>JACYFF010031958.1:39304273-39322032 GCA_017589665.1 Selenicereus undatus | reverse complement strand
ATATATATATATATATATTTATGTACATATATATGTATATATATATATATATATATATATGTATTTGTATGCATTGGTACATACATACATATATACAATCATTCGTGCATTCGTACATTTATACATATATGGTTGAGAAGGTTGGTGGCTTGATTACCACGAGCAAAACTCTCAGCTTAGGGGCCATGAGTATAGCGTAAGAGCCCTGAGGGAACCAAATGTCCCTCCTTGTCTTTCTGAAATCATCCTACGGCATTGTGTATAGCCTTAGTGTATTTATAAGAATTTCTTGTTGTGTATAAAACTTAGTATCTCACTTTTTGTATTGCTCGTACTATTTTGTCCGCTGCATTCTCTTTTTCTTGAACATATGGTAGCTCCTTTTATCTAGATGGCAGAAAACATTGTTGGCATCCGTGTGTATATAACTCCCTCATTGCTTAACTCTTCTTGATATTTGACAGTTTCTTAACCTAGTGCTGCAGGTCGTTAGTAGTACATGGAACTTGTAACCACCCTACCACTGTTGTTCTGATCATACTAGTTAAATTACAAACATAAAAGAAACGATTCATAGTCTCATTGTTCTTGTCACAAAATTTGAATAAGTGGTTATTCTCCCGAATACGATGTTTGTAAGTCCTTCACTTGCTGGCAATCTTTCAGCCACGATTAGCTAGGATATGAACGCATGTTTGGGGATAACCATCGTGGACTAGACAAGCCTATGCCAATTCACTTTCTCCTCCTCTTTGAGCACCCACTTGTAGTTTGTAGATATAATGTATTCACCATCTTAAAATAGTAGCAAGTGTTATACTTAGGTGCATACTCTCACCAACTCTGCTACTTTAAATATCTGTCATGCACCACTTGACCCATATGATATCTGGTTCCCACATCCCATACAAGCTTCATTGTAGAAACTTCATTTAGGATATTCGATTTTTTAATGCCCCAACCTCCATACTTCTAATGAATGTCTACCTCTCCCAAGGGATATATGAAGGCCTTTTATACACACTCTCTGCCTGGGCCCCAAAGAAAGTTCCTACATATGGCACTAACTTGATTAATAATCTTTGTTGGTAAGAAAAAGATAGAGGCCAAGAAACTGTATAGCCCCATCAGCACTGAGTTAGTTAACATAGTTCTCCCTGTATATGAGACATTCATAGTTGACCATGTCTTTATTCTACTAGTAACCTTATGAACCAGGATCTTGTATATAAATTTTCTAAGCTCCCTTGATGTAATGTGTATTCCCAAGTATCTAACAAAAAAATTTGCTTCAGTAAACCCATTCAACTACATAATAGTCTACTTCATGTTTATTTGTAGTGTCTTCAAGTAGAATCTAGGATTTTTGTTGGTTTTGTAACCAGTCCTGTAACCTTAGATAAATGTGTGAAAGCCTCCATAATCAAATTAACAGAATTTGTACTATAGCACAGAAAAGAATTAAGTCATCTACAAACACAAGGTGCATAACTCTATGCCTCTTGCACTTTGGATGGTATCTAAACTAGGGATCCTCAGTAGCATGTGATACGAACCTATAAAGTACCAGAAAGAGTATGGAGGAGAGATGATCACCTTGTGTTAGCCTTCTTCTTCCATCAAAATAGCTAAACCTTTGCCCATTTAAGTTAATGGTGAAAGAAGTCGTTTGAATGCAAGGCAAGACCCAAGTGATAAATTAGGGTGGGAATTTTAGACCAACCATAATTTCGTGGATGCATTACCAATATATAGAATCAAAGGCCTTCCTTAGGTCTATTTTCATTAAGCATTTCGGGGAAGCATGCCTTCTGTGATACCCTTTCAACACTTGTTAGCGAAGTAGTACATGATGCATAAGTTCCCTCCCATGAACAAATGCCCCTTGGCTAGTATTAGCAAGATTAGGTAGTACCTTTTCAGTTTATTACAAATTAGGTTTGCAATACACTTGTACACCACATTGCAACAAGAGATAGGCCTAAAATCCGTTGCATTGGATGGGTTAGCCACTTTAGTTAATATAACCATGTTAGTGGCATTAAGAGCTTTTGGCATTTTTCATGTTTGAAAATATTCATGGACAACATTACACACATAGGGACCTATATCTTCCTATTTAGCTTTAAAAAAATCCACTATTAAGCCCTTCTGGGCTAGGAAATTTGTTGTTTGGGATAGAGAACATTACTTGCTTTATCTCCAAGTTAGTGACAGGTTTGCATAAGTCCAGTTGTTGTTCCACTGTAAGTAGAGGACTATACTCAAGGATGTCAGTGCAAGTTACTTGACTTTTGTGGCTTTGCTTACTAAGCAACTGATGATAAAAATCTATTACCACCCTAGCTACAACTTAAAACCCATCCACTCTAACCCTATCCTTATTCTAAAGAGAGTTAACATATGTAACTGCCTCGTTTACTTCATTTCTGCAAAGACCACACTTATACATTGGTCACCAAATTTAGTCCAGTTGATTTTGCTTTGCTGTTGCATCAACGTAAGTGATGAATTTGGTACACAAATGTGTTTGTCCTTTGCTCTATTTTTCCCTTACCATAATGCAGTATTCTGAGGATCCATATGCAATCTACTTTCAATCTCATCAAGGATTTATTTATGAATAAGTTTTAACTAGTAAATATCTTGATATCCATATTTGTTCAGCTCCCTCAAGGGCCCTTTAAGAGTTGTAAAATGTTGTACAAGGTATACACCTTAGTGTTTCCTTTTGTTTGGCTAATAATGTATTGCACTAAGCAAGGAAACTAAGCATCATATACCCACATACTATAGAATATGAATGGACTAGACCAAACAACAACAACAACTCCTCTCAGTGTGGGTCCCACTTTCGCAGGGTCTGGGCAGATTCAGATGTAGGCAACCTTACCTCTACCGGCAATCCTGCCAATAGAGAGGTTGATTCCAAGAGACCCACAAAAATTAGATTTTATGAAAACATTTTATAGAAGAAGGATTTTGTGAAAACATTTTATGGAGAAAAACTAAGGATAAGTCGCATGGAATGAATTAAGAAATACGAAAAAAATATGAAAAAATCAGGTGTCAGTAACTACGTAACCATGAGTGTAACAAGGCAGAGGGAGATATTGTACCTTAACAAACAGAGGTAGGCAAACAATGTCTCTCTCTAGACGCATGAACTACCTGCATGCAAACATAACATACGAAAAAAATCACAACCAAACCCACTCTACTGCAACCGAGTGACCAACTACGAGGCTAACTCTCTGCGACCTAATATCTTAGTTTTATCCCCCCCATAGTCTCCTATCCTGGGCCATGTCCTCTATTAACCTTACAACTTTCAAGTCCTCTCTAATGACCTCGTCTAAACTGTTGTTAGGTCGTCCCTTCCCTCTTTTACCTCTTGGGAAGTTAATTCTCTCACATCTCCTCACCGGAGCGTCCACACTTTTCTTTTCACATGGCCAAGCCATTTGAGTCTTATTTCTCTCAGCTTATCTACGATAGGGGCCACGGTAACTAAGTCTCTAATCACTTCATTACTAATTCTATCCATTCTCGTATAACCACACATCCATCTAATCAACCTCATCTCTACAACCATTAACCTTTGAACCTGAGTCTTCTTTATAGGCCAACACTCTCATCCATATAACACAGCAGGTCTAACTACTATATGATAAACTTTGGCTTTTAGTCCTACAGGCATTCTCTTATTGCACAGCACACCTAAAGCATACTTCCATTTTTGCCAGCCCACTTTTATCCGATGGCTAATGTCTTCATCAATGTCCCCTTCATGATGAATGATCGAGCCTAGATATTTAAACTTCTCAACTTTTGGTATCTGCATCCCCTCAATGGTGACTTCTCCCCTCGCATCTTCCCTTCCACTAAAACAACAATAAAGGTGTTCAATCTTCGATCCACTAATTCTAAAGCCTCTAGACTCTAGTGTATGTCTCCATCGCTCCAGTTTTCCATTAACTCCCTCCTTAGTCTCATCAGCAACAACAATGTCATATGCAAATAACATACACTAGGGTAACTCATCTTGAATCCCTTTTGTAAGTTCATCCATAACTAGAGAGAAAAGAAAAGGGCTTAAAGCGGAACCCTGATGCAGGCTCATACCAACGTAGAAGTCGTTGGTATACCCCTCCTGGCGTCCTAGCACTCGTCCTACCTCCTTCATACATATCCTTTATAAGTCGAATATACACTGGAGACACTCCTTTCTTTTCCAAACATCTCCATAACATCTCACGCGGGGTTCTATCGTATGCCTTTTCCAAATCAATGAACACCATATGAAGATCTACCTTTCTATCTCTGTATAATCCCATTAGCCTTTTAAGGAGGTAAATCACTTATGTGGTCGACCTGCCAGGCATAAAACCAAATTGGTTCTCTGTTATCGAGATATCCTTCTGCAACCTTTTCTCAATCACCATCTCCCACAACTTCATGGTTTGACTCAGCAACTTTATACCCCTATAATTATTACAATCCTGAATAACACATTTGTTCTTGTACAATGGAATGACTATACTAAACCTCCATTCTCTTGGCATCTTAGCAGTCGTAAAAATAACATTGAAAAGCTCTGCTAGCCACTTCAACCCCTCTTCTCCCAAACACTTCCACAATTCCACCGGAATCTGGTCTGGTTCCTCTACCTTCCCATTTGTCATCTTCCTTAGGGACTCTTTAATCTCGTCCATGCTGATAGGTTCACAAAAACAAGGATCAAGTTGACTCTAATTACTCTTTTTACTCCTGCTTCGGAAATCTTCCATCATTTCACCATTTCGGAGTTTAGAAAAGTACATATGCCATCTTTGATTGATTTCTGCATCCTCATATAACACCCTACCATTTTCATCTTCTATGTACCTCACGACACCCAAATCCTTTGTTCTTCTTTCCCTAGCCCTCGCTAGGTTAAAGATTTTCTTCTCACCTTCTTTGGTCTCCAGTTTTTGATAAAACCTATCATAAGCCATGCTCTTTACTACAGCAACTGCTTTCTTGGCTACCTTTTTTGCTGCCTTATATCTAACTCTACTAATCTCTTTCTCTTTATCCGTTCCGTTGTTTGTGAAAGCAGCATATGCTTCTTTTTTCTCTTTGACTTTCTCTTTTACCTCCTCGTTCCACCACCAGGCTCCCTTTCATTTTGTTGCCACCTCTTCTAGATGTACCAAGGTTTTCTTTAGCCGACCTTCGAATACATTTTTCTATTGCCTCCCACATTGTATCTGCATCCTCTGTCTTCTTCCAAACTCTTTCTTCAGAAATCCTCCTTGCTAACTTCATAGCGTTCTCCCGTGTTAGATTCCATCAGTTAACTCTAGGCTCCCTAGAACTCCTCCTCTTCCATTTTGAACATTTGAGCTCCACATCCAACACTAGTAATCTATGTTAGGTTCCTAAATACTCACTTGGTATCACCTTACAATCCTTACATACTATCTGCCCTAATAAGGAAGTATTCAACTTCAGTCCCACTCCTAAAGGTCACCAAGTGGTCCTCCTTCTTCTTAAAAAAGAAGTTTGCCACTAACAAATCATAAGCGACTGCAAAGTCCAGGACAGAAACCCCTCCATTGTTTCTCTCCCCAACACTGAAACCTCCATGAGTCGTATCATACCCATCTGCTTCAACCCTAATATGGCCATTAAAGTCTCCTCCTACGAAATGTTTCTCACTCTGAGGTACGTCTTGAATGACCATATCCAAATCCTCCCAAAATTGCTTCTTAATATCGTCCGGCAAACCTATTTAAGGTGCATAGACACTAACCACATTAAGGATTTCCGAGCCCCCCACTACCTTAATGGCCATAATTCGATCACTTTTACGCCTCACTTCAACAACAAAGTTGACTAACTCCTTATTAACCAAAATACCAATTCCATTTCTCGCCTTACTTGAAACCGAATACCACAACTTATACCAATCAACTTCTCTAGCTTTAGCCCCCACCCACTTAGTCTCTTGCACACATGCTATGCTGATCCTACATCTATGCAAAGACTTAAATTCTATTGACTTACCAGTAAGTGACCCAATATTCCAGGACACTAGGTCACCTTCTGAAACCCTACACGCCTCCTACCCCCAATTTCCCGCGGAGGATAGGCTGAAGCAACTACATTGCTTGCCACTAGCTTAAGCTACCAACCCCAACCCCAACGCCACTAATAATAGATACTACTGCTAATAATAAAATGAGTTTCCACTCAACAGTAATGAGGGATTAAACAATCAAAACACACCAAAAGAATAACTGGGTTGGTCCAACTAATACGAAAAGAACAAAGTACTAAAACAAAAAGGCAAAGAGACGCTAACTAGAAAGACAAAATTAGTTAACAAGACTAGGAATCTACTTGGCAAGAGTACACTAGTCAAAAAGAATGAATGGACTAAACCCATTTGGACAATATGAAAATGTAAGCAAGATTGGTGTATGATTAGACGACCTTGCATTCATGGACTCAGCTTGCACAAAGTCATAAAGAGAATAGAAGTCCATATTAATAATAGCTCCATCAATTTTAGACCATATGTGCCTGTTCGTCCAATTGAAAATTGCTCAAAGTAGTCTCATTTCATGCAATTGACCCTCCAGTTCTAGAAACCTAGGAGAATTCTACCTCTATAATGAAGCTGGAAATTAGATGTATATTGCTAGCCATTAAACATCTTTTGAGCAATTTGTGGCTCATTTTCTTTTTTTTTATCTAGGTTTCCTAAAGACAAGCTATACCAACTTGTTTTTTCTTTTCTAGTAAGAGTTTGATATCTTCCTGCTTATTAGGGCAGTTCATGCCCCTAACATTCTAATAAACTATGTTCTCTATAGGAGGGTGGTTCGCCAACCACTAGCTTATTTTTTAGCAAATGCAGAATCTTTGTCTCCACAAAACCTTGGAATAAGTGTGTAGTTGGTGTTACTTGTGGTCGGTTTGTTGCTAGTGTTGTACTTGTGGACTTCCTAGGTTTTATATACCCTTCTTCTTCTACTTTGCCAGGCGTTGCTTGCTCTGATTGCTAGTATTGTTGTTGTGCTTACTGTTGTTGGAATGGCCCCTATTTGTTCCTCGCCTCATGTTTTTTTCTATAGTTAAGTTCTTCATTACCGAAGTAGTTGCAATAGGTACACATGACAGCTCGCCTCTCATGTATAACTTCCTTGTTCACTACTTACAGCCATACTTAAATTTTGCTCATGCTCTAGTAAAATAAAAGTAAAAATCCTAGAAAAAGAAAATAAAATCCCAACTCACTTTTCAGGAATTACGGTTGCACTTATCATCTGCAATAAATCCTTTAAACCCGTAGGTTACCCCTAGTGGATGGGTAAGGTCTCGTGAGAGTTTGTAGAAGATATACGCACAAAATATATGAAAGAGAAAAAGAAAATGAGAAATAAAAAATTCTTAGTTTCCACTGAAGACATCTATACACAATATTTCACCCCATTTAAGAAATATATAAGCTAATTTGTAGAACCTCACTTTAGGAATAAGTGAAACATTACCGCTCATGTTTTTATGATCTAATAAGGTTCACTCAACTCATTTTCCAATCATACAACTTACCACAAGCTTGTTAGGGTTCTCAAATTCTCCACCACTAAAGGTAAAATACAATACCATAATCAAGAGGACTTTGCACGGATTGTAACGGTCTAAGAGTTAAGGGTTACAGAGGGAAAAATTGATTTCGAAAATGAGGAGCTAAAATCTGGGTGACTAATAAACAACCGAATACTTCAATCATATATTAACCACACATTCTCCCAACTACTTATGACAAAATAAGACACAGTCCTCAAATACAACAATTGGAAATGAGTTAAAACAAGGAAGATCAAGTATAACCATGCCTAAAATTCTTATGCATGATAATTTTTCCTTTCTTTTTTAAATTGTTTTTCAATTTTTTTCCTTGGAATTTTTTTTTCACTTTTTTCCTTCATGTTCCTCATTTTTTTTATTTTGTTTTGCTTTTTTTCATTGAAGGAAGAATGAATGAATGGTTTGTAAGAAAAGAATGCAACTCAATTTCCAAATGGTCACAACAATACATAACTGCATCATGCCAAAAGATCCAAGAATAACAACCAAATACATCATCAGCCAAAACCTACCCAGTACCTAATATTGAAGTGTTGCTCCTCTAGATTTGGCTTAGGTAATAGATAATATGTTCAGGCCAAGGGCTAAATAGAAGAGTACACATCAAACGAAAATGGTCAAAGCTCAAAGAGTTAACAAAGGGTAAAACGTTCAACCTAAGGTGGCAATTTGGCTTATATGGCTCATAAAACAAATTAATGTCTCTATTATATTACTATAATGGAGATGTTAAATGTGAAAGTCTGCTTTTGAAGGGCATCAAAGCAAATTTTAGAGATGTAATCATGGAAGAGACGCACATGGAAAAAATATGAGACTAACTGATGATGAATTAGTTGTTAAGGGGCAAAATCTCGCAGGTTCGTATACGAAAATCAAGACAACATGCGACAAAAAAATCGAGGGTTAGGACTATTATATAAACATCACACTCTGCATTATCATGCATACAACCTAATAACTAAAGCACAAGAAAACATAGTCAATTAGAGTCACACATATTCCCCGAAACACAAAAAAAAAAAAAAATCTTTTTGTATTTTTCAAATTTTCAAATTTTCTTTTTTTCATGTTTTTAATTTTTTTTTCTCAAAAAATTGTTTCTCCATGCCCACCCCTAGATCACACAATGCCCTCTTTAGCAGTGAAAGAAAACATAAAAGAAAAAAAATAAAAACTAGAAAGAAAAAGTATATACATATTAAAAAAATTGTAAGACTCAAAACAAAAGGAGAAAAAAGACTCAAATTCAAAACGAAAATAGCAAAAATAAAATAGAGCAACAAAAGTATGCAAAAGAAAACAAAATAAAAAGACGAGATAGAGCAGAATAATTATATTAAGTCGCATGCTGAAACACACCGAAAAAATGCCTTCCTTAAAATTAAAGAGAGCATCAGTCACTACACACCAAGCTGAAAATTGCTACACAAGTCAAAATCCACTAGCGAATGTGGTAGCGTATCATACATACAAGAACAACTCCAAGTAAAAATAAATTAGAGAGTTAGAGCCAGAAAGAGTACATTCCTATGATCAATGCAACACAATTAAAGGTGTTAAGTCATAATTTATGCATGCTTTTAATAATTATTTTAATTATATTTTATATATTATTTTTGTCTAATTTACTTTATTTTATATATTTTAAGCATTAATAAACCAAAGTGAAGAAGAAAAGACGTCGAAGTGTGGGTTTGATTGAAGGATTTTCGCAGAACTATCAAGCCAGTCCAAAAATAATAATTTATGAAAAATATATTTTCGTAGGGATTTATTTGCGCTTGGATTATAAGAGTACTACTCCTAATTGAAGAGAAATTAGAATATTTGGAAGAGAAGGAATCTAAGGAAGGAAACCCCAGTAGAATAATACTATGAAAACAAACCTACCCCCAATCCTCTGCCCAATCATGCATCACCACACATTCTAACCACCATTCACCACATAACCGTAGCATAATCACCATCAGCTCATCTCCAACTCCACTTACCACGCCTAACAACCCTTATATTTTGCCTATCTCCATAACACCACAACACCCTCCCATCATCTGCCTAACTCCCCATATTCATGGCATCACCATCATGTACGCATAACCTCTTCATCATCACCATGAAAGCATCACCACACATCACACTTCAGCATCATTCTTCATATATCATCCTCCATCGTCATATCTAACCTTACCACCTAACTCCCACTTGCCAACTTTCATAAATCATCAATCATCATGACCTCCTATCTATCACAACATCATTCATCATCTCCTCTTATCATAATCTTCATCATCATCGATCGTCATCATCCTCACAGCCAAGTAACATTGTTCTTTTGCAATTTTTTTAAATTTTTTTTTATTCAGTTTAGTATTAAAGATGAATTCTTTGGATGATTTGTGTAATTTAATTTTTAATATGAGTGAGTAATTTTCTTATACTTAGCATAATCTATTTGAAATCATGCTAAATTAATTATTTTGAAATAATTTTATGCTTTATTGTCTAATTGATTTTTATTCCATGAATCTATAATGATTTGTATTTATTGTTTATGATATTTGTGTTAGATTAATTAGAATGCATGCTAATTAGTTTAATATCAATTCATATGATAATTTAAAAGGCTTTAGTACGTAAAAGTTGTAGTCTTTTAGGCAAGTGTCACCCTAATTGATCATGGATAGCTCAAACCCATCTCTTTTAATTAGGTAATCACAATAGATCTTTGTTAAATCAAATTGATAGTAAATTGGTTACAAGGCATTAGATGATGTTTTTCTAATACTTAATGCTCTAGTTTGATTAAATTCTTGCGCTGGTGCTAGGGTTATCAAAACTGGTAGGGTTTATATTAGGACTGGACTTAAATAAATTATAATGGAAGGAAAAACAAGGATGATCCGCTAGTAGATGTCTTCTACATTCTAAATTATGGATTAATCGATTTGTGTGTTGATGATAAATATCAATGTGCATGGTGGATATAGATTATGCTAATTATTTTTCATAAATTTGGTATCTTTAATAATTATTTGTTGCTTTTTAGTTAATTTCTTTAGTTTGTGAGTTTTAATTCTTAAATTTATAGTTCTTAATATTATTTTCGTTTACCACCACAAAAAGAGTAGTCTTTTAGGAGTGTCCTGGTAAATTTAGATCAGTTATATTTTGATTTTTAGTGTGATTGAAATTTTTAATCCTTATTTTCTATTCTATTTTGCCATTTATTTACCGGTTTGTTAGAAATTAGGCTAAAAATAGTCCTTTTTATTTTATTTTTTTTGTGTTTCATTCCATTTTGAGGTTTATTTAGCATCCTAATCTTCTGCTATTTAATTTCAGAATTTTTGAAAAATATTTCATAATTTTTCAGAATTATTTCGTGAGTTGAATACGTGTCGGTTTTCACTTTAATAAATCTGAAAATTGCATTTTGAATTTTTTATCTTTAGATTTTAGGGTTTTATTGAGTTTATAAAGTTATATTATACAATCTAGGCAAATTTATTAGTTATTTTTTGTATTTAATTTAGTGCAGTTTATTATTTTTTTAATTTCAGATATTATTTTCTATTTTAATTTTTTGATTTTATCTACTGTTTTATTTTTCTAAAATTAATTAAATATATTTATGGGAATATAAATTTATGAATTTGCAGAATATTGATTGATAATATTTTCTGTGAATTTTGATATTAATTTTCTGTTTGTTACTTCCTGTTTTAATTTTCAGTTAATAGTGTGCGATAAATTTCTGTTTTTATTTTTCCATAATAGCTTGGTTAGGTATTTACTATTTTTATTTCCAGAATTAGGCTTAGAATATTTAGTGGTATTAGTAAGTAATTTTCTAGATTTTTTTACTGGTTTAATTTGATTTGTTTTAGCAATTTAAAGAAGTAAAATATATTAGAGTACTAAATTTAATTAGATTTAAACTAGCTTACTATTACAATCTTTCCTCATGGGATCAATTCCTACTTTCCTATGCTATAAATCTTATCTATAATTCAAAGTAGTGGTTTAATTTATAACTCTATGATAAGCTTTACAAAAGGCTCACTTCAACTTATCAAATTGCTTGGCTTAGTTAGGAAAAATATAGATATACTTAAAATTAGCTAGCAAATGCCTCATCAGCCCTGAAATTTTATCATCATGAATATGTTGTCTAGGCAAAGCAATGGGTCTAAACTCCTTAAGCATCCTAACATCAAAATGCGCAAGAGTTTGGTCTAAAATAAAATTCTCATGGGTCTCAAACTCTACAAAGCTAGACTTGAAGGGCTCAAAGAGATGGTATGTGATGATGGGTTCAAAAGAAAAAAAAAACTCATATTCAATACAAAACCCACATCATGACTTTCATTTTCATCTGACCTATATGAAAAAGATTCTTATTCCATAGAAAAATGATCATTGTCAAATTTGAAATTAATGGCCTAACCTTAACCACATCCTCATATGATTCCTATAAAGAAATATCTTCTGATTCATTCAAGTCATGATGTTGAACTATATTTGTGATATTCATATCTAGCTCTCTGGCACTTTCGAATTCTTCACCCTCCTCAAACTCAAAAGATTGGGTAAAAGGATAAGGCGGGCCAGTAATGATTGAGATATCATTAGTGACATCCTTATTTGAGCTAGTTTTAGGTGCAAGGTCAAGGGATAGAGACATAGGGATGTCATTTTCTTGCGTTACGCTAGAAAAAGGCATATCATCATGCAAATCAGACCTAGTAAAATAAGAAGACTCAAAATAACCATGAAGGCTAACATCAGGTTTAGAAGATCCTAAATTAGAGTCAGACTCATGCAAATAATAATTCTCTCTACTCTAATTAAAATAGTGTGAATATTAGGCAATTCTCTATTACGTAGTCTCTATCATTTGATCTGTCAATTCATTTTTTGTCTTTCTAAGACTCGCATGTGTAGCATCAACACAATCATAATAAGAACAATTATGAACATCATGATCAAAAGACGCACAATAACTTCACAAAACAAGAGTCGCACACAAGTGAGATAGGTGGTTATACAAGTCTATAAAGTGATCTTGGTAGTGAGGATTAACATGAAAAGCAAACTCGCCACAAGTTGGGTATCCTAGGGGCCATTTAGCTTGTTCAAAGTCATAAATGCCCTAAGTTAATTTTTTAAAGAAATGCCAATCCTAAATTTGAGTTTTAAACAACAATCTTAGTACACCTCCAAGATATGTAGACTCAATATAACCTTGAAATTTAGCATTCAGACCCACAATAATGACCTCCACTGACATGATTAATGAACGTTCTAAACAAGCTAATCCTACTGCTACATAGTTAAACTTTACAACTATTTAACAAACACAAACCTACAATATAAAAAGGGAACTTGAAGAAGAAAAATAAAACATGAGTCATGACACTAGAAAATCACTACACTCATTCTTCATTATTAGGTCCAAACTGAAGTAGCATAAAGGAAAATAAGAACATAAACTGGAGACAAAAGCAAAACATTTAAACTTTGAAAATATACCTCATCAATCATCATCTAATTCAGCCTTAGTTTCCAAATTGAATCCTGCAATCCCCAAATGGTAGAAAACTACTAGAAGGTGAGTTACTCAATCACTGATTAGTCAACCAAAACTAGTCATAGCCTAGCACAAGAACAAACCAAATACTAAAGGAAATAGGAAAGGCAGATTGAGAAAGAGCACAAGAACATCCTCAAAATTGCACCAAAAGAGAACCCACAGCTTGTAAATTTAGCACAAAAAAACTAAAATTTCTAAATTGAATTAACTAGTGCCAAAGTCAATTACAAATTTGAAAGCTTGAAATCTGAAAATGAGAACTAAAAAAAATGGATTTAGAAAGAGGAACAATGCAAAATTAGAAAACTAAATTCTACACTAATATGCTCTATGCTATCTCACCCTTGAGCTAGCATCATTTGCTTCCATTTGTAGTCAAATTCCAACACTCTTCCATTAGTTGCCGAATTTAATGTTCACCCTTCAATCTTCTAATTGTTGAAGCTTGAAAGAAGCGCTAAATGTCCAAATTAATGATATATGATGATAGTGAAACAATGATAATTTTAAAAAACAGATGAATTGATGATGTATCAAGGAGGAGAGAGAGCAATAAGATGAATGCACGCTGACATTTATGGCGTGAAAAGAAAGAAGATCAAGTAGAAGAAAGGGGTAGGTTTTGGGTCTAGTTTCAAGAAGCTAAAAAAGAAAAGGTAGGGAAAGGGGAGGGGGAGATCTCTGGCTTTTACTTGGAATGAGCAGGAAAGAGAAAACAAAAAGGATAGGGAGGTAGCTCACATGAGGCACACGTAGACAATAAGTCCATAAGAGGGAGTTAGATTGAGGACTGGATTACACACTTCTAGGCCAAGGAAAAAGAAAAGAACAGGCCCATGAGGAAAAGCAACGAAAATAGAGAGCCTAAAAGGATTGGGGAAAGCAGTCACGTGCCGCACATGATGCATAGTGAACTACAAGGTTTGATCTACTCATCTAAGCAAAGACTTAGACAATGATGATTCTTGGAAATGGGGCTCAAGGAACTTGGTCCTTCAAGATTATTGTTGATTTGGGACTCTTGAAGGATCATAAATAAGCCTAGGAAATGTGGTTAGGCAATTAGTAGTCCTAAATAATGAGCTTAGTTACTTTATTCTTCATAAACACTTGTTTAACTTATTTTTAATACTCCGAGCAAAATATCTTCCCTAATTTCTTGCTCAATTTTGAATGGACAAACGGGCTTCAACTTTGGAAAACTATATATGTATGGATAGCCATGGATGTCCACTTTCCATAAAGCTGTAGTTCCCCTTTTGAGTTCAAGTATCGAGAGATATATCGGGTTTTAACCTAGCAAGAGTTAATACAGGTCTGAAAATACAGGATTTTAATTAAGAGATTAATTGGGTTAGCAAATAGATGATTTAGAGGCTTCCATTTCTTGAAAAGCTAGTATTCCAAAATAATATCCCCCAAATCCATCCATTTGGGTTAATGCATAAGCCACCAAGCTAGTGCATTAGCAACCAATTCTAGCTCAGCCTTTATTCTTGTGGTCCCCTTCTAATTGTAGAACTAGCCAGGATTTGATTGGTTAATTTCCTTATAATTCGATTAGTTAGTACAAAACTTGTGGAAGGGGTACTCTATTATTTAATATCTTGATCCTTCGTAATAACATCAAACTTGGGTTAATGAAATGAAAAAGCTTGATGCTTAGTATCTCTACAAAAACTTCATAATTCTTTATCTTTCTTGCAGAGTTGTGAATTTGAGTGTTCCCTTTAGTTCAACCTTTAATGCTTAGGCTTTATAGGTTGAAGGGTGGGTTGATCTTTTATTGTTTGCTATTATCATTGCAAGTTGAATCAATCAAGTGCTAGAATTGTGGGTTTCTTCATTTGGGACAACTTGTGGGATTTTGATGTTCTTCAGTCTCTTAGATCTCTTCAGCGAGATTATTTCATGTATTTAGCCAAGGGATTTTCTCACATGGCTTATTTTGGTATCAGTGTAAAAAGATTCTTCTTTTTGGGTAAGCATCAAAACCTCCAATCTTTGGGTTTTATTTGCTTCCACCATTTTCTTTAGTATTTGCACCTTTCGATCTTCTTCTCTAAATCCCATTATTTAGTCCACATAGAACCCTAAAAATAGCCCAAACACAATCCCTAACCTAAACATGTCCTTAAAATTCACAAAAAGCCTTCTCAAACATTCCATAAAAAAACCCAAACAAAAAATCAACACGGTCTGATCGTGCTCCCTTGGCATGACTATGCCATAAACCTGCACGAAAGATTTTCTGCCGGAGAATTGGCACCGCCAAATCATGCCACCTAGCATGGCCATGCCGCTTTCCTTAATCTCTTTTTTTTTGGTCCATGCTACCCTCAGCGCGACTGTGCTTTCTCCTATTTTCATCATTTTAGCCTATTTTCACTCCCATCCAGTATTGATTATAGCCAATGAAGGAGATGTTCTCACTCTAGGGGCATTCCTGTTCAGTATGCCCATGAGATGAGGAGAGATAGGACCATTATTGAACTTCAAGAGCAATTGAGAAAGCTCACAAGGGAGCTTGAACAAGCAAAAGGATCCGAGCAATGAAACCCTTACCATCGGGGGTTTGTTGTTAATCCTATTGATATTGTCTACTCATCCTCTCATGAAGACTATGATAATGAGGATGGAGGACCTGAAAGAAGAAGGCATCCAAGGAATGACCTTTAGGATCTCAAAATTTAGGCACCGGAATTTGATGACAATCTTAATCCAGAAAACTATCTTGATTGGATGCAAACCATTGAAAGGATCTTTGAACTCAAACAGTATAATAAAGGAAAGTCCTTCAAATTGGTTTTCCTCATGATGAAAGGGTATGCCTCTCTTTGCTATGAGCATTTAAAGAAGAATAGGCCAAGAGAAGCTAAGTCTAATATCAAAACATGGTTGAATTTCAAAAAGCACATGGACAAGTGGTTCCTACCATCCTCTTATAAACAAGAGCTTTACGTCAAGATATCTCCTCTTAGACAAGAGAATCTTAAGAAGGAAAAGTATTTCAGGGAGTTTGAACAACTCTGAACTAGGGTTTGCATTAAGAGCCCATGCTAAAAATCGTTAGGTGCATTAAGGGATTATCTCCTAATATTGCTAACAAGGTGAATTTAAAACCTTGTTTATCTTTTGATGATGTGTGCCGCCTAGCTATCAAAATTGAGAAGCAACTTAAGGCTAGAAAACCCTTTCAAACTACTTCTGCTACTAGCCCCCAAAGCACCCCCCTAAGGGTTTTTCCTCCCACAACAAAACTGACACTATCCCTACACACATTAAAACTCTTGACAATGGTAAAGGGATTGCCAGTGAACCACCAAAGAGGTTGGAGGGGAAGAAGTGCTTTAAATGTCATGGCTATAGACACTTCTAAGTGTAAGAACTCCAAGCTACTGATGAAGAAATTAGTGACGAGGAGTTCAAAAGTGAGGATCAGACTTTGGTCACTCCGAATGTTGGTGAACTCTTGCTAATTTAAAGAGCACTCCACGTCAAAGAGGTACCTTGTCAACCAAACCAAAGGGAATAAATCTTCCATACTCAGTGTACAATTATAGGCAAAGTGTGTGAGCTCATTCTTGATGGAGGTAGTTACATAAATGTAGCTTTTATGACACTCATTGACAAGCTTCAATTGTCCACCACGGTGCATCCAACTCCTAACACTCCTCAATAGCTCAAGCAAGAGAGCAAGGTAACCATTTCTAAACAAGCTCTTATTTCTTTTCTGGTTGGTCTATATTGTGGTGAAGTGCTACGTGATGTTCTCCCTATGGAAGCATGTCACTAATTGCTTCATAGACGTTGCTTGTATGATAATCATGTGACTCAAGATGGGCATGTAAATTCATATGTATTCAAACATGAGGGTCATAGTCTAACTTTTACCTTGTTACCCCCATGTAAGTCTCTTAAATTTAAATTGTAGTAAGGAAGTGAGAAACACCTCTATATGAGTGAAAATCGGTGAAGAGAGACATTAGCAAGAGCAAACCTCTATTTGCCTTACTTATATGGTCGAATCAAATACAAGTGAGGAAGTGAAACACATACATCCTCCAGCACAATCGATCTTCAGAGAGCTTGTGAATGCATTTCTCGATGATGTACCCCGCGGGGGTCTCTCCATTAAGAAGAATCGAACACCAATTTCATCTTGGCAGCTCCTTTTCAAAGCAATCCTCCCCACGCATGTAATCCTAACAAGTCGAAGAACCTTCAATGACAAGTCCAAGAGTGGCTTGAACATCAGTACCTCTGCAAGAGCTTCAGTCAACATTCAATTTCAAACATTTTGTTACCTAAAAAGGATTCGACTCCGTGCATATCTGTTGATGATGAAGCCATAAACAACTATAAGTACAACAACAACACACACACAGAGATAGATAGATAGATAGATAGATATACATATACATACATATATGTATATATATATATATATCTATATATATATACATGTTTATGTCTGTGGCTAACCATCTATATATATACAAATATACAAATATATAAAATA
>JACYFF010031958.1:39229785-39269273 GCA_017589665.1 Selenicereus undatus | reverse complement strand
ATATGTATGTATGTATGTATGTATATATATATATACATATATATATATATATGTATATATATATATATATATAGATATATATAAACACACACACACACACATTCATATAGATATACATACATGCATACATACTTATATACATAAAAATTTATATATATGCATACATACATATATATATATATATGTATGTATGTATATATATATATATATATATATATATATATATATATATATATATATGTATATATGTATATATATATATTCCAAAAAGAAATAGTAAAGCAAATAAATATGAATATAGGAGGAACAACAGGAAATGTAGAAATTAAGATTCCTAGTCCTAATAACTATGAACAAGGTGAAAACTCAATCTCTTTCAACTACAGTTTAGTTCCAAGAACATCACGAATTATGAAAGATAAAAAAGCACATGGTCGTAGTAATAGGAGAACACAAACTATTAATGAAGCATTTAAACCAAGAAATCCTTTAATTCAAGACTCTAATAACTGAACCGATCTATGCTAATAAAGGTAGAGATGTAAATGCTATTTACAACTTAATGGTTAATTGCTTTCCATGAATAGTTTATAACTAGTATATAGGAATATCTGCTAATGTGATAAATTTAATAGAAATTTTGTAAAAATAAACTTAAGAATTTGTGTATGAGGAGTATGGACTTTAGAAAAATATCTAATTTGACAATTTGAAGGTTACGATGATATAGAACACCAAGAAAAATTCAAAGCTAGAAAAGAATAGAGAAGCATATACAAATTAACCAATTTAAGGATCTACAACTTATACTACTTTAAGAGTTTCTTTTGCAGATTTGATAAATATTATTATGAACTTTATGATTCAACGGAAAATCAAGAGACTTATATACAACCATTGTTAAACAAATTTCCCAATCCATGGAATAGATATTTCTTAGAGAAATTCGAAGAATTTGCAAAACCAACACATAACCTTTAGATCTGCAATGATAGTACAAGCTGTAATAAATAGAGAAATGGTATAATCATGGTTATAAGAAAATAGAAGAAGACATATTAAAGAAGTAACATTATGTTGTGATGATATTAAAGAACCAGGATAATATGGATGTGAAAACTATCCTAATTACAAACCAAAAACAAAAAAAAAATCCAAAGAAAAATATAAAGAGATCCCCACAAAAGCAAATTCCAGGGAATGAAAATTTCTTAAAAGAAAAGTTCTAAACCAAAAAAGACAAAATTAGAGAAATTCGTTAATAAACCTCAGAAAAGTAGTAAGCATTTTAAGCATGAAAGGCTATCTCAAGAAGACTTTAATACAGAAAATAGATATTATAGAAGAAATAAAAAAACCTACCTCTTGTCGATGTTGGAATTGTGGAGAAATTGGACATCAATCTATTGATTACAATAAAACAAGAGTTATACAAGAAGAATAAGAAAGTTATCGCTAAACTTCTCTCAGAAGAATTTGAAGAAATCAAAGAATAGTCATACCCAATAGACTCTAAAACAATGTTGCTTCTAGTTGTTATGAATCTATTAACTTTGCAGTAGAAATAACTACGTTAGAAACAGAAAGCTACTAAAGAAACTAAAGATGAATACTAAAGAAACAGAAATAATTCAACAACAAGAACAAGAAAGTAATGAAAACTATACTAGAATAATCACATTTAATCAACGACTTTATGAAAAAAATAATAGCTAAAGACTTGCCTATTAAAGATCCTATAAATTTTATGAAGAAAATAGATGATTTCCTATCCAGAAAATTAATAAGATATTTTAAATTATATATAACAAAACAACCAGTCCTTGTTCAAAACTTATAACGAAATAATAGACTAAAGCTAATGACTTAAGAAATAATTGGAAAATTTTTGGAAGAAATTGCCTCAAAAGACAGACATTTAATTAAATATGTACCTCTACAAGGAACACAAGTAGCTATAAAAGCATGTTTAAAAGGCGTTAACTCGCCCATCATTTTATCCTTACATGATATGAGATTTAAAGATATCCAAAACAGTCATTTAGGAACTCTACAAGGAAATCTAATTTATTCAAAACTAATCATTGAAAGTTACCCTAATTATTTTGTCACTCTTAGAAGTAAAGCATCGAGGACACCCTCAACTTGCAATTTAAACTTTTAATATATATAGGATTAAAACATGGTAATGATGCATTATCCTTCTATTATAGAGGATTATGTGTTTTCTGTAATACTAATTTTCCTATAAAAGAAATTAAACGGAAAGAAAAAATTATTCTAGATCCAAACTTTTCAATTGTAAGTACTATAATAGCACCTCTATCTCAAGAAGCTAGAGTACCTAAATTAACTGATTTTCAACTAGTAGAAGAACGTGAATCATCGACTAGCTATGAAGCACCAAGATTATCCTACATAGAAAGAGGAATGAGAATTTCTAATTAACCAACTTTACTAACAAGTTATAGCATGTAAAGATTCAATCCTAGAACCATCATTATAACAAATACTAATAATAGAAAATATAAAGTTAAGTTAGAATACTTTAAAGGTTCGACATGGTGAAGCAAGTGTCATGCCCACTCAAGTCCAAGACAGCTCCCACATCCTTCTTAATGCTCACAAGCTCTATCAAAGGGGACTTGGCCCATGTGCTGTTTTGGAGCTTCAATTACAACCTCATCCTAAGCTTTTAGGATGTGTTACTCTTCTATTTTGGGAAGGTCAAGAGGCCTTCTAAAGGATTTTGTCTATCAAAATGGAGTTAAACCCACGGAGATAATAAGAAAGGCCTAACACAGCAAGGTGCATGCTAGCTGCAATCTAACCCAATTTTAACCTGATTTTGTGGGCTTGATTATTCAACTTTAGTATGGGTCTAAAATGCTGCAAACCCACTTTTCGGGAACCTACTTATGTCAGCTAAAAGGGCATCAAAAGATTTCCAGGTTAAGGCATTGGGTAATAGGTCAAGTGGAGCCTTTCTCCACATGCTGCAGGAACTATTCTAGCCTGCATATGCTGCAACTTTTACCCCATATCTCCCAAACGGTAGCTCTAAATTACTGCCCACTTGATCCATGTGAATGCTGACTTCCTAAGATTTCCACCAAGGTCTGTTTCCCTTTTTTTGAATAAGAAACCTAGGAGATATAGCTGATTGAAGTTGACAATTGTAAACTAAAAAGTTGCTGACAAAAGCATAAAGCACTTTTCAGCTTTTGTCATTGCTTTTTGGTCCGCTCTTGCTTTATGGACGTTTGAAATGCCCTTTTGCTACTTTATGTTAGCTTGTAAGAGGCTCTCATATATAATGGAGGCCTTAGGATGTAAAAATTAGATTTGGTTATATGCAAAGAAGCTCAAGCTTTCTCTCTCTCAAAATCTTAAGTTCTCTTTATCTTTTCTTAAAGGTGGTGAGTCTTGAGTGGAATCCTTTAAAGAATTGTAGGTGGCTTAGCCTTGAAACAATTCTTAGTGGATCCTTAGTCTTGATTGGTGGCCTAGCTTTTAAATCAAGTCATATCTTGTTGCTAAGGGAAAATTTGTAACTAAACTCAAGATTGCTTCATTTGGCCCATCCTGTGTATGCTCCATTTGGTATCAGAGCTAATCTAAGTTGGTGTTCTTGAGTTTATATCACATTTCCTTACTTAGTTTCATCGTTGTCAAGCTTTTCTTTCACCCTTGTTGTGACTAACATTGGTGAAGGCAGACCTCTCTGACTAGCTTAACCCTCTCCACATAACCTTGGCTAAACACTTCCTTAAAACCACAAATCATAGCTTACACTTGATTCTCTCCCACAAAAATCCCTCTTTTACTCCTCAAAGAACCCCCAGAAAACGGCCAAGCACCAACCCTTACCAAAACCTTCCATAAACTTTCCATCCACAAAAACCGTGCACACGGCCACGAACATGGCACGGCCACCCCGTGCTATAAAGCATGACCATGCCACTCCTTCACCTGGCAGAACATAAGCACGGCCTCCCCGTGCCTCCAAGCACGACCGTACCACCCTTCTCCCATCCTGCTTCTACACCGTGCTTCCCTAGCACAACCGTGCCTCCTCCTATCCGAGCCCTAACCTCTCCTCTTCTCCTTTCCCACTTTCACCAGGTCTAATGAAGAAAACCCCTCCACTAATTCTCCCCAACCGGTAAGGGTACCAAGAGTTATGAGCCTTTAACAAGCTTATATCATGAGACAAGACAATGCCATTCTATCTTTACAATACAGTGTGAGGCAAATTAGTAGGCAACTTGAGCAAATGACCAACCAATTTGTGGCCCTCCAAAGAGGCAAAAGAGCTCAAGAGCCAAGTGATCATGGGGATGAACAAGGTTTCTCTAGTGACTCAAGCATGGGAAGCAATCCAAGAAAGGGAGGTAGGAGACCTCCTATCGATGAGTTTACAGATATCAAGGTTGAGCCACCGGAGTTCAATGGCAACTTGAACCCGATGAGTTCCTTGAATGGGTTCAAGCCATGGACCTAATCTTCGAAGTTAAAGGCTATGATGATGAGAAGAGTTTCAACATTGCTAGCCTCAAACTTACAAGGTATGCCTCCTTGTGGTTTGAAAATGTCAAGAAGCAAAGGGATAGAGAAGGAAGAACAAAGACTAATTCATGGGAGAAGCTTAAGTCTCTTATGAACAAGAGATTTCTTCCCGAGAGTTACAAGCAAGACATCTACAACCGACTATTCTCACTCAACCAAAACAATATGAGTGTGGGTGAGTACATGAGTGAGTTTGAGCAACTCCTCTTGAGGGGAGGCATCCATGAACCCCAAGAGCAAACCATGGCTAGGTTTTTGAACGGGTTAAACCCTTGTATTGCAAGAAACGTGGAAATTCAAACCTATTTCACCTTGGATGATGTCTTTAAATTAGCTCTCAAAGTTGAGAAGAGAAAGAAAGAAAAGAACGTCTTCACCAAGCCATTTCCAAAGGACCAAGTAAGTTCAAAACCTCCATTCAAGCCCTTTATTTCTCCTAAACCCGAAGGCACCTCACGGGTTGACAAGGGCAATGCCGTGGCTCTTCCTTCCCCAAAGGAATTGCCTAAGAAGCTTGAGGGCAAGAAGTGCTTTAAATGTCAAGGGTATGGACACTTCCAATATGATTGTCCTAACCGAAGAGTCATGACCATGCAAGAAGTTAAGGAAGTAGAGGCCCTATTGATGGAGACCCAAGAGGAAACTCAAGAAGAGGAATCGAACTACATGGAAGAAGAGACTCAACTTGAGGCCGATGAAGGTGAATTACTTGTCCTGAGGAGGGTTTTACACACCCAAGACACTCCTTATGACAAGGCTCAAAGAGATATGATCTTTCACTCCCGGTGCACCATATAAGACAAGGTTTGCAACTTGATCATTGATGGTGGAAGTTGCGCTAATGTAGCCTCTACTACACATTATTGAGAAGCTTGGCATTACTACCATTTCACACCCCAAGCCTTATTCTCTCAAATGGCTCAATGATGGTGGCGACATTAAGGTATCTCAGCAAGCACTCATCTCTTTTTCAATTGGTAGGAAGTATAGAGATAATGTGCTTTGTGATGTGGTACCCATGACTGCATGCCATATACTTTTGCGTCGGCCTTGGAAATTTGATAGGTATGTCATATATGATGGGTTCAAGAAAACTTACTCTTTGGTCATTGATAAAGAAAAGAGAGTCTTAAACCTATTACCTCCAAACCAAGTTCACAAAACTAAGCCCGGGGTGGGACGTGAGAAAACGAGAGACCTTCTCATGTTGACTGAAACACGGGTTGAGAGAGCTTTAAGCAAGGGTAAGCAAGTTCTAGCTTTACTCATGCTTGAAAGCAACAAATGTGAGGAAGTGACTCCCTTACATCCCAAAATCAGCCCTCTCATCTCACAATACAAAGATGTCTTCCCACAAGATCTACCCCGGCCTCCCTCCAATCCGAGGCATTGAGCACCAAATTGACCTCATTCCTGGTGCTCCTCTCCCTAACAAGGCGACCTATAGGTGTAACCCTCAAGAGACTAAAGAACTCTAAAACAAAGTTGATGAATTGATGGCAAGAGGGTACGTAAGAGAGAGCATGAGCCCATGTTCGGTTCTGGCCTTGTTAGTCCCCAAGAAGGATGGTACCTTTCGTATGTGTGTGGATAGTAGGGCTATAAACAACATTACTATCAAGTATAGGCATCCTATACCTAGGTTTGATGACATGCTTGATGAACTACATGGCTCTTCCGTCTTCTCCAAGATTGACTTGAGAAGTGGGTATCATCAAATCCGTATGAAGGAAGGAGATGAGTGGAAAACGGTATTCAAGACAAAGGGTGGGCTTTATGAGTGGCTAGTGATGTCTTTCGGCCTCTCCAATGCCCCTAGAACTTTCATGAGGTTAATGAATGAAGTCTTGAGCCCTTTTCTTAGAAGATTCATGGTGGTGTATTTTGATGAGATTCTAGTCTACTCCAAGAGTACCTACACCATTTAGAAAAGGTATTCAAGATCTTGAGAGCTCAAATGCTATTTGGGAAATTGGAGAAATGTGAGTTCTTTTCACCCCAAGTCACCTTTTTGGGGTATGTTGTCTCCAAGGATGGTATCTCCGTGGATCAATCCAAGGTTGAAGCCATCAATTCATGACCCACTCCTACTTCCATCACTGAAGTTAGGAGCTTTCATGGCTTAGCATCATTCTATACGAGGTTCATCAAAGGGTTTAGCACCCTCACAACCCCCATCACCAAGTGCGTGAAGAAGGGATCCTTTGAGTGGACCAATGCCGCCCATGTCGCCTTTGAGAAGCTCAAAGCCAAGCTATGTGAGGCCCCGGTGTTAGCCCTTCCCGATTTTGAAAAGCTTTTTAAAGTTGATTGTGATGCAAGTGGAGTTGGCATAGGGCTTGTCCTCATGCAAGACCAACGCCCCCTTGCTTATTTTAGTCAGAAACTCAATGGCTCAAGGAAGAACTGCTCAACCTATGACAAAGAGTTCTATGCATTGGTGAGAGCTCTTGATCATTGGTCTCATTAACTAAGGCCAAAATAATTTGTGCTCCATTCGGACCATGAGGCATTGAAGTATTTGAATGGTCAACACAAACTCAATCCAAGGCATGCTAATTGGGTTGAGTTCCTGCAAAGCTTCTCATTTGTGGCCAAGCATAAGAAGGGGAGCACTAATGTTGTTGCAGATGCTCTTTGAAGGCGGCATTCCCTACAATCCATGATGGAGGCAAGGGTCCGAAGCTTCGAATTCATCCGTGATCTCTACCAAGTGGATGAGGATTTCAAGCCCTACCTCAATGATCAAGAGGGCATCAAGCATGGCCCTTATACTCTTCAAGAGGGCTTCTTGTTCAAGGGTAACAAGTTTTGCATCCCAAAGGGACCTATCCGAAAACTTCTTGTCAAGGAAGTCCGTGGAGGAGGTGCAACCGGCCATTTTGGGATCAACAAGACCATTGACATGCTCAAGGAACATTTCGTTTGGCCTAAGATGGGACGTGATGTTCATGAGGTGATTTCCAAGTGTTCTATTTGCCAAAGAGCCAAGAGTTAATTCCACTGAGGGTTGTACACTCCTTTACCTATCCCTAATGGTCCATGGGAAGATGTGAGCATGGACTTCATAGTTGCTCTTCCAAGGACTTAAAGGGGTAAAGATGCTATTATGGGGGTGGTGGACCGTTTCTCAAAGATGGCTCACTTTATTCTATGTGAGAAGACGGATGATGCATCTCACATAGCTCACCTCTACTTCAAAGAAGTTGTTAAGCTTCATGGTATCCCTACAAGCATTGTGTCTAATCGGGACACAAAGTTTCTTAGCCACATTTGGAGGTGTTTGTAGAGACTCCTTGGTAATAAGCTCTTGTATAGTACCTCCCACCATCCTCAAACAGATGGGCAAACCGAAGTCACCAACCAAAGTCTTGCTACTTTGCTTAGAAGCTTGGTGAGTAAAAGCATTAAGGAGTGGGATCTCAAGCTTCCCTATGCTTAATTTACATACAATTGCACTCCTAGTTTTGCTACAGCCCATTCTCCCTTCGAATCATGCTATGGGATCAACCCACTAACTCCTCTAGAACTCATACCACTTCCCCTTGAGTCTAGAGTGAGTTATGAGGCCGAAGAGAAGGCAAGGGAGATGAAAAGGCTTCACCAACAAATTCAGGCAAAGATTGAGAAGACTAATAAGATGTATAAGGCAAGAGCAAACAAGCACCACAAAGCTATCACCTTCAAGCCCGGGGATTTGTTATGGCTACACTTGAGAAAAGAAAGTTTTCCATCAAGGAGGAAAAACAAGCTCATGCCAAGAGGGGATGGTCCTTTCAAGATCCTTGAGAAGGTAAATGATAATGCCTACAAGCTAGAGTTGCCTAGAAATATGGGTGTATCCCCTACATTCAATGTGGGTGATCCCACACCCTACCTTGATGATGAAGAAGATGGTGATGATTTGAGGGCAAATCACAATCATGAAGGGGAGGATGAAGCAAGTGCCATGCCCACTCAAGTCCAAGAGAGCTCCCACATCCTCCTTAATGCTCACAAGCTCCATCAAAGGGGACTTGGCCCATGGGTTGTTTTGGAGCTTCAATTCTAACCTCATCCGAAGCCTTTAGGATGTGTTACTCTTCTATTTTGGGAAGGTTAATAGGCCTTCGAAAGGATTTTGTCCATCAAAATGGAGTTAAACCCATGGAGATAATAAGAAAGGCCTAAAACAGCAAGGTATATGCTATCTGCAATTTAACCCGGTTTTGTGGGCTTGATTATTCAAGTTTATTATGGGTTTAAAATGCTAAAAACCAACATTTTTGGAGCCTTCGTATGTCAGCTAAAAGGGTATAAAAAGAGTTCTAGTTTAAGGGATTGGGTAATAGGTCAAGTGGAGCCTTTTTCCACATGCTGCAGAAACTATCCCAGCCTGCATATGCTGTACCTTTTGCCCCATATCTCCCAAACGGTAGCTCCAAATTTCTTCCCACTTGATCCATGTGGATTTTGACTTCCTAAGCATTCCAGCATGGTATTTTTCACTCAGTTTGAGTAAGAAACCTAGGAGATATAGCTGTTTGAAGTTGACAATTGTAAACTGAAAAGTTGATGACAAAAGCATAAAGCACTTTTCAGCTTTTGTCATTGCTTTTTGGTTCCCTCTTGAAAGACCCTTTTTCTGCTTTCTTTTAGCTTGTAGGAGGCTCTCATATATAAGGGAGGCCTTACGATGTAAAAATCAGATTTGGTTTTATGCAAAGAACCTCAAGCTTTCTCTCTCTCAAAATCTTAAGTTCTCTTTATCCTTTCACAAAGGTGGTGAGTCTTGAGTTAAATCCTTTATAAAATTGTGCATGGCTTAGCCTTTAAACAATTCTTGGTGGATCCTTAGTCATGGTTGGTGACCTACCCTTTAAATCAAGTCATATCTTGTTGCTAAGAGAAAATTTAGAGCTAAACTCAAGATTGCTCCATTTGGCCCATCCCGTGTATGCTCCACATGGATAAAAGATAAAATCTTAATGGACACATGAGTCTCTCAATGTCATTGTATCACTCTACCAATTCTAGTTGCCAGAGTTCCAAAATATAATTTTGTAACTTATGATGGTAGAAGATTTACCATTAACCAAAAATAGAGAACCATGATGAAAACTCTTGACTCTATCATTTTAGAATTCAACTCCTATATTGACCCCACAATTAACAATGAGGTTTATCACATTTTACTAGGAATGAATTCCTAAACTAATTTATATCTTATGAAATAAAACCACCTCAAATTACCCTAGTTGACAAACAAAACAAAATTACCATTAAAAGAATATGAAACAACTACAAATTCCGATCCTCACCTATATTAAAATAACGATAAAGGATTTAGATGTTACTATTATAGCTTTAATAGATACAGGATTAGAAGTAACCTTTTTTTCAAGACTTTTTACTACTAAAATGGGAAAAACTTTCATTTGACAAAAAGATTAAAAGTAAAGGTGTTCATCCTACCACAAAACTTATTTAGATTTTGTACAAAATAATGCCTCCATTATATCAAGAAACAAAATTTTAAAAATATCTCCAGTATTACAGTACAATCTGGATATGATGTTTTATTAGGAAATGATTTCCTCAAGAAATTTGCTAAATTCACTTAAACTCCCTAGACAAGTTACCTTACCACAAAATTTGGTCACACACTAAAAATCCCAATACTAAAACAACCTTACATAGTACATGCAAAGTATGGCAGAGATGGATATGAACAAATCACACTCTCCACACAACTACAAAAACGAAGCTTCCAAGTCAATATAATCACTAAGGGAGACTTGCTCAATAAACTAAAACAAATCTACTGTGAGAATCCTTAACAATTCTGGAAACTTGAACATTGAAGAGCCAAAATAAAATTAACACAAGAAGTATAAATTAAAGAAAAACCTATGCTTTATCCCTCAGAAGATATAAAATAATTTTCAATATATATCAAAGAATTATTAGAAAAAGGATTACTACAACCAACAAAAGGAAGTTACTCATCACCAGCCTTTATGGCAATGAATGAGGTAGAAAAACGAAGAAATAAAGCAAGAATGATTATTAATTTCAAAAATCTTAACCAATTCACAAAAACAGACAATTATTTCTCACCTAACAAAGAAGTTTTAATCAATCTTGTCAAAAAAAGAAAATATTTTTCAAAATTTAATAGTAAATCAGAATTTTGGCAAATTAAAATGGAAGAAGACAATGTAAAATATACAGACTTTAGTACCCCTCAGGGATTCTATGAATGGATTATAATGCCATTTGGATTAAAAAATGCTTTTAGAATATTTCAAAGAAGAATGAACAATGCATTTAAACATCTTAACTCATTTCTAGTTGTCTATGTTCTTCATATTTTTATCAACTCAAACTCTAGAAGAACATTGACAAACATCTAAAAACATTTACCGAAACTGCCATAAAAGAATGAATATGTCCTAGTGAAAAGAAGGCCATGATTGAACAAGAAAAAACTAATCTTTTTGAATTTGAACTAGGATCAAATGATATCTCTTAACAAAATCATATCTTAAGAAAAATAATCGAATACCATGACAAATTAAGAACTAAAAAACAAATACAAGGGTTTTTGGGCTTGTTAAACTATGACGGCTCTTGTATTCTTGACCTAGTAAAGAAAAAGAAAGATTTACCAGGCCTACTAAGAAAAAATGATAGCAAAAGATGGAGCAATCACCATACTTAAATCATTAGAAATCTTAAAGAAGAATGTAAAAATTTACCTCAATTAAGGTTACCAGAACCAGAAGACAATTTAATAATGCAAATAGATGCTTCTAACAAAGTTTGGTTGACAGTACTTAGAACTGATCTTAATGAAATCAGCAGATGCCATAGTGGAACCTTTTCCAAAACTGAAGAAAACTATAACACTATGAATAAAGAAATTTTATCCATAATCAAATGAATAAAAAAAAATGGAGATTGTTTCTTCTACCTAAATCCTTCAAGGTATTGACTGATAATGAAGCTACAGCTACATTTGTTAAACAAGCCTTAGATAGTGGTACTCATATGCACAAACTTCAAAGATGACATACTTATTATCTCAGTGTAACACAGTTTATGGGCATATTGTAGGAAATAGTAATTTCTCAGCATATTATCCAACGAGAGAATTAGAGTATCTCAACAATGACGACTCTAGACAAGCTTAAGGAACTTGAAGATATTATTATCGACTTCAGCAAATATTTAGAAACTGTTGCAGTAGGACTAGAACAACTCGAGACAAGAGTTTAAGCTATAGTTGATAATATCTAAATAGAAATCGATGAACTCTCTACAGGAACTAACAATATCATCCGTTATTTGAAGAAGGATCTAGAACAAGGAAGAACTGTGATAGCAAAGATGCTAAAATCAATTAGCTCTCTAAAATCACCTTATCTAACTATATCAACTATATCAACTACTAGTCTACCGAAGACACAAACTTCTCCTACTACTAAAACTACATAGCCAAGTTTAAGCACTCCATTTCTCAAAACATAGAAGGAAATGCTAGAACTAAAGGCAAAACTACTAGTAAAAAGAACTACAAAACCAACTATTCAAACTAAAAGGTTTGCTCCTTTTGATATTTGTGACCCCTTTATTGAAGATTATCACAAGACAACTCAGTTAGTTTACTGGAAACTTCATGAAATCCCATAAATCTTTCACAGTGGTGGAAAGTCTCTATTTGCAAGACTCACTGCTTGCATAGGTGAAAATACAGAAACCATATATCAATTCTATGAATTTGGATACCTTGATCTTGTTTATCCAGGTTCAAAACTAACCGAACTATCCAAATTCCCAACTGACATCATTCACATCCTTAGATCTTTCAAACAAGGACCTATTTTCGTTAAATTCCAGACTATTCCACCAGAAAAGGATGAAGAAACTGGCATTTTATATCCAGGAATCAGTATCATTCAAGTAGGCTACATCTCTGAACATTTTCAACTAAATATTGAAGCTACCAAGAAGTTTGAACCATTCAAATTCCATTAATCATGGATTAACTATAAACAAGTAGAGCCCTTGTAGTCAAATGCCATGGTGACAAATTATATGCTTACGGAATTAAGTGTATATACAAAGGAACTAATTGCGTCATAATAACTAAAGAAGAATACGACTAGAAATATATGATGATGAACTCTTGAAGTTTCTCTTCATACTTGAGCCATAAAACTTCCAAGGATCTCCAGCTGTCAAAAATAAATTTACTAAATTAGTCAAGAAAGAGAAAGAAAAACAAGCACTACTAAGAATGACCAAGATTTTGTCATCAACAAGCCAGATGTAAGGCTAAGATCTTGCCGACAAACACAGCATTATCTTAAAGAATTGAAATTATTGTAACTTTTTGAATTATTAGTGTTCTACCTTATCTTTAAAACTAATTAATTGTACTAGTCCAGCTGCAGCATGATGTAAGTGCTCATGTAAGCCTTACCTTTAGAAACTCTATAAATGGATTTAATCTCTATGAGGAAGGGGAGAGGCATTTGGGTAAAGAATAGATCGCCGAAAAAGCAGTTTGTTCACAAAATGTGTTCTGAACTTTCGATTTTCTTGGGAAACCTAGCAATAAAAGAACTGTCTTTCAGAAAATTTTGAGTCTATATCTTTATGCTTCAAAGTTCTTCAAATGATAGAAGTAGCAGGTAGATCGAAGTAAGTCTTAGTGAGACCCATAGAGAGGAAGGGCGATGCTGCAGATCAAAGAACTAGAAATCTATAGGAAGGGTGCTGAGAAGAAGGAAGGTATAAATTTCTTACTCTTTCCTATGACAGTTCAAGTTATTACTACGGGAGTGCTGTATCATTTTCAACAGTTTCATCGATTCTTCATTCAATATTGTTCCCTCATCAAAGAGTTTTAAGCCTTCTTCTGCAAAAAGCTACCAGAACCTTAACTTAATGGTATCAGAGCCATACCCTTGATCTACACAGACCATAAACTTACCCATGATCCACTTCTTATCAATCCATGATCTACCCAAAATATGAGTTCTTATAGAAACAAAATACAATCAAACTCTAAACTAACTAGAGAAGGAGACTATTTACACATACAAAGCTTTAATCTACCCAGACTTAGATGCTATACACAAGAATAAGCATGGGATTTCTTAGGATCACTTAATCTAATAGCTGCACTCATAATGCATAATCGCTAAGAGGATAATAAGACTAGATTAAACTACCTATTAACTCTTCCTTATATTGTTCAACTAGTAAACATAGACATATTTAGAGATAAGACAGCTTTCTTAGAAGTAACCTTTGAATACACTATATGGTATCAACTACTAAATGACATATTTGCATGGATTATTTGAGTATTTGAGAGTCATTTTAGGGGATTAATATGCTTAATTGTATGATTTATGCCCTTATTTCTACTATTACGCTTGGTTTCTCTTGTCTGAGAGTTTTTGCATATTTTGACTTTGTGAGCTAAGTTATGTGAGTAAAATAAAGATTGTGAGGCCCTGTGAATCAAAGAAGATAGCAAAAGAGGCCTAAAGACACCCAACATTGACCAATTGTGGGCAGTACTATGGTCTAAAAGGTTTCACGAAGAACCAGTAGAAGGAGCAAGTGAGAACGGTGGAGGCGGTGTCCACCACAGTCTGTTTGTTGTGGTCACTATGGTTCACGTTAGCCCATGTTTTCTCAGGTTTGTTAGATTTTGTCGCGACTGTTCGTGTTCCAATTGTTTGGACGATTTTGTAGACTTCCTTTCTGCCATGAGAAGCCATTTTACTACTTTATTCATCCCCACAATCCCATTCCATTCTATCATAATCCACTATCTAGATTAAGATTTGGATCAGACTAGATGAAGTGAGAGTGAATTGAGGTGAAGATTTGTAAGGATTCCATCTTGTGTTTACAACGACGGTTCAAATATAATCTTAGCTGAGCATTTCTTTTCTCTTATCTTCCCTTCTGTTTTCTCATTTCTGATTTGTGTTTTGTAATTTTGATTACAATTTTGATGTTTTGATTTTGGATTTCTGCAAATAACAGTTAGTTTCTCGATTTGTTGTTCATCTCTTTGAGTATTCTGGATTGTTGGATTGTTTTTATCAAATCTTAGATGTTTAATGTCTTTTAAGAAAGTTGATCACTTTCTCACATGTATTGGGCGTTGGATGAAGAAATGAAAGGTGAAATTCAATACTAGAACCCTAGGATTTGGCTTTTTTCTGTAGAGTCTTGAGAATATCACACCAATTGAGAAACTACAAAATGATAATCACATGCTTAATAAACCTAAACAAATCGAGAGCCCTTGAGAAATGGTAATTGGTTACATTTAGGTATTTCACTTCACCCTAAAAGAGGGTTGTGATACTTTGATTGTTTGTTTCAAAACAACCAATTGAGGAAGAAGTGCTTGATTGATGTGTTGATTTGCTTAATTCCATGATTATTTATTCGTTAGATTAGATAGTTAAATAGTTTAATTTCAATTCTCAAATTTAGATTCGCTTATCCTATCTTAAAGGGTTAAAAAGATTGACCTAGTCCCTTTAGGAGATGACCTTGATTTCCTACAATTCCATCATGCGCTTATGGCCCTATCAGGTTTTTGGCACAGTTGCCGAGGACTAGTGTTGAACATGGGTGTTTCGCAATAGGTTTGACTAAGCATTTTGGTTTCCTTTGAAAAACAATAACCATAAAGAATTGAAAATTTGAAAAAGATAAAAAATTTTGAGATAAAAAAACAATGGCCATTTTCCATTTTTCCAATTTGAGCATGAATTATTTTGGAGGCATTTTAAGAGTTTGCATGCTTTTCTTGTTCAATGTAGTTATTCTTAGGGTAATTGAAAAATTTTAGACACTATTGATGATGGTCTAAATAGTGAAATCCGAGCTCTTTTAGAGTATTGGGTTTTTCTTCGTGAAAATGTTGATGAGGCATTGTATTTGCTCGAGTGGATTGCTTGGGATTCATTTGAGTTTGAGTAGGCTCGTCAAGTTTCTAGATATTAATTCCCTCATCCTTTGCATTCTATGCTAGATCTTATTACGTCCCTTTTTGGTGTGACTTATGTAATTCTTCTAACCATGAAACCAATTCATGCCCTTATTATTTATGCTATGCTCAGCCTGACTTTATATCACCTAGGCACAATATAGATGTTGTCTTGACCTTACCTGATTCATCATTTCCTTTAGCTTAAGGCGCAGGGCTCGAGGTGGAAGAGCCTTTTGGGTTTATTACTAGGTTTAGTGCTGCTAATGCATCTTTTGAGTCAGAAGATACTTTAGATGAGGTGTATGATCTAGATGAGACTCCTTTGGAGGGATCATGTGATGTGTTTATGCATAAGGAGTCTCCTAGCCTTGGTTTCAATAATATTGTTCTCCCTAATCCTCTTAATCATTCCCATGTTTCCCCTATCTGTTCACAACCCTCCCATTTCCTTGAGTATTACATTGATATGCCCAATGATAATCCCATGATTTTTGGTGTTAATGTTGATTTGGGCTATAAGGATAATGTGTTTGATGTGCTTGGTGGGAATGTTAATAATTTTGTGTCCCTAGGTTACTTAAGAGGGTATGATCCCACCATTGATTCTTATTGTGTATGCCTAGGAGACTTGACTGGGAAAGTCATGTTGGTTATGTTCTTTAATCCTTGCTATGATTTTACTATGGGCTTTGATAAGGTTAAGAGAATACTTGTTGTCTTTGGTGTGATCTTGATTATTATCTCTTACCTTGTATTTTCTAAATTGTGGTCCTAGGAGTTTGATAAGCTCCTGCGTGATTTAGCAGCATCTGATTTAACGGGCATATCTTGAAGTTGTGATGGACTGGCTGATGCTCCATGTGTCCCATTTGTAAGGAGGCCTTAGCTTAGGTGTACTCAGTACCTAACTTGGATAGATCGTTATGTTTTGTTCCATTTCCCTCTCTTACTTTCTTTACTTTAAATTATGATGCTTTTTCTAAGCATGGGAGACAGATGGTATAATGTTTCTATTTTGGTTTTTAGTTTGCATACTAGTTAGAGCATGTAGGTTTAGGTTTCCTTTCTTTTACAATGGTGTGTTCCATTTTAGGTGTGCATTTCTTGGTGCATGTCAGGAAGCTATGGATTGGTTGGGATAACCTCCATTGGTGTTTTTGCGAAGCTCAATAGTTTTATGAGCTTTAGTAACTTTTGATGTGTAATCCCTTTTGGTGCTAAAATTTGTGAAGGTTTTGTAAATATTTCTTATTTTGACCCTTGTCATGATTGACAACTTTGTTATGCCTTGGAGCCTAGCATTAATGTTGGTATATGATAGTCATTTTATGAGCTAATTAAGACTTCAGTAGATATCCCGTTGGTCTTTGGACTAATCATTATATTTAATCTCATATTCCTTTTCATGTGTGACTCTTCCATGTTGCGTCTCTAGGAGCTACCTAAATGCTTGTTCAAAACCACGTTAGTATGTGCAATAATTCATGATATGATACAAGCATTTCTTTGTTTTTGAACGTTTTAGCCACATACCCAAATAGCATATCCATTGTGTTACGTCTTTTCCCCCTTTGCCAGTCTCCTTGAGCTATAATCCTTTTTCTTATTGAGATCACTTCATCTTAAACCGTGGCTAAACACAAATTCCTATGCATTAGGCTAAGTCTATGGAGAATTACTTCAAGTATGTAGGGGATGGTTTGTGGGTAAATGCGTTTGATGGTGGGTTTGGTATGTTGGTTTATTGAAGGATTGATGTTATTGAGCATTTGAATTTATTCCCCTCTTGTTCAAGTTATATATGTATGTATGGATTTGGTTGTGAACCAGCAGTTAGTGATCGTTTCAATAATTGAAAATTTCATTTAATTTCCCATAGAAGAACAAAAGAAAAAAAGAGGGAAAAAATCATGTTCAGAAAAAAAGAGAGAAAAAAAAATAAAAAAAAGAATCAGTGATTGGCATTGCATATGAACATAGATTGAGTTCCTTGGTCGACTCACTTCCTATATGATTCATTGGGACATGTTCATTGTATTGTTGCGGTTTGGAGAGTTGATAAACTTCATAGGTGCTTGGTGGCTTGCTGGTTGCTCTCCAGTCACTTCACTAAATAGCTCTACATTACAAAAATACATTAGTCCACTTCTTTCTCTTAACCCTTCTAGTCCACATTACAATCCATGTGAAGTCCTCTTGATAGTCACGTGCACATTGCATTTTTACCGGTGGACAATTTGAGAGTCTTAATAAGCATATGGTAGATTGTATCTTTAGAATGAGTGTTCATTTAACCCATGGTATATTTCAAACACATGAGTTGAAGTGTTCCCCATTTCCCAGAAAAGTGAGGTTCTTTCGATCTATTTGGCCCCAATCAATCTCATGTACCTGCATGATGTGCTTTGTGGTTCTTTGTGGGTGATCAAGTTTGATATAGAGCTTGTCGTCTCGTACTTTTTCGAAAAACCTTCTCCTTCTCTTGATTTTGAAATGTATTGTGCACTATTTTGGGTTGTCGTTAATTGCTATGTTTGCTTGTGATGTGCAACGACTTGCCTACTGTAAGGAGTTATTCTATTTTGAGTCCTATATGCATCTTCCCTTGTTGGTTTTATTTAGTGTTTGCTTGAGGACATTCAAAGGTTTAAGCATGGTGGAGTGATAAATGACATAGTTGCATGGATTATTTGAGTGTTTAGGAGTCATTTTAGGCGATTAATATACTTAATTGCACGATTTATGCGCCTATTTCTACTATTATGCTTGGTTTGGCCTGTTTTGAGAGTTTTTATAGATTTGGCTTTGTGAGCCACGTTGTGTGAGTTGAATGAAGGTTTTGAGGCCTTGTCAATCAAAGACGATAGCAAAAGAGGTCTAGAGACACCCAACAACGACCAACCATGGCCAGTACCATAGTCTAAGAGGTTCTAAGAAGAAGCAGCAGAAGGAGCATGTGAGAACGGCGGCGATCGTGTCCAGCACAGTCTGTCCGTCATGGTCCCCACAGTTCGTAGTGGCCCATGTTTCCTCGAGCTTGCTAGGTTCCATCGTGGCTGTTCGCATTCCTTGTGTTTGGATGGTTTTACAGACTTCATGTCCGCTATAAAAAGCCATTTTATTACTTCATTCATCCCCAACATCCCATTCCATTCTACCATAATCCACTATCTACATTAGGATTTAGATTAGAATAGAGGAAGGTAGAGTGAATTGAAGTGAAGACAAGATTCCATTGCGAGTTTGCAACAACGGTTCAAGCGCGATCTTAGCAGAGCATTTCCCTTCTCTTCTCTTCTCTTTTCTCATTTTAGCTTTATGTTTTGTAATTTTGATTATGATTTTGCTGATTTGATTTTAGATTTATACAAATAACAACTAATTTCCTTATTTATTGTTCATCTCTTTGAGTATTTCAGATTGTTGGATTGTTTTATCGAATCTGAGGTGTTTATTGTCTTGCAAGAAATTACTAGCTTTCTTGCATGTTTTGGGTATTGGATGAAGAACAGAAAGGAGAAATTCAATACTAGAGCCCTAGAATTTGACTTGATTGTGTGGAGTCATGAGAAAGTCACACTAATTGGGAAACCACAAAATGATAATTGCATGTTTAATGAACCGAAACAATTTAAGAGCCCTTAAGAAATGGTGATTGGTCAAATTTAGGTATTTTACTTCTCCTTAAAAGGGGGTTGTAATACTCCGATTGTGGGTTTCAAACAACCAGTTGAGGAAGAAGTGCTTGATTGATGCATAGATTGGGAAGTTAATTGGTTTGCTTAATTCCATGAATATTTATTCGTTAGATTAGATAGTTGAATAGTTTAATTTCAAATCTAAAATTTAGAGTTGCTTAGCCTATCTTAAGGGTATAAAGCACAATATATCGACCTAGTCCTTGTGGGACACGACCTTGATGTGCTACAATGCTACCACGCACTTGCAGCCCTATCAAGTTTTTAGCACCGTTGTTGGGGACTAGTGTCAAATATGGGGTTTTTCTTAATAGGTTTGACTTTGAAAAAAAAACCCCAAAAAATGGAAATTGAAGAAACACAAAAATTTTTGAGATAAAAAAACAATGGGCATCTTCCATTTTTTCCAATTCAAGCACGAATTATTTTGGAGGTATTTTAAGAGTTTGCATGTTTTTCTTACTCAATGTAGATATTATGTTGGTAAATAGGAAATTTCAAATATTGTTGATGAGGGTGTGAATAGTAAAACCCTAGCACTTTTAGAGTATTGGAGTTTTCTTAGTAAAAATGCTAATGAGGCATGGTATTTGCTTGAGTGGATTGCTCGAGATTCAATTGAAATTGAGAAGGCTAGTCACATTTCTAGATTTTCATTCCCTGATCCTTGTGTGTTCTATGCTAGATCTTATTATGCCTCCTTTTTGGTGTGACTTGTGTAATTCTTGTGACCATGAAACTAATTCATGTCCTTATTATGAATGCCATGCTCAACCTGACTTTGTGTCAACCAAGGACATTATGCATGTTGTCATCACCTTACTCGATTTATCCTTCGCCTGAGCTCACTGCATGAGGTTCGAGGAGGGTGAGCCATTTGGCTTTATTGATAGGTTTGTTGTTGATCCATGCTTTGAGTTGGAAGATACTTTAGATAAGGTGTCTGATCCAGATGAGGTTCCTTTGGAGGCGTCATGTGATGTGTTTATGCATGAGGAGTCTCACTGCCTTGGTTTTAATAATATTGGTCTCCCTAATCCTCTTGACAATTCCCATGTTTCCCCTATCTGCTGACAACCCTCTCATTTCCCTAAGGATTACATTGATATGCCCATTGATAATCCCATGATTTTTTATGCTAATGTTGATTTGGGCTATGAGGATAATGTGTTCGATGTGCTTAGTCGGAATGTTGATAATTTTGTCTCCCTAGGTTACTTAACAGGGTATGATCCCTCTATTGACCCTTGTTGTGTATGCCTAGGAGACTTGCCTAGGAAAGTCATGTTGATAATGTTCTTTAATCCTTCCTATGATTTTCCATGGGCTTTGAAAAGGTTAAGAGGACACTTGTTACCTTTGGTGTGATCTTGGTTATTGCCTCTTACCTTGTATTTTCTAAATTGTAGTCCCAGGAGTTTGATAAGTTCCTATTAGATTTAACAATATCTGATTTGATGGGTCATGTCTTGAAGTTATGATGGAGTGGTTGATGCTCCATTTGCCCCATTTGTAAGGAGGCCTCAGCTTTGGTGTACTTAGCGCCTAACTTGGTGAGATCATTATGTTTTGTTCACTTTCCCTTCTATTACTTTCTTTACTTTGAATAATAATGCTTTATCTAAGCATGGAGGAATGATGGTTTAATGTTTCTATTTTGGTTTTTAGTTTGCATACTAGTTAGAGTATGTAGGTTTACGTTTACTTTCTTTTGCAATGGCATGTTGCATTTTAGGTGTGCGTTTCCTAGTGCATGTCATGATGGCATGGATTGGTTTGAGATAACCTCAAATGATGTTTTTGCTAGCCACAATAGTTTTATGAGCTTGTGTAACTTTTGATGTGTTATCCCTTTTGGTGTTAAAATTTATTAAGGTTTTGTAAATATTTCTTATTTTTATCGTAGTCAAGATGTAGAACTTTGTTATCCCTTGGAGACTTTAGCACTAATGTTGGTACAGGATAGTCATTTTATGAGCTAATGAGACTTTGGTAGATATTTCGTAAGACTTTGGACTAATAATTATATTAGTCTAATATTCCTTTTATGTGTGACTCTACAATATTGCATCTCTAGAACTTACCTAGACTCTTGTTCAAAATCACATTAGCATGTGCAATAGTCGATGATATGATACTGGAATTTCTTTGTTTTTGAACATTTTAGCCACATTGCCAAATAACCTATCCATTGTGTTAAGTGTTTTTTCCCCTTCGTGAGCCCCTTTGAGCTATACTACTTTTCTTGTTAAGATCACTTCATATTAACCCCTGGCCAAACACAATTTCCTAACCTTCAAGCCTAGTCTATGGAGCATTACTTTAAGTATGTAGTCGATGGTTTTGGGGTAGTTGAGTTTTAATGTGGTTTTGGTATGTTTGTTTCTTGACGATTGATGTTATTGAGCATTTGGATTTATTCCCCTCTTGTTCAAGTTGTATATGTATGTATGGATTAGGTTGTAAGTTGATAGTTAGTGATCCTATGCCTTTCAATAATTAAAAAGTTCATTTCATTTCCCACAGACCAAAATAAAAATAAAAATCAGTGATTGGCATTGGATATATACTTAGATTGAATTCCTTTCTTTGTCAGCTCACTTCCTACATGATTGATTGGGATATGTTCATTGTATTGTTGGGATTTGGAGAGTTGATCAACTTCATAGATACTTGGTGGTTTGTTGGTTTCTCCCTAGTCCCTTGACTAAATAGCTCCACATTACAATGATACATTAGTCCATTGCTTTCTCTTAACCTTTCTAGCCCATATTACCAAAATACATTAGTCCCTTGATAAAATACCACGGTCTAGGAGGTTCCAGGAAGAAGCAATAGAAGGAGTAAGTAAGAATGACGCAGACCGTGTCCACCACAGTCTATCCATGGAGGTCCCCACAGTCCGTGGTGGCCCTGCTTCCTCGGGCTTTCTAGATTTCGCTGTGGCTATTCATGTTCTAAATGTTTGGATCTTTTGCAGACTTCATTTTCGAGGTAAAAAGCCATTTACTGCTTCATTCATCCCCATCATCCCATTCCATTCTACCATAATCCACTGTTAACCCTATGATTTAGATCAGATTAAAGGAAGAGGGTGTGAATTGAAGTGAAGATTTGCAAGGATTCTATCCCGGGTTTGCAATGACGGTTCAAGCCCAATCTTAGCTGAGCGTTTCTCTTCTCTTCTTGTCTCTTCTCTTCTCTTCTTGTCTCTCATTTTAGATCTATGTTTTTGTAATTCTAATTATGATTTTATTGATTTGATTTTAGATTTATGCAAATAACTGCTAATTTCTCAATTTATTGTTCATCTCTTTGAATATTTTGGATTGTTGGATTGTTTTATCAAATCTTAGATTTTATTGTCTTATAAGAAATTTGATCACTTTCCTGCATGTATTGGGTACTGGACAAAGAACAGAAAGGTTAAATTCAATACCAAAACCCTAGGATTTGACTTCCCTGTGTGGAGTCTTAAGAAAGTCACACCAATTCAGAAACCACAAAAATGATAATTGTATGCTTAATGAACCTAAACAAATCAAGAGCCCTTCAGAAATGACAATTGGTTAGATTTAGGTATTTCCCTTTACCTTAAAAGAGGGTTGTGATACTTCAATTGTTAGCTTCAAAACAACCAATTGAGGAAGAAGTGCTTGATTGATCTGTTGATCGAGAAGTTAGTTGATTTGCTTAATTCTATGATTATTTATTGGTTAGATTAAATAGTTGAATGATTTAATTTCAAATCTCAAATTTAGATTCACTTAGCCTATCTTAAGGAGACGAAGCCCTATAGATCAACCTAGTCCCTCTAGGAGACGACCTTGATTTGCTATAACGCCACCGTGTGCTTGCTACAATTCTATGTTCGATCTTATTGTGCCCCTTTTTGATGTGACTTGTGTAATTCTTCTGACGATGAAACTAATTCATGCCCTTATTATGCATGCTATGTTCAACCTGAATTTGTATCACCTAGAGACAATATGGATGCTATCCTAACCTTACCTGATTCATCCTTCCATTTAGCTCAATGCAAATGGCTCAAGATGAGTAAGGCTTTTGGGTTTATTGATAGGTTTACTGTTGTCGATGCATGTTTTGAGTTGGAAGATACTTTAGATGGGGTGTATGATCTAGATGAGACTCCTTTGGAGGGGCCATGTGATGTGTTCGTACATGAGGAGTCCTCTAGCCTCGGTTTTGGTAATATTGTTCTCCCCAATCCTCTTTATCATTCCATGTTTCCTCTATCTATTCGTTACCCACTCATTTCCCTGAGTATTATGTTGATAGGCCCATGGATAATCCTTTAATTTTTATGCTAATATTGATTTGGGCTATGAGGATAACGTGTTTGATGTGCTTGGTGGGTATGTTCATAATTTTGTATCCCTGGGTTACTTAAGAGGGTATGATCCCTCTATTGATCCTTATTGCGTATGCCTTGGAGACTTGCCTAGGAAAGTCATGTTGACTATGTTCTTTAATCCTTGTTATAATTTTTCTATGGGCTTTGATAAGTTTAAGAGGACACTTGTTGTCTTTCGTGTGGTCTTCGTTATTACCTCTTTCCTTGTATTTTCTAAATTATGGTCCCAAGAGTTTGATAAGTCCTTTTGTAATTTAACGACATCTGCTTTGATGGTCTATGTCTTGAAGTTGTGATGGAGTAGCCAATGGTCCATTTGCACCATTTGTAGGGACACCTTAGCTTAGGTGCACTTAGCACGTACCCTGGTGAGATCATTATGTTTTGTTCACTTTCACTTTTCCTCCTTTCTTAACTTTGAATAATGATGCTTTATCCAAGCATAGGGAAAGGATGGTTTAGTGTTTCTATTTTGGTTTTTAGTTTACATACTAGTTAGAGCATATAGGTTTAGGTTTCCTTTTTTTTGCAATGCTATGTTGCATTTTAGGTGTGCATTTCTAGGTCCATGTCATGATGGTATGGATTGGTTTTGAGATAACCTCTAGTGATGTTCTTGCTAGGCACAAAATTTTTATGAGCTTGAGGAAATTTTGACGTGTAATCCCTTTTGGTGCTAAAATTTTTGAAGGGTTTGTAAATATTTCTTGTTTTTACCCTGTCATGATGTAGAGCTTTGTTATCCCTTGGATTCTTTAGCATTGACGTTGGTACATGATAGTCATTTTATGAGCTAATTGAGACTTTGGTAGGTATCCCGTGAGACACTGGGCTAATCATTATATTTAGCCTTATATACCTTTTCATGTGTGACACTTCCATATTGAATCTCTGGAACCTGCCTAGATTGTTATTTAAATCCACATTAGCATGTGCAATAGTTGATGATATGATAAAGGCATTTTTTTTATTTTTCAACGTTTTAGCCACATAGTTAAATAACCTATCGCTTGTGTTACATGTTTTTCTCCTTGGCTAGCCGCTTTGAGCTATAATCATTTTCTTGTTGAGATCATGTCATGTTAACCCATGGCCAAATATAAATTTCTAACCTTTAAGCAAACTCTATGGAGCATTGCTTCAAGTATGTAGCTAATGGTTTGGGTGTAGTTGAGTTTTAAGGTGGCTTTGGTATGTTGGTTTATTAGGGATTGATGTTATTGAGCATTTCGATTTATCCCCTTCTTGTTCAAGTTTTATATGTATGTATGGATTAGGCTGTGAGTTGATAGTTAGTGATCCTATGGCTTTCAATAATTGAAAATTTCATTTTGTTTCCCAAAGAAGAATCAAAGAAAAGAAAGAGAAAAAATCATGTTGAGAAAAAAAGAAAAAAAAACAGTGATTGGCATTGGATATATATATAGATTGAGTTCATTTCTTTGTTAACTCATTTCCTACATGATTCATTGGGATATTTTCATTGTATTGTTGGGGTTTAGAGAGTTGATAAGTTTCATAGTTGCTTGGTGGTTTGGTGGTTTCTCCGTAGTCACTTAACCTTTCTAGCCCACATTACAACCCATGTAAAGGCCTCTTGATAGGTATGTGCATATTGGATTTTTAGTGGTAGAGAATTGGAGAGCCTTGATAAGCATATTTTAGATTGTATATTTGGAATGAGTCTTTAGTGAACCTATGGTATATTTCAAACACATGAGTGGGAGTGTTGCCCATTTCCTAAAAGTAAGGTTCTACCGGTCTATTTGGCAACAATCAATCTCATATACTTACATGATGTGCTTTGTGGTTCTTTGTGGGTGATCAAGCTTGATGTCGAGCTTGTAGTCATGTACTTTTTTAAAAACCTTCCCCTTCTCCCCTTGTTGTTTATTTAGTGTTTGCTTAAGGACAAGCAAAGGTTTAAGCATGGGGAGTGATGAATGACATATTTGCATGGACTATATGAGTGTTTGGTAGTTATTTTAGGGGATTAATATGCTTAATTGTTCAATTTTTGCCCTTATTTCTACTATTACGCTTGGTTTCACTTCTTTTGAAATTTTTTGCAGATTTTGACTTTGTGAGCCAAGTTATGTGATTAAAATGAAGATCTTGGGGCCTTGTGGATCAAAGAAGATAGCAAACGAAGCCCAAAGACACCTAAAATGGACCAATCGTGGCTAGTACCACAGTCTAGGAGGTTCCTAGAAGAAGTAGTAGAATGAGCAAGTGAGAATGGCCTAAACCGTGTCCACCACAATCTATCTTTGGTGGCCCCTGTTCCCTTGGACTTGCTAGATTTTGTCATGCCGGTTCGTGTTTCAAGTGTTTGGATGGTTTTGCAGGCATCATTTCCACCATAAAAAGCCATTTTGCTGCTTCATTCATCCCCATCATCCTATTCCATTCTACCATAATCCACTATCTAGATTATGAGTTTGATTAGCACAGATGGAAGCGAGAGTGAATTGAAGTAAAGATTTGCAAGGATTTCATCCCAGGTTTGCAATGACGGCTCTAGCGCGATCTTCGTTGAACACTTCTCCTCTCTTCTCTCTCCTCGTTTTAGATTTATGTTTTGTAATTTTTATAATGGTTTTGTCATTTTTGCTTTGGATTTATCCAAATGGCAATCAATTTCTTGATTTGTTGTTCATCTTTGAGTATTTTGGATTTTTGGATTGTTTTATCGAATCATACATGTTTATTGTCTTGTAAGAAATTTGATCACTTTGTTGCATGTGTTGGATATTGGATGAAGAACTGTCAGGTAAAATTCAATATTAGAACCCTAAGATTTGACTTGATTGTGTGAAGTCTTGAGAAAGTCACACCAATTGAGAAGCCACAAAAATGATAATCGCATGCTTAATGAACCTAAGCAAATCGAGAGCCCTTGAGAAACGGTAATTGCTTAGGTTTATGTATTTCACGTCACGTTGAAAGAGGGTTGTGACACTTCGATTGCCAGTTTCAAAACAACCAATTGAGGAAGAAGTACTTGATTGATGTGTGGATCAGAAACCTAGTTGATTTACTTAATTCCATGATTATTTATTCGTTAGATTAGATAGTTGAATGGTTTAATTGCAATTCTCAAATTTAGATTCGCTTAGCCTATCTTTAGGGGACAAAGCCCAATATATCGGCCTAGTCCGTGTGGGAGACGACCTCGATTTGCTACAATGCCACTGTATGCTTGTGGTCCTATCAAGTTTTTGGCACCGTTGCCGGGAACTACTGTCAAACATGGGGTTTTTCTCAATAGATTTGAATAAGCATTTTGTTTTTCTTTGGAAAAAAGCCCCAAAAAATTAAATATTAAAAAAAGATAAGAATTTTTGAGATAAAAAAAACAATGGCTATTTCCATTTTTCCCAATTCAAGCACGAACTATTTTGGAAGTATTTTAAGCGTTTGCATGTTTTTCTTTCTGCATGTAGTTATTATGTTGGTGAATGGGAAAGTTGATACACTGTTGATGAGGGTGCGAATAGTAAAACCCTAGGTATTTTAGAGTATTGGGATTTTCTTGGTAAAAGTGTTGATGAGGCACGGTATTTGCTTGAGTGGATTGCTTGGGATTCATTTGAGTTTGAAAAGGCTTGTCACATTTCTAAATATTCATTCCTTGATGCTTGTGCATTCTATGTTAGATCTTATTATGCCGCTTTTTGGAGTAACTTGTGTAATGTTTCTAACCATGAAACTAATTCATGTCCTTATTGTATCCGCAACTTGACTTTGTATCACCCAGGGACAATACAGATGTTGTCCTAACTTTACCTAATTCATTGTTCCCTTTAGCCCAGTTCAAGGGACTCAAGATGGGTCAGGCTTTTGGGTTTATTAATAGGTTTAGTGTTGCTCATGCATGTTTTGAGTTGGAAGATACTTTAGATGAGGTGTATGATCTAGATGAGACTACTTTTTAAGGGTCATGTGATGTGTTCATACATGAGAAGTCTCCTACCCTTGGCTTTAGTAATGTTGTTCTCCCCAATCCTCTTGATCATTCCCATGTTTCCCCTATCTATTTGCAACCCGCTCAATTCCCTACCTATTACGTTAATAGGCCCATTGATCGTCCTATGATTTTTGATACTAATATTGATTTGGGCTACGAGGATAATGTTTTTGATGTGCTTGGTGGGAATGTTGATAATTTTGTATCCCTGTGTTACTTAAGAGTGAGAATTGCCTTGTTATTGTCTTTGGTATGATCTTAGTTATTTCCTCTTACTTTCTATTTTCTAAATTGTGGTCCCAGGAGTTTGAAAAGCTCTTGCGTTATTTAACGGCTCCAATTTGATGGGTTGTGTCTTAAAGTTGTGATGAACTGGCTGATGCTCAATTTGCCCCATTTGCAAGGAGACATTAGCTTAGGTGTACTCAGTATCGAATTGGGTAGGATTGTTATGTTCTGTTCCCTTTCCCTTCTTCGACTTTCTGTACTTCGAATAATGATGCTTTATCTAAGCATAGGGGAAGGGTGGTTTAATGCTTCTATTTTGGTTTTTAGTTTGCATACTAGTTAGACCATGTAGGTTTAGGTTTCCTTTCTTTTGCAATGGTGTGTTGTGTTTTAGCTTTGCATTTCCAAGTGCATGTTAGGATGGTATGGATTGGTTTTAGATAGCGTCTAATGATGTTTTTGCTAGGCACAATAGTTTCATGAGCTTGAATAACTTTTGATGTGTAATCCCTTTTGGTGCTAAAATTTGTGAAGATTTTGTAAACATTTCTTGTTCTGACCTTTGTCATGATTAAGAACATTGTTATCCTTTAAAGTCCTTAGCAATAATTGTAATAGCCCGACTCTAAATCATGTTTTATTTATTTAATTACGCCATGTTATTCATTTTCCTCATTTATTTATCTCATTTAATTATCCCGGTTGGTAGAATTCATTTTGGGCCCTACCTTGCAATTCAAGTTTTATTTGCCGAAAACAATTTTTCGGAGAAATTGATATTAGGCCTCGATAATTATGGTTTAAAAGATTATATTATTTTTCATGACATTACAAAAATTTAATTTCGAGCTTTGAACAAAAAAAATTTAATTAATTGCTTTGGTTTTGTTCTCTTTTCGAACCCGAGCTCATTCAAGGCCAATTTCGGCCCAAAGTTTGAGGCCCAAGAAGTTATGTCACTAACCTACCTAATTAACCATGGTTTAATCTTAACCATGGTTACTTTTAAGGGTTAATTTCAGCCAAGTATTTATTTGCCTAAGCTTCTTTTGCACCAAGTAAAAATTCAAGACACTTTCTCTCTCTTCTTCTCTCCTCCGTCTCTCTACCCACAACAGCAGCCCCCACCAGCTTTCATGGTGTTTTCCGGCCACTCACTGGCAAGGATTTCAATCCTCAAACAACCTCCCTCCATTGGCTACCATTTTCCATCCTCAAAATCACCCAATATCATCTCCATCTTCACTTATTTCAAGCTCAAAGTAAGTGGCTTCAATTTTGTTCTTTGGTTTTGTGATTTTTGATTCTTGTTTTGGTTGTTTTAATGGTGGATTATGTTGTTTCTATTGAATTAAGAATCATCTTGGCAATGGATCATGGTGGAGTTGAAGTTAGGGTTAGGGTTTTATCTTAATCATGCAAGCTTCATGTTCAAGTATTGAATTTTGATTGAGCTTTTGTGATCTTTAGCATTGGTAATGAATATAAAGATTTTTATGCTGATTTATATAAGTTAAATAGTGACTTTAGTGGGTGGTTATGTGAAGAAAAGGTTGACAATATGTGAGTTAGAGCTGGGAAACAGACCTGAAACAGGGATCTGTTTGGAAACAAACTGGTACTGTTTGGCACATCCAAAATTCATGATTTTTGGCGTAGTGATAGCTTTATGAGTTATATTTCAATAGGCTTTGGAATTAATCAATTTCGAGTTGTGTGGACAAATTCATGACGAATTTACTAAAGACTATGCATAATACATTGAAACTGAGAACTAAACTGGAATAGTAACTTTACGAAAAAACTGGTATTGATTGGGTCGTTAACAACTTGTGATTTTTGGTGTGTGGATAGATCAATGAGTTATCTTTCAAATTCCTTTTGAATTACCTTAATCCGAGTTCTGTGGAAAAAGTTATGATTGTTTTACTACGCCTGCGCAGATTGGACTGAAATTGTGCACGTCTGTGTTCTACCCTAATTTTAGGGACGTTACTATATGAATCATGATTTGTGTCCTGAATGAAAGTTTTAGTGGACATTATGATATTTTCATATTGGGGTTTTATATCTCAATTGGAGGTCATTAGTGAAAGATATGGATTTTCTAATGCAGACCACCAAACGGTGACATGAGTGAATGCAAAATTGAGACATTTGGAAATATTTTCAGAAGTTTCTATATAATTATGGGTATCGCAAGGAAATTACAAAGTGTAGTGAGTTCAATAAGTTTGTTTATGTATAGAAGCTTACTTGGGTTTGAAAACCGAGTTAAGTGAGCATGAAAATGAAATTTGAGAAGTGGGCACAGTAATGATTCAAGTTAGTGTCTATCAGATCTACTAAGGTTATTTGAGCTTTTATGAACCTCACAACACCCCTCATGGCATTGAACCTTCTATTATCCATTTCAGAAGCATCACACTTTTCATCATCCATTTCAGAAATATCAGAAACCCATATTTCATTTATATCAATTAAAATCTTTTCATTATTACCCCAATCATTTTCATTTGGTCTATTTTGCTTCAATTTATTATATTTCAAGTTCAATAGCCCTAACTAATTCAAATCAGTTCATTTTGGTTTAACTTGTCTTATATTGAATTAAAATCAGTTTATTATATTGAAATGCACAAGTTATGTATCCCATTTCATTACTCAATTTCTGTTACACATACTTTTACTTACTCAATTATGCGAGTAAGGATCATTTACTGACTACACATACTTACAGTGATATTTATGAAACATAGTTGAGGCCTAGTCTATCGTTTTCATTTTGCATAAGTATTATCAAGTGAAATATCATTTTAAAGACTTCAGGTTCGTCCATTGCCTGTATTTTTAGAAATCAGAGTGTATTTATCAACGTTATCATGTTTTGGTAAGTACATCAATGAATCAGTTTACACAGTGATTTATCAGTTAATTAGTGACCCCGTCAGTTATCATCTATAGGGCATTCGCCCTTGAGTTACCTGCGCGGCTTCAGGCTAGGTCCCCGATCGGCTTAGCAGGTGTACACCTATCCATAGATCGTAACAGTATCAAGGGGTTCACTATCAGATAATAACTAACCATACAGTTTTACATTTATTTCATTTACTGTTTTAACCTAAAATGAATTGCAAAGCGGACCCAATAAGTGTTCAATGATCATTTAACAATTCAGGAACGCATGTACTGTGCTTCGGCTCACAGTTCGAAATGTTTTTCATGTTTTATTTGAGGCAAATGCTAAGAGTATTGCCCTCATGCCAGCAAACCAGCTGAAGAGAATAAGTGAAATAGGGAAATCCATATGGATCAGAAGCAATGCCGTATATGCATACTTTAACGTTGTATTTTGAATTCTTCTGTGGATGAAGATGTAGATTACATGGTGAATTATCTTACTATAGTTTATAAACCTTACATTGGTTAACATTTGATTTTGAATGGATGATCATGTGTAAATGTGTATGGTTGAGATTATGCTTAACTATGTTATATATAGCACTCATGTTTCAAGCCTTGTCCTTTTGGACAGTGATAATGCCCCTATCATTGGATTCATCATATTACAATTGAGTGATTTATTAAGGAGAATATGGACAGTGAAACATGTTTAATTTGGGGCGTTACAGATTTGATATCAGAGCAGGTTGAGATTTTCTTTGTGGGATATAGAGTATGGAGTTAAGATACTGAGAAATTGGTTAGTGAGGACTGAGGATTATTATGATATCCTTAGAGATTTGTGGCATTGGTAATGTCTTCTTATCTCACACATATTCTACTCGTATATTCTTCTTTGTCAGATGGATCTATACAAAGTATTTATAGTTTGATCTCAAGAAGCAGATTTGATGGAGATTTTGAATAACAAGTTGAAGGTGCTCCAATGCATTTAGGTAAGTATGGTCATGTGAGCCACCCATCTGAATGGTATGACATCCGTTTACCTAGAATTGTTTATTTTTGAGATGTAAACTCTTGTACTCCGGGCATGTGGCCTGTAGAGTTGTGGTCTCCGGTGTGTAGCTGTTGAGCTTGATTTTATATTCTTTTGTACTTCTAGTCAATGCAGGGGATGTGATGTAAGACTTTAAGCCTGGAAAATGGCCAGTTTGTAGGAGAAACTCTGTCCGTTTCGCCCCAGAAATTTAAGAATCATTAACACTCCTAGCCATAGGGTTGGGGTTTGTTACAAATGTGTCCTATGAAAGGCCCTTGACTCATTTTGAGGTTAAATGTATAGGGAAAACCAAGTATGGGCAGAATACACAAGTTCAATCAACTTGGCAGTTTTGATCAGTGCACAAGGACCAATCTTGAAGTAACTTTTGTCCATGATCACCATGATTTACGCAAGGATTTTCCATCCTGTGTTTAAGTTTAAGGAGATATCTTTCATATGAAACAAGTTTCAAGTGGATTAGAGATCATGTGGTCATTCAAAACTATTAGACAAGTCAAAGTCTACAAACTAGGCAGAATCCTAATGCACAAGGTCTAAGTTTAGTTCACTTGCAGCTTATGCATTCCATCAGATAGGGATGTTTTGGTTAGTCCATGTCAAAGGACAGGAAGTAAGCTTTCCAATGACCCATATTGCCGCACATAAAGACCAATGGTTAATGAAATTCAGCCTAGAAGTCTGATGGCACAGACTGTTCAAGTCAGTGGATACATACAATTCTGAGCTTATATTTCCTCATCATATGGGTGCCATTTTGTGCGCTTCTCGAATCCAATGGCAATTGCTTCAATGTGCCTAATTGATTGCAGATATTTTCTTCTGTAACTCAAGGATTTCATCTAAGTGAGCTATATGGGGTTTCTTGATGTAGTATCCCCTGAATTGTAGGATTAGGGAGAGGCGTGTTCTATGGTACATAAGTTTTAAAACCATTAACTATCGATGATTCCATATAAGATAAACCAACTGACACTTGAGAGAGACATTTTGCTTCAATCTATTGCAATTCAAGACTTGCTTACATTGCCCAAACTCTTGCCAGCAGTCCATTGACTCCACCTCCATCCATGAAGGAGACATTACTCTTGAAAATATTTCACTGCATTTTCTGGTAACTTACCATCTACCATTGGCCTTGTTGGATTAGCAACTGTTGAATACTCCTCAGTTTGACCAGGGGCTTCATCTTTTTGTCTTCATGGCATCTCCCAATTAACTTTGCATTATCATTTACTCTCATGTCACATCTTCATCAGTTCTAGTCACTTTCTTCTGCTTTTAAGAGCCCAATTACTTTTAATAGCTAGTTTATGATTGGGATGCACCCATGTCAATAGATGATAATTTTGTAGCACGCCTGAACAGAAGGTAGATTTTAACTACGCTTTGTATAGTGGTTGATTGTTGTCAAATTTCTGGAATCCATTGCTAAGGGAAACGTGATGTGTCTACCCATTTTGGCTGATTCAATCTAAGTTTCCTTCGAAAGATCACTTGCATAAACCTTAAGTTTGACTATCAAAATATTTACCATGCATTTGGACTGCGTTAGTGAGAAATTTTGATGGGTTACTACCCCGTGGAAAAATGTCTTCAGTTGATTCATACTAAAGGACTCTAGAGTGGAATGTATGACCCAGTGGAACCTTAAGAATGGATTTGAGGAGTGGAGAAAGTTTCAATGTAATAGAGGTTCCAGGAGATAAAAGGGTGAACATTGGAACATTTTATCTAACTAGTGAAAATAATATTTGGTAAAACATTGTTAAGAATAGGCTCTTAGGACATGACTTCACTTCGAGTCACTCTGGATTGCTAAGTGGGAACTAACAAATGCACATGGTGCGGTAGCCCAGAGCACCTGATCGCTGCCTGTTCCCGTAAACTGAAGGCTGTAGAGAAGGGCTCTCACTGTCAAGGCTCGCAGCTGTAGGAAAGGCTTATGTGTTGAGCAAGAAGGAAGTTGCCATCTCTGGTGCAGTAGTTACTGAAGCTCTCTTTTAATTTCAAAGCCCCCTTTGTCTATTGATTGATCCAGTTGCCACTCATTCATTTATATCCACTCAATCTGCCGTACAACTGAACCTTGAGAATAAGGAGGCATAAATCAATTATGGACTCAAGTTATCCAACGACTTTAGAGTCGAGTGTTCTATCCCTCATAAACTTGTTTCAATTACTATTGGTGGGATAGTATTCCCTGGAGTTCTGATTCAATTTGACTCGCCAGACATTGATATCATGCTAAAAATGAACTGGTTGTATACTTATAGGGTCAAGATGGATTGTGATGACCCTAAGGTTATTACAAGAGATGAACAAGGGAGAGAACTATGTTTCATGGTCACAGAGAGGGGAAAAAAAACCTTGTCCTTGAAAGTTTGTCACAAAAACAAGTGAGCTCTTATAACAAGGATATGTTGTGTATTGGTGTTATGCTATTAACATTCATGATCAAAGATTATTTCAACCTAACGAAGACAGTTACCAGGACTGCTCCATAAAGAGAAATTGATTATAAGATTGAATTAATCCCTGAGGCTCAATCTATCTCTAAAACCCCATATCGTATGGCCCCAATTGAGCCTAACGAACTGAAGTTTCAGTTAGAGGAGTTATCGCAGAAGAGATTTATCAAACCATCTAAGTGTGCCATCATGGGATGCTTAGTTGTATTTGTAAAGAGGAAGAATGGAACCTTGTGGTTAGGTATTGTTTTTGAGAGCTGAACAAGAGCACCATCAAAAACACATACTGATCGCCCCAAGTAGATGACTTATTGGATCAACTATAGGGAGCAGGAGTCTCTTCTAAAATCAATTTGAGGTCAGGGTACCATCAACTTACTATTATACCAGAAGACATCACCAAAACCACGCTACGGATCATGTATGGGTCATAATGACTTCACTATGACGCCTTTGGCCTAATCTAATCAATGGCCCCGCAGCCTTTACGGATCCTATGAACAGAATTTTAGACCATATCTAGACAAGTTGTGGCGGTGTTTATAAAAAAGATATCTTGAAATACTCCAAGGATAAAGATGAGCATATTGTTCATTTGATGACAGTATGATATAGACCTTGAAAGAGCATCAATTACATAGTAAATACAAGAAGCATTTGGAACATATGGTTTCAAAGGAAGAGACTAAGGTTGATTTGCAAAAGTTAAAAGCAGTTACAAAGTGCTCAAGACCCACCAATGCACTGAGATTAGAAACCGTTTGGGTTTAGTAGGGAATTATCGAGTTAAGGAAGGATTTGACAAATATTGTCCTCCCTGACCAATTTGTTGAGGAAAGCTGTAAAGTTAGTAAGAAGTTAAACTAGTGGCTTATCCCTCCCTAACAACTCAAGCCTTATGAAAAGGATTACCTACCCATACTATGGAGTCAGTAGTTGTAGTTTTTGTAGTGTAAATTGGGAGACATTACTTATACATCTTCTCCCAAAAGAAGCTCAGCCGCCATGAAACATCAATTGCGGCAGATCCAATGTCAACAAAGGAAGAGAAATATTGTGGCAGATGCCCTGAATAGGAGGACACAACATACCTTGAACACTGTAGTATATACTCAATTAAATCTCTTTAGAGAGCTTGAGGACTTGCACATTCAATTAGCGTCGTACAGGAACGTGAATGTTCAATTGTTGGCACTTATCTTATAGCCCTCCCTAATGGAGGAAACTAGAGTGAATGAAGATAGTGATCTTGAGCTCTATAGAGTAAATCAAAATTTGAAGATAGCAAAGCTTATAGGAGGCTCACAACACTTACTATTCGGTGCATCCAGGGGATACCAAGATGTATAGAGATCTGAAGCAATATTTTTGGTGTAATAATATAAAAAGAGAAATTACAGAATATGTGGATGAATGACTGATTTGCTAAAAAGCCAAAGCAGAACACCAACACATCATAGGTGAATTGAGACCTTTAGAAATCCCCACTTGGAACTGCGATTCAGCTTCAATGAACTTTATCATAGGATTCCCTCATATAGGATAAGAGATTTCAAGTCTATTTTGGCAAGCACTTCAAAGAGCCTCTAGAACTAGATTGAACTTTAGCAGTTCTTATCATCCTGAAACAGATGGGCAAGCATCTAAAAATATCAATGGATCAACTCTTCTAAGTTGGTGCCTGTACCTACGACCAGCATTTGCATTTGAAGAAAGTATGGAACTTCCAGTGGTCAACGTTGTGATAGCACTAGTAGAGAATCCTTCATTAGACATCAGGACAAAATGATGGCAGACATTGACAACAACATCATCTTTTGAGCCATGAAGATCTTCTTCAGCATTGCATACGGTGGCATAACTCAGAAGACTCTTAAAAGCATACCATTGGAACCGACAAAAAAGCTATGTTGATAAAAGAAGGAGATTTCTGGAATTTTCGGTATATGATAGGTTTTCAGAAAGTCTCACCAACTAAGGGTGTAAGGAGGTTGCACTGCGACCTAAATTAAGGCCAAGATCTTTTGGATCATATCAATTCATTGAAAGGTCAAATTCCATGACTTGTCCACCAGATCTGCCTATATAACTCAACTCAAACATGTGCATAACATGTTCCGTGCTTCTTACCTTACAACTCAGGTAGAACATTTTAGATCCTTACCACATTGTCATAATCAAATCCATTGCAGTCATTGAGGGTGTTGTATTTCAAGAGCATCCAATTCAGGTATCGGCTCACAGGATTAAGCAATTAAGTATCAAGCAGATACCTTAAATCAAATTGCCTTAAGCAAATCATGCCTCCCCAGAAGCTACTTGGGAAACTGAGCAAGAAGTGAAAGCCAAGTAGTCTTATTTATTTGAAATCACCCTGCATGATAGCCAATGTTCATAAGTTTCGAGGACGAAACTCTTTAAGGGGGGAAGGCTGTAATAGCCCGACCCTAAATCATGTTTATTTATTTAATTAAGCCATTTTATTCATTTTCCTCATTTATTTATCTCATTTAATTATCCTGGTTGGTAGAATTCATTTTGGGCTCTACCTTGCAATTCGAGTTTTATTTGCCGAAATTTTTTTTTCGGAGAAATTGATATTAGGCCTCGATAATTATGGTTTAAAAGATTAAATTATTTTTCATGACATTACAAAAATTTAATTTCGAGCTTTGAACAAAAAAAATTTAATTAATCGCTTCGATTTTGCTCTCTTTTTGAACCCGAGCTCATTCAAGGTCAATTTCGGCCCAAAGTTTGAGGCCCAACAAGTTATGTCACTAACCTAGCTAATTAACCATGGTTTAAGCTTAACCATGGTTACTTTTAAGGGTTAATTTCAGCCAAGTATTTATTTGCCTAAGCTTCTTTTGCACCAAGTAAAAATTCAAGACACTTTCTCTCTCTTCTTCTCTCCTCCTTCTCTCTACCCACAACAGCAGCCCCCACCAGCTTTCATGGTGTTTTCTGGCCACTTTCGAGCCACTCTCTGGCAAGTATTTCAATCCTCAAACAACCTGCCTCCATTGGCTACCATTTTCCATCCTCAAAACCACCCAATATCATCTCCATCTTCACTTATTTCAAGCTCAAAGTAAGTGGCTTCAATTTTGTTCTCTGGATTTTTGATTTTTGCTTCTTGTTTTGGTTGTTTTAATGGTGGATTATGTTGTTTCTATTGAATTAAGAATCATCTTGGTGACGGATCATGGTGGAGTTGAAGTTAGGGTTAGGGTTTTATCTTAATCATGCAAGCTTGATGTTCAAGTGTTGAATTTTGATTGAGCTTTTGTGATCTTTGGCATTGGTAATGAATATAAAGATGTTTATGCTGATTTATATAAGTTAAAGAGTGATTTTAGTGGGTGGTTATGTGAAGAAAAGGTTGACAATATGTGAGTTAGAGCTGGGAAACTGACCTGAAACAGGGATTTGTTTGGAAACAGACTGGTACTATTTGGCATATCCAAAATTCATGATTTTTGGCGTAGTGATATCTTGATGAGTTAGCTTTCAATAGGCTTTGGAATTAATCAATTTCGAGTTGTTTGGACAAATTTATGTCCAATTTACTCAATACTATGCAGAATACATTAAAACTGGGAACAAAACTGGAACAGTAACTTTACGGAAAAACTCGTATTGATTGGGTCACTAAAAAATTGTGATTTTTGGTGTGTGGATAGATAAATGAGTTATATTTCAAATTCATTTTGAATTTCCTTAATCCGAGTTCTGTGGAAAATGTTATCATTGTTTTGCTACGACTGCGAAGATTGGACTGAAATTGTGCACGTCTGTGTTCTACCCTATTTTTAGGGACGTTACTACATGAATCATGATTTGTGTCCTGAATGAAAGTTTTAGTGGACATTATGATATTTTCATATTGGTGTTTTATATCTCAATTGGAGGTCATTAGTGAAAGATATGGATTTTCTAGTGTAGACCACCAAACGATAACATGAGTGAATGCAGAAATCGAGACCTTTGGAAATATTTTCAGAAGTTTCTATATAATTATGGGTATCGCAAGGAAATTACAAAGTGTAGTGAGTTCAATAAGTTTGTTTATGTATAGAAGCTTACTTGGGTTTGAGAATCGAGTTAAGTGAGCATGAAAATAAAATTTGAGAAGTGGGCACAGTAATGACTCAAGTTAGTGTCTATCAGATCTACTAAGGTTATTTGAGCTTTTATGAACCTCACAACACCCTTCATGGCATTCAACCTTCTATTATCCATTTCAGAAGCATCACACTTTTCATTATCCGTTTCAGAAATATCAGAAACCCATATTTCATTTATATCAATTAAAATCTTTTTATTATTACCTCAATCATTTTCATTTGGTCTATTTTGCTTCAATTTATTATATTTCAAGTTCAATAACCCTAACTGATTTAAATCCATTCATTTTGGTTTAATATATTGAATTAAAATCAGTTTATTATATTGAAATGCACAAGTTATGTATCCCATTTCATTACTCAATTTCCGTTACACATACTTTTACTTACTCAATTATGCGAGTAAGGATCATTTACTGACTACACATACTTACAGTGACATTTATGAAACATAGTTAAGGCCTAGTCTATCGTTTCCATTGTGCATAAGTATTATCAAGTGAAATATCATTTTAAAGACTTCAGGTACGTCCATTGCTTGTATCTTTAGAAATCAGATTGTATTTATCAACGTTATCATGTTTTGGTAAGTACATCAATGAATCAGTTTACACAGTGATTTATCAGTTAATTAGTGACCTTGTTAGTTATCATCTATAGGGCATTCGTCCTTCAGTTACCCGCGCGGCTTCAGGCCAGGTCCCCGATCGGCTTGGCAGGTGTACACCTATCCATAGATCGTAACAGTATCAAGGGGTTCACTATCAGATAATAACTAACAATACAGTTTTACATTTATTTCATTCACTGTTTTAAATTAAAATGAATTGCAAAGCGGGCCTAATTAGTGTTCAATGATCATTTAACAATTCAGGAACGCATGTACTGTGCTTCGGCTCACAGTTCGAAATGTTTTTCATGTTTTATTTTAGGCAAATGCTCAGAGTATTGCCGTCATGCCAGCAAATCAGCTGAAGAAAATAAGTGAAACAGGGAAATCCAGATGGATCAGAAGTAATGCCGGTTATGCATACTTTAACGTTGTATTTTGAATTCTTCTGTGGATGAAGAT
>JACYFF010031958.1:39214032-39224785 GCA_017589665.1 Selenicereus undatus | reverse complement strand
GAGTTAAATTATTATCGATTTGCTTATGGGAGCTATAATTTTATAAAAAGAAGATTATTATTGCTATTATTGATTTTAAAGTTAATTTGTGTCTTTAAATTATATCGATAGTTTAATTTAGTCATTATTCGATTTATTTTGTCATTTCCCGAGTACCATTAGGTTGTCAACCTTAGAATTAGTTTCGAGGTTTAATTTATTGAACCTAGATAGATTCCGGAATGAATAGTTGATCAAGGATTATATTATCGATTTGGGTTTAGACTTTTGGGATACGAACTGAACTAGCGGTGCTTGTTCTGGAACAGCTTGAAATAAAAAGAACGAGAAGGGAGGGGTATTTTGGTAATTATGCAGAGGGCCTTTTCTTTTACCTCCTTCACGCGACCCCCCACCCCTCCTGATAGCTTTCTCTCTCCTCTTCTCTCTACTCTGCGTCTTCTTCTTCCTCCTCCACCACCATGCTCGACCGCGAAGCTCCCAAAGCCCCAATTTTCGGTCAGCCCAATTCGAAAATCCCTGGATTTCGCCTCCCCATCATCAAACCAACCCTTTGATGTAAAATCTAGGCAAAATCGGAGACAAGCCACCACAATTTCGGTTGAATTGGGCTACGATTCAAGCCGCTGACGCAAGCCGAAGTTTAGCCATGCAATCTTGTTTCTAATGGCCTTGAATCCCCTCTAAATCGAGTTTAAAATTGCAACTTCAGGCATCAAGTCAGTGAGTGAGAGTTTGGGTTGAAATTGGGTTCGATTTGCATGAATTGGGCACAGTTTGGGGTCTATTTTGCGTGGGTTTGGGCATGTGATTGGGGCAGATTCGGGGGTGGTCTAGTCCATTCGAGTGGTCAGCAAGCTTAGGTAGAGGAATCAGATTTTTCCCAGCACCCAAAGTTGAGCCCAGCAGCCTTAGAACGGGTCTTCTAGCATGGAATCGAGGTGGGTGTTTCTCGCCTCCTAAGCTATTACTATTTTTAAAAATGTTTTTCAGCAGATTAATGTTGCATGTCATATTAGGGTTGGCTAAATTCGTTAGAAATGTCAAGAACTAAATTAAATATGTTTAGCTTCGATTTGAATCAATTTATTTAATTTATGCCTGAGGTTTTTTAATTCGGAGTGAATTAGATATGTTTAGCTTCGATTCGAATCAATTTAGTTAATTTATGCCTGAGATGTTAATTCGAAGTGAATTATATATGTTTAGCTTTGATTCGAATCGACTTAGTTAATTCAAGATGGACGTTTTAATTCGAAGTAAATTATGCATGTTTAGCTTAGATTTGAACTCAATTAGTTACCTCAACCTCTAAGATTTAACTAGAAGTAAAGTACGCATGTTTAGCTGAGATTTGAACTTAATTAGATAATCCAAGCTTAAAGTTTTAATTCGAATCATGCTTGGAAACTAAGTTGGAAATGAATCGTATGTATCTAAAACCAATGTATATGAAAGTTTAGTCGTTCCATGACCGTTTATGAACTTCGAATTGCATCGTACGAGTTCAAAATCGACATATATAAATATTGAGTCATTCTATGGTCATTTATACGCTTAATTATCCCATAATGGCTTACTAACTCCAAAGTAGATTATAAATACTTAAAGCCCAATCATGTTTTAATTGCTAAGTAAAGTGCTATACTTTTATATGTGGATGTGATGGTATCTATGCGTACGTATGCTTGTTGTAATGCACCGCTGAATGGTGTTGCTTGCCCAGGTAAGTACCTAAACCTTACCTTTTCATTAACTAGCATGATAATATGTGATGATTAATAAATTGAAAAACCGAGATGGTAGTTGGATGGTTCGAGGAAGAACTATGAGTGGTTCGAGGTTCTTGTGGTACGGTGCTTGTGAGGGGGGAGTTTGGGTTGTGAATTGATCGCAATCGTGTGGATTGTGAGGCCATGTGTGGCTCATTCTTTGAATTGATTATGAACTACTTAAATGTGATACATGTTAACCCCCTTCCCTTCGATGTCTTCAAATTGCATTATGTGCATAAGGGTGAGTTTTTCAAAGAAGGATTTCATGTTTCGAAATGATAGTAGCCATAACTATTAGTGCATGATGGCCTATTTTAACTAAATGAATATAATTTTGGGAGTGATCTCGCTTGAACGGGGGAATCCCTAAAGAGTTTTACAAAAGCTTGAGTTGCATGATAAAAGATTTCGCTGTGAAAGGCAGCAAACTTATTAGTCGTTGTAACCAGTTTAAATGGCTAAGATAAGTGCTTAGGGATAATAGATGGGAGTGAACCTGCTTAAACGGGGGAATCCCTAGCCTAGGGAGTAATCCCTCGAGACCCTAACGAGGGTTAACGTCCAAAAGTTAGTTGTCATCCCTGGAGTAAGAGCTTAGTGTGAGTTAATCTCATTGGGATTGAGTGTAGATCTCTCCCAACCAGCACTTTATGATGATCTTATGCCCATAAGTAGTTTCTTATCAAATGAGAAAAGCAGTTGGCATTTCGCCTTTTTAAGTATTTCAAAAAGAAAGTTTTTAAGTGTCACTATGAGACCAAGATGAAAGAGATTCTTTCAAGAATATGAGCCCCAAGAGGCTAAGAGAAGAGTTTTTATGAGCATCAACAGGCTAAATGAAGTGTTTTCAGTAAAAAGAAAGCAAGCTTTCTGCATATGACATGTGCATGTTCTAAGTATAACTTATGAATGAGATACTAAGTAAGATACGAATATGAAAAGAAAGCCTTACGAGCATATTTCATACATACCCTATGAATGAGATTTGATTGAGACTTGAAATGTGTATGTCTTATGCACCTCATATGAATGAAATACCAAGAAAAGTATGACTACAAAAAGAGATAACCTTATGTGCACATCATGTGAATAGGATTTCATGCATAGTTCGAATAGAAAGCTAGGAAGTTATGTTTATGAAAAAGAAAGTCTCTGTGCTTAGCCTCGTCACTTGTTTAAGTATTTGACTGCCTGTTAGTAAAGAAGTTTGGTCATTTAGAGGCCTAGAAATGTGTTTGAGTGCTTAAAGCCAAGTTTATGGTTAGTGATGTTCCCATAGGAATCTTATGAATGCCTAATATGATATGTAAAATATGAATACGTAATATGCAATGGTTTTGGTTTTAAGGGGGTTAGGGGACACTCACTGAGCGTGTGGTTACTCATCCCACTACTCTTTCCCCTTTTTCCCCAGGTTTTCTTTATGACAGGAAAAACTTAAGTCAGTTATGTCAAGACGGAATCTATTCCCGCTTGTAAGATGTCATGTGTGCCTACCTATGTCTTTAATGAAGTCTTTTAAATGTTTGTAAACGTTTGTAAACAAGTATTCTAGTTCATGTAATGCATATTGTTTATGAGTTGCTCTGTATGGCCATATGAGCCGACCATCTATATAATTAGATGTCTTCTTAGTTAAAGTTAGTTATGTTTTGGGATATAAACCCAATACTCCGGTTGTGTGAACCGTTGAGTTGTATCCTTGGTTTCTTCTTTATTCAGGAACTATTCTGTTTGGTGTACTCCGAGCGAGTGGCTCGTTCAGTTATGAACTTTGGAGTGTAGCCGTTGAGCTTCTTTCAAATATTTCACGCTTCCGTGGATTTGCGAGGATTTATTGTAAGGCTTTTAGCCTGGAAACGGCCAGTTTTTAGGAGAAATTCTGTCCGTTTCGTCCCTGAATTTAAGTAAAAGGTTAAGAAAATGTAACGCTTTTGGCCCTAAGGGCTAGGGGTGTTACATTGATGGTATTAGAGCATGGTCTTGCGACCATAGGTCGTGACCTGAGTCTTGCATCTCATATAGTTACCTAGGAACGCGTTTATAATGATGTGATACATGCCTGCCTTGTGTGCAAATGTGAGTTCTATATGAATGTTAGCGCGTTTCCCTAGTTAGATGCGGCTTGAGTAAGCTGACTGGTTGGATAAGAGAACCATTTGCTAAGGTATAGGCCGAGTGGCCCGTATTGTCATAAATAAGATAAGTGTTAGCTCAATGGGAAGTTGTTTCGTTTATATGCCTTGGTGATTTTAATCCAATGTTTGAAGAACATATGATTTGAAATTGAATGATTTGAAAGTCTTAAGTATAAGCTCATCTTTGCCCCTATAATACGATTTGCTCCTCGGGCCCCATAATGGAGTGAGCAGACAGGTTGGTAGATAGAGAGATAGAAGCAGTTAACCATCCTTTTATTAAAAACAAAGAGATTCGAAATACAAAAGCTATTTTTCCCCCTTTGAAACTCAAAATTTTGAGATGTTAATGTCGTTTTGACTATCGAGCCAAGGTTATCTTACACCGAAGGATTTATTTTTAGTTACTTATGATGAGGTAATTTAAATTCCCTAATGCGCGCCCTTATGTTTATCAAATGTTGCTTGTAGACCTGGCAAAACTGACCCGAGACCCGAAACCCGAACCGAATGACCCGGACCCATACCCGACCCGACACCCGAAATATGCTCACCCGAAAGTGGACCCGAAACCCGAATTGACCCGACCCGAACCATACCCGACCCGAAATTTTCAACAAAGTTGCTTGTTTTGGCATGACAAGCGTGTTTCACCAAAAATTGGTTGACCCGAAATCGACCCGACCCGAACCATACCCGACCCAAACCGAAACGACCCGAAATGTCACTTAACCCGAAAATGACCCGATCCGAACTTGACCCGACCCGTACCCGAACCGAATGACCCATTTTCCAGGTCTAGTTGCTTGTAAATGTGTATGTGCTAAGATGTGTAAGTCAATAGAATCTTTCGTAATGAGCTAGGAAAGGAATGATTGGAAATTAGTTGCTATGATTGATAATCCTACTAAATGATACCTTTCGTTTTGGAATTCTGAATTTCCTGAGTATATTAAGGCCTACTCTTGTATAAATGCTTGAAAGTCTAAATGCTAGTGGTAGGATCTCGCTAAACATCGCGTAAGTGTACCTACTATTCTCCTTCTTTGCCGTTGATGCCTAAGCTGTGCATTTCTTACTTCTATTATATGGATTGTTATTTGTGAATGGGGTGACGATGTTTTGTCTCGAACGAACCCAAATTCACTTAAAAAGCGAAAGGGAGGAAGAACCTAGCAGACTTTGAAATTGTACATAGTAATGATCACTACTGAGGTAAGCGAACTACAATGAGACTCATATGATCACCTATGGGATAGATGTACCTCGTAAGACCTCAACGTGTGCTTATGAGGCCGTTGATGTCAACCATACTCGCACAATTTTAGCCGCTCAACACCAATCTTTCCTAAATTGGATGAGGTTTAAGGCATACCATTGACCATAGGCTGCAAAAGGGGGCATTACACGCATACTTACATGTCTAGGTGTTCTTTCTATGTGACAACATGTGGGTCCGCATGTCTTAAAAATTTATTATGATGTCATGTGCTGTGTAAGACCATAATGATGCATATAGAAAGGATTGTTGTATGTAACCATTGATGTGATTGTGATCAAATGCCAACGAAGTGCGTTTTTGTAATTGGTTGGCTTAAGTTTGCTTGAACATGTGACTGTATTAGTTAGAACGATTTGATTTATGTAGTTAGTTTCACACCATGACTCTTGGATCATCATTTACAGCCCATCAATACTGTTCTCTCGTATTATAGTTGGACAAGTTGAACTCGATGTATGTAATACGTGACTAGATGACAATAGAGCTGCATTTACATAAATCACGTTCATAGACATATGTGTATCATGTGTAAGAAAGTAGTATCGTAGAGCATTTAGAGTCATGTCATCCTATATGTGGACACTCACGTCTATTATACGTGATCATTAATATGCTTGACTTAAGTTGGTGCAGTACACGACTTGGTCATCCAGATAATATAAGTTTTGTAATTCATAGCACGATATGACCACTGACTCATTGTTTGCATTCTGAGACTTCTACGATACCATGTTTTAGCTAAGTAACTGCATACGCCAGTATTTGAAGTATGGTGAAGTGACCTTAGGAGCATAACCATTCATTCGTACGAATCTATGCCTTAAGAGGCAGTCAGCTCCAAGTAGTGACCCTAGGAAAAACCTTCTGTGCTAATTCATTCGTACGAATATATGCCTTAAGAGGCAGTCAGCTCCAAGTAGTGACCCTAGGAAAAACCTTCCGTGTTAATTCATGCAATTCGTGATCCTTGACCTTCTGTGCTCTGTTGTTAACCCCACGTGATGTCAATGTGGTCTTGAGTGTTGCTTCAAGTTCTTTCATTGCCAATATGACATAATTTGATGTTTCTGCTACCTTAGTGTGATGTGATAACCTTTTAGTAAATAATTTAACCTTAGATTGGCCTAATATCTTCATGTTTGAGAATGAACCCGACTGAGTTAACCTCTTCATATGATTTTAGCTTGTCATGTCTAAGCCGCCATGAATGCGAGGCCTAAAGGCTAGTTGCGATGGATGTATAAACATATGAATATTAGTTGCGCATGCTCCCATTTTGAATTGCTTGCCATGTGTACCTTAGTTGGTTCCATGTTATAACCAACTCTTAGGCTTAAGAACGCTTAATTACTGAGACTATGCCATACTATGCGATGGTATTATGCGTAACTGATACTATGTGGTGCTATGTGACGCTTTTGTTGTTCTAATGTGTTATAGGAGTCTTCATGTTAACCACTCTGATTCCAAAGGTGACTTGAATTCATGTTTAGAATGGGACTGCTAGTGTATGACCTTAAGATGTCATTGTCTCGATTGTCATGCCTTTAGATGCCCACTTATAGATGCATATGTATAGAATTACTGCTTGCCATGCTAACTGAGTCTAGATTATCGAAAATCTTTGTTCATTCTTCAAAACAAACTCGATATAGTTTTCCACGCCAACTCAATTGCCCCTCTTCGATGCGATTTGCCCTCGGCGCCTAAATAGAGTGAGTAGACGCTTGAAGAGGATTGGCGAGGAGGAGACTGGAAACCATAAGCCATTTTCTTTCGATTTAAAAGTTGTGTTTCCAAAATGAAACCTTTTGGAAACCTATCGCGCAGATCCTAGTTGTCTGCATGCATTCTAAAAAAGATCGAACTTAGATTTAGAATTTCGAGGACAAAATTCTTTTAAGGGGGTTTTTGTTTTCCGTTAAGCTAACTGTATTACCTTTTCACGTTATAAAATCGTATTTTTAGTAATTGTATGAGTTAAATTATTATCGATGTGCTTATGGGAGCTATAATTTTATAAAAAAAAAAGATTATTATTGCTATTATTGATTTTAAAGTTAATTTGTGCCTTTAAATTATATCGATAGTTTAATTTAGTCATTATTCGATTTATTTAGTCGTTTCCCGAATATGATTAGGTTGTCAACCTTAGAATTAGTTTCGAGGTTTAATATATCGAACCTAGATAGATTCGGGAATGAATAGTTGATCGAGGATTATATTATCGATTTGGGTTTAGAGTTCGGGATACGAACTAAACCAGCGGTGCTTGTTATGGAACAGCTTGAAATAAAAAGAACGAGAAGGGAGGGGTATTTTGGTAATTATGTGCAAGGCCTTTTCTTTTACCTCCTTCATGCGACCCCCACCCCCCTGATAGCTTTCTATCTCATCTTCTCTCAACTTTGTGTCTTCGTCTTCCTCCTCCATCACCATGCTCGACCACGAAGTTTCCAAAGCCCCAATTTTCGGTCAGCCCAGCTCGAAAATCCCTAGATTTCGCCTCCCCATCATCAAACCAACCCTTTGATGTAAAATCTAGGCAAAATCGGAGACAAGCCACCACGATTTCGGTTGAATTGAGGTACGATTCAAGCCCCTGACGCAAGCCGAAGTTCAGCCATGCAATCCCGTTTCTAATTGCCTTGAATCCCCTCTAAATTGAGTTTAAAATTGCAACTTGAGGCATCAAGCCAGTGAGTGAGAGTTTGGGCTGAAATTGGGTTCGATTTGCATGAATTGGACACGGTTTGGGGGTCCATTTTGCGTGGGTTTGGGTATGTGATTGGGACAGATTCGGATGTGGTGTAGTCTAGTCGAGCGGTCAGCAAGCTTAGGTCAAGGAATCAGATTTTTCCTAGCACCCAAAGTTGAGCACAGTAGCCTTAGAACGGGTCCTCTAGCATGGAATCGAGGTGGGTGTTTCTCGTCTCCTAAGCTATTACTATTTTCAAAAATGTTTTTCAGCATATTAATGTTGCATGTCAGATTAGGGTTGGCTAAATTTGTTAGAAATGTCAAGAACTGAATTAAATATGTTTAGCTTCGATTTGAATCAATTTAGTTAATTTATGCCTGAGGTTTTAATTCGAAGAGAATTAGATATGTTTAGCTTCGATTCGAATCAATTTAGTTAATTTATGCTTGAGATGTTAATTCGAAGTGAATATATATGTTTAGCTTCGATTCGAATCAATTTAGGTAATTTATGCCTGAATTGTCGAAGTGAATTATATAGATTTAGCTTTGATTCGAATCAACTTAGTTAATTCAAGCTGGAAGTTTTAATTCGAAGTAAAGTATGCATGTTTAGCTTAGATTCGAACTCAATTAGTTACCTCAAGCTTGAAGATTTAATTCGAAGTAAAGTACGCACGTTTAGCTGAGATTTGAACTTAATTAGATAATGCAAGCTTAAAGTTTTAAGTCGAATCATGCCTGGAAACTAACTTCGAAATGAATCGTATGTGTCTAAAACCAATGTATATGAAAGTTTAGTCGTTCCATGACCGTTTATGAACTTTGAATTGCATCGTATGAGTTTAAAATCGACATATATAAATGTTGAGTCATTCTGTGGCCATTTATACGCTTAACTATCCCATAATGGCTTGCTAACTCCAAAGTAGATTATAAATGCTTAGAGCCCAATCATGTTTGAATTGCTAAGTAAAGTGCTATAGTTTTATATGTGGATGTGATGGTATCTATGCGTACGTATGCTTGCTGTAACGCACCGCTGAATGGTGCTGCTTGCCCAGGTAAGTACCTAAACCTTACCATTTCATAAACTAGCATGATAATATGTAATGATTAATAAATTGAAAAATCGAGATGGTAGTTGGATGGTTCGAGGAAGAACTATGAGTGGTTCAAGGTTTTTCTGGTACGGTGCTTGTGAGGAGGGAGTTTGGGTTGTGAATTAATTTTGGGTGTGAACTCGCTTGAACGGGGGAATCCCTAAAGAGTTTTACAAAAGCGTGAGTTGCATGATAAAAGATTTCGCTGTAAAAGGCAGCAAACTTATTAGTCGTTATAACCAGTTTAAATGGCTAAGATAAGTGCTTAGGGATAATAGATGGGAGTGAACCTGCTTGAACGGGGAAATCCCTAGCCTAGGGAGTAATCCTTAGAGACCCTAACGAGGGTTAAGGTCCAAAAGTTATTTGCCAGAGCTCAGTGTGAGTTAATCTCACTAGGATTGAGTGTAGATCTCTCCCAACCAGCACTTTATGATGATTTTATGCCCAGAAGTAGTTTCTTATCAAATGACAAAAGCAGTTGGCGTTTCTCCTTTTTAAGTATTTCATAAAGAAAGTTTTTAAGTGTCACTATGAGACCAAGATGAAAGAGATTCTTTGAAGAATATGAGCCCCAAGAGGCTAAGAGAAGATTTTTTATGAGCCTCAACAGGCTAAATGAAGTGTTTTCAGTAAAAAGAAAGCAAGCTTTCTGCAGATGACATGTGCATGTTTCTAAGTATAACTTATGAATGAGATACTAAGTAAGATACGAATATAAAAAAAGCCTGATGAGCATATTTCATACATACCCTATGAATGAGATTTGATTGAGACTTGAATGTGTATGTCTTATGCAACTCATATGAATAAAATACCAAAAAAAGTATGATTACAAAAAGAGATAACCTTATGTGCACATCATGTGAATAGGGTTTCATGCATAGTTCGAATAGAAAGCTAAGAAGTTATCTTTATGAAAAAGAAAGTCTCTATGCTTAGCCTCGTCACTTGTTTAAGTGTTTGACTGCCTATTAGTAAAGAAGTTTGGTCATTTAGAAGCCTAGAAATGTGTTTGAGTGCTTAAAGCCAAGTTTATGGTTAGTGATGTTCCCATAGGAATTTTATGAATGCCTAATATGATAAGTAAAGTATGAATGCGTGATATGTGACTATTAAAGATATTATTGCCAGCAATGGTTTTGGTTTTAAGGGGGCTGGGGGACACTCACTGAGCGTGTGGTTGCTCATCCCACTACTCTTTCCCCTTTTCACCCAGGTTTTCTTTATGACAGGAAAAAGTTGAGTCAGCTATGTCAAGACGGAATCTATTCCCACTTTCAAGATGTCATGTGTGCCTACCTACGTCTTTAATGAAGTCTTTTAAATGTTTGTAAACAAGTATTCTAGTTCATGTAATGCATATTGTTTATGAGTCGCTCTGTATGGCCATATGAGCCGACCATCTAATTAGTTAGATGTCTTCTTGGTTAAAGTTAGTTATGTTTTTTGATATCAAGCCCATACTCCAGTTGTGTGAACCGTTGAGTTGTATCCTTCGTTTCCTCTTCATCCACGAACCATTCCATTTGATGTACCACGAGCGAGTGGCTCGTTCAGTTATGAACTCCGGCGTGTAGCCATTGAGCTTCTTTTAAATATTTTACGCTTCCATGGATTTGCAGGGATTTATTGCAAAGCTTCTAGCCTAGAAACGGTCAGTTCTTAGGAAAAATTATTTCCGTTTCGTCCCAGAATTTAAGTAAAAGGTTAAGAAAACGTAACGCTTTCCGCCTTAAGAGTTGGGGGTGTTAT
>JACYFF010031958.1:39193741-39204032 GCA_017589665.1 Selenicereus undatus | reverse complement strand
ATATATATATATATATATATAGGGAAGGGTTCAAGTAAGCACCCTCCTTTAGGTAAGCACCACCCATTAAATAAGCACCTCTAATCGCAGTTGTTTATTCTTGATCCACCGGCTATGATTTAAAAGAACCTTTTAACAATTAAAAAATTGAAAATAAATTTTCAGAATTCGGGGGGTTCCTAATTGCATAACATTTTCAGGCTGCTCCCTTGTCTCCTTCACTTTCTCTCTCTATCGCTTGCTCTCTCTCATCTCTCATCTCTCATCTCTTATCTACTTCACAAGTCATTCACTGAATGCCCAGAATCTGGCTGCCTGCCACAGCGTCGCCAGCGTCTTCCCTATCCTCAGGTTCTCTCCAGTGAACCATCGTAGCCGAAGCTCCATGTTACGAAATAGAGCAAACTAATAGCGGAAGCAATAGGATGAAAATGTTATTCAGAAACTTAAAGAAAGATAACAAGAACAAAACAACGACACACAAGATTTACGTGGAAACCCAATGCGGGAAAAAACCACAGACGGCGACGAACACAATCAATCCACTATATGAGTAGGGAGAATACAAAACGATCACAATCGCAACAAGTGATTTGATCCAACAGTAGAATTACAACCTCTCTTGTAATCTGTCTCATAATTCTCTACCTCTCAATGTGTTTAGGGATTCATGAGTGATTCTGGAGTGATTTTAGATCCTAGGTATGACCCCCTTTTATAGGGTCTAGAAAACTAGGGTTTTACCCTTAGAGACAAACCCTAGCCGTCGGGAGAAACTGTGCTTCAAGACAAGCCCTAGCCGCCTTTGATTTTGGGCCACGAAACCCAACAGCCCAACAATCTCCACCTTGGACCGAAATCTCCAATCACTAACTCTGTAACACCGTCATAGCAACCCGAAGGGTGATGCCCCCCCCCCCCAAAAGGGGCAATGCCCCGAAGGGCGCTTAGATACTGTGAATGCCAACTAAGTTCAAGCAACGCTCGAACTTAGCTATAGGTAGAGGCTTGGTTAACATGTCTGTAGGATTTTCCGAAGTATGAACCTTCCTTACCACTATTGCCCCTGCAACAACTGTATCTCCGACATAGTGATACTTGGCACTGATGTGCTTGGTCTTCGAATGGTAGGCGTTATTCTTACTCATGTGGATAGCACTATGACTATCAGAAAACACCACAGTGGCAGTCTGTGGAACTCCAAGCTTAGTAACGAGGCCCCTCAACCAAGTAGCCTCCTTCACTCTTTCAGTTACAGCAACATACTCAGCCTCTGTAGTGGATAGAGTTGCACTTGACTGAAGCGATGCTTTTCAAGAGATAGCACCTGTACACATAGTGAACATATACCCAGATATGGACCTTCTCCTATCAAGGTCACCAGCATAGTCAGAATCAACAAAACCTGTAACATCATATGTAGCAGCTTTGTTCCTATCAAATACCAAGCCCCTTTTAACAGTACCCTTCACATAGCGAAGGATCCACTTCACAGCTTCCTAACGATGCTTTCCAAGATTATGCATATACCTACTTACCACACTTACAGCGTGTGACAAGTTTGGCCTAGTGCATACCATGGCATACATCAAACTACCAACAGCACTAGAATAAGGGACATTAGACATTGTATCTATGTCCTCATCAGATTATGGACAACACTCAGCAAACAATCTGAAATGTGCAGCAAGGGGTGTGAAAACTGCCTCACAGTTATCCATACTAAATCTGCCTAGTACTTTTTCAAGGTACTGTCCTTAAGATAAGTACAGCTTACCAGCCTTTCAATCCCTCTGAATCTCCATGCCTAAAATCTTCTTTGCTACACCCAGGTCCTTCATCTCAAACTCCTCACTGAGTTGAGATTTCAACTTGCCAATCAAGGATTTATCCTTAGAGGCAATCAACATATCGTCAACATACAATAGCAAGTAAATAAAAGAACCATCATAATATTGTCTAAAATATAGACAATTATCATATCGACCGCATGTGTATCCTTGTGCAATCATGAAGGTGTCAAACCTTTTTTACCATTGCCTAGGAGCCTACTTAAGTTTGTACAAGGACTTTTTCAATCTACTTACCAGTTGTTGCTTCCCAGGAACTACAAAACCTTCAGGTTACCTCATGTAGATCTCCTCCTCCAACTCCCCATGAAGGAATGCAGTCTTCACATCAAGTTGCTCCAACTCCAGATCAAACAATGCAACAAATGCAAGAAGCACTCTAATGGAGGTATGTCTAACAACAGGTGAAAATACCTCATTATAGTCAATCCCTTCTTTCTGATTGCAACCACGAGTAGCCAGGCGCGCTTTCTACCTTGCATCTTTAACTCCAGGAATACCTTCCTTTTTCTTGTAGATCCATTTGGCAGTTAAGGCTCTCCGGCCTTTAGGTAGCTCACATAATTCCTAAGTCTGATTCTTTTGCAAACTCTCCATTTCCTCTTGCATAGCTATGATCCAATTAGACGAATTTGGGCAGGAGATTGCTTCAGTATAGGTAGAAGGTTCCACACCTTCAGGCACCTCCTCTGCAACTAAAAGTGCATATGCTATCAGTCCCTCAGCATCATTGTAGCGGGCAGATCTCCTGATCTCCCTTCGAGGACGATCACGAGCTATAGAGTGAACAACCTCCACCTTAGGCTGATCAGAACTGATAGTGTCAGGTTCAGTACCCTGGGCCTCCCTGTTAGGGTGATTAGCAGCTCCACCTTGAACTGCAACGGTCTCCACTTCTATCTCCATACTAGTATCCTCTTGATCACCTGTACCAGTAGAAGAAACAACAGAATCCTTTCCAGAAGATAACATAGCAGTCTCATTGAAAGTGACATCCCTACTCTGAATGACTTTCTTAGACTCAGGACACCACATGCAGTATCCTTTAGACTCAGATGCATATCCAAGAAACATGCACTTGACAGCCCTAGGGGCTAACTTCCCATTATTCAAATAGGCATACACAGGACATCCAAATATTCTCAAACTAGAATAATCAATAGGATTACCTAACCATACTTCTTTTGGAATCTGAAAATCAATGGAGGTGTGTGGTGAACGATTCACCAAGTAGCAGGCTATAGAAATAGCCTCTGCCCAAAAAGCTTTGCGATCCCAAAACCTGGCATTTGAAAGCATACATCAAGCTTTCTCTAGTAGAGTCCTGTTGATTCGTTTTGCAACCCCATTTTGCTATGGTTTACCATCCAAAGTCTTGTGCCTAGCTATGCCATTCATCGTGCAGAACTCTTCAAACTCTGACTCAACAAACTCAATACCGTTGTTAGTCCTAAGTTTTTTTATCTTTCTCCCAGTCTGATGTTGAAGGGATTTTGAGGGGTGGTGAGTGAAAATTAAAGACTAAATTAAAGTGAGTGAATAAAAGGGGAAAATGATACCTCAAGCACCTACGGTTGTCAATCGTAGTACTTTGAGGGTCGGTCCTCAGAGAAGACGTGAAATTTCGGTCATTTTTAAAGTGATTAAACTAATTAACTTAATGCTAATTATGCTAATTTAAAGAAAACATAAGTGTTCAATTTAAACTAAATGATCTCAATCAAACTAAGCCTAAGTTTTTGACTAAATTTCAGCATATGAAGGAGATTATGCATTAACTAGACATAAACAGTTATTAAAATCAAAACCTAAAAACTGCCTAACCTAACCTGAAATCACCAAAAACCAAAACTAACCTAAATCAACTCCAAATAGTACGAGTTATGAAATCAGGGGACAACAGTAGAATTCAGCTAACAATCAACCACTACCAATTGCAACATTCAGCAGCATCCCAAACCAGAGATCAATCGATAAACCAAAAGTAGTACCAAGATTCAATCAGACTCAGAACACAAAGGGTAGTAGTAAGAGGGGAGAAACGGCACCATAGCAGAGCACGAATTGAAACAGAGCAAACAAAAGCAGGGCAACAACGAATCAAAGCTTAAGACAGGGGAAGGGTGAAACGAACAGAGGAACGAATGACACAAAATCGAAAGCAGAATGAAACTCACAAAAGCTGCAACAATCTTCGCAACCATCGGTCAAAATTCATCCAAACTGAACTGATTCTACTAATCTCGGCCAACACACGCAGATTAAAACCCAAGGAAAACTGTGGAATTTCGAACTAGATAGAACCCCACAAATCGAAAACAAAACTTGAAACTAAAACCTAAAATTAATTTTAGAAACATGAACAAAATCAAACCTTGAATTAAGCCTGAAATGGCTTTTACATAATCGAATCAAACACTTGAAAATAGAACAAACCCTAATTCTGAAATTCGAAGTAAAATTGAAAATGAAAACGAAATTGAACGAAACTAAAACGAAATTTAAACCTAATCCTAATCCTAAAATCTAACCTACGCTACTTGAACTTCGAACATGGCGTCTTCTTCCTCCTTTTATACCCGAACCCTTCGCCTCTGGACCCTTCGATCTTCGGCTTGATATGGACGGTGGATGAGAAGGCCAACAAAGGGGGTGTCGTGGATGGCTACGATGGTGAAGCTAGTGAGGTTGAAGACGTGGATGGTGGAGATGAGACCCAGCGATGGTGGTTGGTGGTGTCGATTCTGTGGGTGAAGGGGTGGTTTCGGTTTCGAGGAAAACCGTGGGCTGGGTGGTGTGGTTAGAGTGAGAAGGAGGTGACGAGGCAGAGAGAGAAAGAGCAAGCGAGATGGGCATGGAAGAGGGTCGAGGGTTCTAGGTTTCGGGTTGGGGGTCAGGGAAATGGGGAAGAAGAAGACAGATGCGAAGAGGAAAGAGAGCGAGCGTGAGGAAGGGGAAGGTTTTTAATGGCTGAACCGGTTCAGCTAAACCGGTCGGTCCGGTTCAGGCTAGACCGGTTTGGTCTTTTTTTTCTTCTTCTTTCCTGGCCGGTTTTTCATCGATTTTTGGCCCGGTTCTTCAACCTCCGACAATTCTTCTATTTTTCTCGCTTTTTCCGCCATTTAAGCCCTTTTTCCGCATTTATTCAAAATCTGCAAAATAAAATAAAATCAATTAAAAACCTTAAAAATATTATTAAAACGAGCATAAAACAGGTGTAAAAGTACCTTAAAAATAGCACATTTTTAGCTCAAACATCTGATTCTCAACCAGAGCCTTGAACTTCTTGAACATGGAGAATGTCTCATTTTTCTGTCTCAAGAAGTAAACCCAAACTTTGCGTGAGAAATCATCAACAAAAGTTAACATGTAGTGCTTACCTCCAAGAGAAGGAACCTTCGAAGGACCCCACATATCAGAATGAATATAGTCAAGGATCCCCTGAGTACGATGCTTCGCTTTAGAGAAACTTACCCTCTTCTGTTCCCCAAAAACACAGTGATCACAAAAATCAAGCTTACCCGTACCAGCGCTACCCAGACAACCTTTCTTACTTAGAATGGTCATCCCTTTCTCACTCATATGGCCCAATCTCATGTGCCATAATCTTGTATCATTAGAATCTGCTGATGTTGTACCAAATGCAGCTACTCCTGTAACTGTAGTTCCTTGTAGGATGTAGAGATTGCCCTGCCGCAGTCCCTTCATTACTACCATGGCTCCCTTTGTCACTTTTAGGACACTATTCTCCATAACAATCCTACAACCATTAGTCTCAAGAGTACCCAAGGAGATCAAACGAGTCATATCAGGTATGTGACGAACTTTAGACAAAGTTCTAACTATGCCATCATGGGTTTTAACCTGTATAGTACCTATTCCTGCAACTTTGCACTCAGCATCGTTGCCCATAAGTACAACTCCAGTATCAACAGGCTTATAAGTGACAAACCAGTCCCTACGAGGACACATGTGATACGTACAACCAAAATCTAAAACTCAATCATCTCCTAACCCCTTTTCAGAGGTGCTGGTCAAAGATATGGTAGCAAACAATACATCACCATCAGACTCTGACTCTACTACACAATCAGCTGTAGCATTTTTCTCCTTTTCCTCTTTCCCTTTCTTTTTCTTTAGTTTCCAGTAGTTAGCCTGAATATGACCCAATTTACCACAGTAATTGCAGGTCTTATTGGAATGAGGATTCTTAGACTTAGATCGGTTCTTTTTCTTATTATTGTTCCCCTTTTGCTCAGTTCTTCCCCTAACAACCAATCCCTCAGCCGGATCAGTATGGATATCGTGGTCAAATTTCTCCTTAGACAGCAGATCAGACTTGACATCCTCAAAAGACATAGTATTAGAATTACTATATAGCATAATCTCCTTAAAGTGTTTATAAGAAGGGGGTAGAGACACAACAAGCATAATAGCTTTATCCTCATCCTCAATCTTTACATCCAGACTCTCCAAATCAACCAGAATAGAATTAAATTCATTTAAATGTTTTTGAACAGGGGAACCTTCAGCCATACAAAAGGTGTACAACCTTTCCTTCAAACGGAACTTGTTGGCTATACTCTTCGTCATGTAGAGTTCCTCCAACCGAGTCTACAGATCCACTGTAGTTGCCTTATCGAGCACCTCTCGCAGGACATGTGGTGCCAGGCACAATTGAATGGCTGAAACTACCTTCAACTCTAGTTCTTCCCATTACTCGTATGTCAGAGATCCACGCCTCTTCTTTTGGTCTGTTGCCCATTGTTCGTCAATCATCTTCTCGGGTTTCACATGAGGTCCTTGCAAAACCTTCCACAACTCATGCTGGATGAGAACTGCTCTCATCTGCACATTCCAGAGATTAAAACTAATCTCCCCATCAAATTTCTGAATATAAACCTTCATAATTGAAGACATCCTAAACCAAAGCTCTGTTACCACTTGTTAGGAAATAGAGCAAACTAATAGCGGATGCAGCAAACTAATAGCGGACGCAATAGGATGAAACAGATATTCAGAAACTTAAAGAAAAATAACAAGAACAAAACAACGACACACAAGATTTACGTGGAAACCCAATGCGGGAAAAAGTCACGGACGGCGACGAGCACAATCAATCCACCATATGAGTAGAGAGAATACAAAACGATCACAATCACAACAAGTGATTTGATCCAACAGCAGAATTACAACCTCTCTTGTAATCTCTCTCACAATTCTCTACCTCTCAATGTGTTTAGGGATTCAGGGATGATTCTGGAGTGATTTTCGATCCTAGGTATGACCCCCTTTTATAGGGTCTAGAAAACTAGAGTTTTACCCTTAGAGACAAACCCTAACACTCCATTGAATGCCGAGGATGTTTCGAAAACCTCATGGTATTTCAGATCTGTTTTCTCTTTCTCTTTCTCTTCCCCCTCTCTGTCTTCCTCCTTGGGAAACCTCCGTACCCCCAACTCCATCTCTCCTCATCTCCTGACATGGAATCACCGGGCGACCACACCCCACGTTCAGATCAAACTGCAACTTGGAAGTTGAAATAGTAGTTTCGGTAAAAAATCAGGTGAGATCCCTGCTGCAAACCAAGAATCAGATCCAACAATTTGTTTACACTACATGAAATTTTCTTCATAATTTTTTAGGTTGATTGACATGGGTGATGAATGAGGTTTTGGAGATTGAAGTGATATGAAATTGGGGTTCGGTTTGGTTTGTTGGATGTGGTTGGATCTAAAATTTATTGATATTCCTATGTTGGTTGGTGGCTCTTGATAATTGACTATGCCATTTTGTCTTGGTTGTGGCAAAAGTTAGTGTATTATACACTGGACATTCAACAATGCGAGAGATCTTTGTGAAACTTTATTTTTTTTGTTTTTGTTGTGCTGGGAGTTAAAGTCTTGGTACCTACATTTGGGTTGTTGGTTTGTAGGAATTCGCCAACAATATGTGATCAATCAGGTCATGAAATATCAATCAACAAGATCTTGTCTCTATTTTTCTTATTTAGCTTTCCAATCTATGTTTTAGTTACTAGGATTTCTAAATTTTTATGGTCAAGGTTCCGGGCACTTTTAGTTTATTAATCAATTCATTGGTTTCAATTCAAATTTCAACATTGTGGGTTGTTCAGGGCAAACTTTGAGGGCTCAACTCTATTTTTCTTATTTAGTTTTCCAATCAATGATTCTCTTTCTGATCCTTGTATGAATTTGTCTACGTGAACAGCGAACCTAATGAAGCATAATAATTTTGTATTTTTGCTATTGGTATGCATTTAAGTGACGTCTACTCTTCATTTGGGCTCCTTACAATGAAACAATTTCTATTTATGATGTATTAGTTTTCGTTTGCAAGCACGTCTATTTGTCTGTTTTGAAATATTTGATTCAAGCTTTGAACAAGCATCAGAGAATTTGGTGTCCAGATTTTTAAGATTCTCTTCTTAAAGGTCATGTATATCATGTATGAACTATGGCTTGAAACCTCCTATAAGTAGTAGTCACAGGTGCACATTTGTGTAAAGCTCTTGTATATTCTTTGATATTACTAGTTTGACTAGCCTATTCGCTGAATTGGTAGAGCATTTGTGCAATAAGTACAAAGGTTGTAGGTTCAAGTCCTACATAGGCTAACGAATTAAAAGCATATTACATTGCAATAATTCTTATAGATCTCATCAGAACATTGCCTTCCCCCGCCCCCCCCCCCCCCCCCGCCCCTTTTTCTTTATTGTTCTTCATGTACAAACGTTCCTTTGGATATCACTTATTAGATACTTCAGTTCACATAAGTGACTGTTTTTGTGTAATTTATATAAAGCCCATGTAGGAATTGAACCTACTTCTTTTGTGCAGTTGCACAAACGCTCTACCATTTGAGCTAATAGGCTTGTTTATGTACCTACAACAAGCACCACAAAATACAAAACTACACAATGAAAGGATTGTACCATCATCCTAAGGCAAAAGATAAACTTTCTATGAATCCACAACCTAATTCTAAAGATATGCAAGATACGTTTTCTATCCCAATGGCAGACAATCAACATTCATTCCTGTTTTGTTCTGAACAAAGTCAGGAACTGGAAAATGAGCTTTAACAATGCTCAATTCCTAACTATCCTATCCAATTCTACTTAAATTTCATAATCAATTTAAATGACTTCAAAATCTAAAAACTGAACTTCAACTACAAGCTCCAACAATGATTCGAAGCAATAACAACTTAAATTCAATGTCAATTTCAATTATAATGTCAACACATGGCAAAACCTGACTTAGCGCATAGTTGATTTTGAAATACTCAATTCTAGGAAATCCGGAACCAGGGAGATAGGCAACATAGAAATCAAAGGCAATCACAAACCATTGAACAATATTAATACAAATAAACAATTTACCATATACGTTTGCCTTCAAATGCACAAGCTGTTCGAATGATGCTCAACTCCTAGCAAATAGTTCGTGACCAGGCGTTCGTCACTTCGCTTTAAAGCATGGATTGGTGTTTTCATGGTATGCCAGAGAGATGATGGATGAGAAGTGGTATTCCTGAGGATAGCGTTGACGTCGTATCTTCTTCCTGACCCTATTCAATGGTTCAGCCTCTTCTGCTCCCATTCACATCTTCAAGTCAAGAAATTCTCACTGCAAACGAATGCGGACTCTCACTCTCGCAAGCGAAAGGAAGATGAACACAAACGATTAATGGAGAAACAAAATGACAAACAAAAAAGAGGTCTTTGGCCAATTCAACAAACCCTGTTTAGCCAATTCCACGCCCACAGAAATTGAGTGGAACAGAAAGAGATGATTTCGACAACAAAGCAATTCAACAAACAAAGTAATTCAACCTTAAATTCACAACTTAATTCTAATTCAAACAAATCTAGAATTTTCAAAAAGCTAATTATGAAAATCGAACCAAAAAAACCCATCAAGCACTGTGGAGGATGGTGGTGGTGGGTGTCTGCGTGGCAACGGTGGCGGATGTGCGAGGTCGGCGACAGGCACCGATGTAGAAAGAGAGAGATGCGACAGACAGAAAGAGAGGCAAGAGCAGAGAGAGGCGGTGGAAGCAGTGTGACCTGCGACGGTGGTAGGCGTGTGACTGGCGACGGCGGCAGACGGTGGTAGGCGTGTGACCGGAGACTGTGACCGATGACGGTGGTGGTTGACGGGCGAGTGACTGAGCTTCATAGACAGAGAGTCGAGAGTCGAGAGAAGGGAAGAGAGAGAATGGAGGATGCAGCAGACCAGCGTCAACAAGGTACCCCTCCCCTATGATTTTTATTTTTCTTTTTTTAACGCTTAAAAAACTCCTTTTAATGCAAGTCCTTAGATTAAAATCGCATGGTCAGGATCTGATGTGCTTACCTAAAGGGAGGTGCTTACCTAAAGGAAGTGCTCACACACACACACACACACACACACACA
>JACYFF010031958.1:39116499-39188741 GCA_017589665.1 Selenicereus undatus | reverse complement strand
TATATATATATATATATATATATATATATATGTGTGTGTGTGTGTGTGTGTGTGTGTGTGTGTGTGTGTGTGTGTGTATGTGTGTGTGTATAGAGAGAAAGAGAGGGGTTTATATTGTAAATTTCCAATGTTTTATGTGAGCGGGTTTAGCCGGATAGTCCAAAGTAAGTAAGGCCATCCCGTTTCTTTTTCTTTTTTCTTTTTTTTTTTGCTTTCGGTATTCTTAAATCTGACCTTAGATCCCCTTTTTATCGTCATTTTTTAAACTATCATGAGGCCTAAAACCGGCTCCCATTATTGCTAGATGATTTTGAGGTGCTTATAAAATGTTAGAGCTTCCTCCGTTGGAACCCGCTTTAGTTCCTTCTCTTTTTTTTCGAATCCCAAGGAGCCCAGAGAACACCTTTTTCATGCAAGAGTAGACTTGCTTGGGGAATGTTTAGCCCTTTAGACAAAGGTGACACTTTTATTAGGCATATATTTTATATATTTTATTCATAAGTAATTGCATTATATTAGGAAACTATGTCATAGGATTTTCTTGTTTGTCAAGCTAGGGTAGATAGAGGCTGTATATATATTTTCATGCCCCACGTTAATGAAAGGCAGAGAAAATGTACGGGAGATTCATCCCCTTCACATACCATTCTCTCAAAATTGTTCATGGTATCAGAGTTACCTTTGAAGGAGCACAACCATGAGTAAGGGAGGTTCGAAAGGGTTCATCATTGAACCGCAATCCCCATATTCTTTGCATCCCTCAGAGGGACCTGGGGTTCTTATCACGGCTGTTGACTTCAACGGAAAGAATTACAATCTCTGGGAGAAGGCTGTACAAACAGCCCTAAAAGCCAAAAATAAGCTTGGCTTTATCGAAGGCACATTAACACGTCCTATAGCAAAGGATGGAGATGCCTCGAAAGCTCAAGCTTGGGAGCTGGCTTATTCAATGGTATCATCGTGGATACTAAACGTGATAGATCCCAAGTTACATACAAGCGTGGCCTATGTGGACACTGCCAGATCGATGTGGGATACGTTGAAGAAGCGTTATGCAATTGCTAATGCTCTAAAAATACATCAATTAAAAACGAGCATAGGAAATTGTAAACAAGGAGGATTAAGCGTGGTTGAATTCTATTCCAAGATAAGTGACTTATGGGTTGAGCTTGGAAATCATGAGAAGGTACCATATTGCACTTGCAAGGGGTGTGACTGCGATACGGCCAACAAGATAGTCCAGATGCATGAGCAAGAGAAGGCACATCAATTCTTGATGGGCCTAAACGATGACACTTGTTCTTTAATACGAAGCCAAACCCTCACGCATGACCCATTGCCTTCCTTAGATCGAATTTTCAATATGGTAATGCATGAAGAGAATCATAAAAGCATGATGCTTGGTATGGAGGATAGAAGCTAGACAACCGCTGCCTATGCCGCCATGACCGATTGAACACAACACATCGTGACAGAGAAGGTTGGATGCAAGCACTGTGGGAGGTTTGGACATTATGAAAGTAACTGTTACGAGATAATCGAGTACCCACCCAGGTGGGGTCCTCGACTTCGGCAGGGGCAGAAGTCGAGGACACGGCACACGAGGGGGAAGAGGAGGCAGTGCTAGAGGGCGTGGGACTGGTAGAGAAGCAACATATGTGGTGGCTGACAGGACTCAGGAGCAGGCAGACGTGGCCAACACCAGTGAAGGAGCCTCACATTCCTCATTTCCAGGCGTAACTGCAGAGCAGATGCAAAGGCTGTTAAGTCTCCTTGAACCCACAAAGTCAGATTATGAGAAATTATCAGGTAAACCGACTTGGATTTTTGATACGAGAGCATCCTAGCACATGACGGGAAATTTAGATTTTCTCACGAAAGTGGAGACCACAGCCCCAGTTCCAGTTGAGTTGCCAGATGGGGTCTTTCGTGTAGCTACGCCGCAAGGAACCATGATGTTGGGCTCAAAAATAAAATTAAGCAGAGTCCTCTATATTCCTAATTTCCATTGTATTTTAGTTTCAATTGCTCAACTAAGTAGAGAATTAAGATGCATAGTGATATTTACTGACGAACTTTGTGTGATACAGGACCGCATCTCGAGGAACCTGATTGGAGTGGGTGAATTGAGAGGAGTGGTCTACTGCTTCAATGAGACAGCAACAGTGAATGTCCAAGCTAATGCAGTGGACTCTCATAATTTATGGCATAGTCACCTTGGGCATCCATCGAATCAAATTCTTTCTCTACTTCCTAAAGAATTAGGTGTTAGTAGTTGTTTTGGAAATAATAAATCTGAACCTTGTGATGTATGTTTTCGTGCAAAGCAAACTCGAAATCAGTTTAGTGTTAGTGAAAGTAAGGGGGACAAGCCTTTTGAAATCATACATTGTGATATATGGGGCTCGTATAGAGTTCCCTCATTTTGTGGTGCACACTATTTCTTAACTATTGTGGATGATGCCAGTAGGGCCATTTTGATTGATTTGATGAGGGAAAAAAGGGAAGTGGCTAGCATTTTGCAAAACTTCATTAATATGGTGAAAAATCAATTTGATAAGAATGTGAAAATAGTTCGAAGTAATAATGGGCTTGAGTTCAAATTAGGACCAATGCTTCAGTTTTATTTAGAAAATAGAATTTTTCATCAAACTAGTTGCAACGACACTCCTTAATAGAATGGTAGAGTGGAACAAAAGCATAGACACATTTTACATGTGGCTAGGGCACTCCGATTCCAGGCTCACCTCCCATTAGAGTTTTGGGGACAGTGTGCCCTCACTGCGGCCTACCTCATCAATCGAACTCCAAGTAAAATCTTAAAAGGAAGAACACCATATAAGGTCCTTTTTGGGGTAAAGCCTAGTTATGATAATTTAAAGGTTTTTGGGAGTCTATGCTTTGCACATCTGAGGTCCAAACCTAAGGATACATTCACTTCCAGAAGCAAAACGTGTATCTTTGTTGGATACCCTTACGGGAAAAAGGGGTGGAAGGTTTATGATTTAGAGACTCGTGAAATACCTATAGGTAGAGATGTTATATTTCACGAACATATCTTTCCCTTTGCTTCTAATCTAGATGAAGCAATCACTCAAGTACTTGATGGAGGATATCACGATGCTAGAAATCTCATATTTGATAACTTAGGCCCATATGAAGAACCACACAGTGACATTGGGGGCATCCTGCAGTCCAATGGAGCCTCGCCTCATGGGCCCATTTTGGAGACCAATACAGCCCAGGATCACACCATAGCCAAGCCAGACTTGTCTCTGGCTGATGATAATTTGGGTCACGTGGGACTGTGTAATGATGATGGAGTTACGGGTAACGCAGCAAGGGGGAGATCACATGGGCTACAGCAACTGGGTCCAAGAAGCGAAGCTGCACCAGACGGGGCTACGACCCAGAATGATAGGGGGAGACTTGGAAATACTAGCCAGCCAACGGATGAGAATCCGTGTCACACTCACGGCCCACCTAGACAGTCAGCATGGGAACGTCGCACTCCTTCTCACATAGAAGATTATGTCTACGATGGTGCTCGTTCTCTTGACCCCTCTCTCTAAGGCACCTCACTACAAAACGGTTCCTCAGGTACACTGTATCCCTTAGTTAATTATAGCACTTGTAAAAAATTCTCTAATGCTCACAAAGTCTTTTTAGCTGCTATTACAAAGATTGTTGAGCCCAGGTATTATCATGAAGCTGCTAAATATTCACGATGGAGAAAGGCTATGGCAGATGAAATTCAGGCCCTAGAGTCAATCAAACTTGGACGATTGAGGATCTACCACCAGATAAGAAACCTATTAACTACAAGTGGGTTTATAAGGTGAAGTATAACTCAGATGGGTCTATTGAGAGGTTCAAGGCTCGACTTGTTGTTCGAGGAGATCACCAATTGGAAGGTTTTGACTTCAATGAAACCTTTGCACCAGTAGCCAAAATGACCAGTGTATGGACTTTTTTATTGGTTGTTGTTGCCAAAGGATGGGAGCTCCATCAGATGGATGTAAATAATGCATTTCTACATGGAGACCTTGATGAAGAAGCTTATATGAGACTTCCACCTGGTTTTACTACTGCCTCTACCAACAAGGTTTGCCGACTCTAAAACTCTTTGTATGGATTGCGACAGGCTCCCCGTCAATGGTTTTCCAAATTATCAGCTAAGTTAGGTGAGTATGAATTTGTCAGATCCTATGCAGATTATTCCTTTTTTACCTATCGAAAAGGGACGATTTTTCTAGCATTATTGGTGTATGTGGATGATATTATTCTGGCCGGCAATTATTCTCACGCATGCAAAGAGTTCAAGGAGTATCTTAATTCATGCTTTCGTATTAAAGATCTTTGTCCCCTTAAGTATTTTTGGGAATGAAGTAGCGAGAGGACCACTTGGTCTTTTCTTGTGTCAGCGCAAGTATGCTCATAAGATTGTGGACGAATGTGGTTTGTTGGGGAGCAAACCAGTGGATTTCCCCATTAAAGAAAATCATAAATTAGCATTGGGTACGGGCATGATCCCAGTCGATATCGACACCTGATTGGATGCCTTATTTACCTTACCATCACTCGGCTGGAATTATGCTACACAGTACACATATTATTACCATTTATGCAGAATCCGTGTGAGGAGCGTATGGATGCAGTTCGACGAGTTTTACGTTATTTGAAAGCCACACCTAGTCATGGAATTCAGTTGCGCTCATACAGTAATCTTCACGTACATGCTTGTTGTGATGCTAACTGGGGGGCCTTGTCCTTTCACTCGTCACTACCTCATCTGTTATTTAGTGACACTTGATGGCTCTTTGGTAGCTTAATGAACTAAGAAACAGACAACTGTCTCTTGTTCTTCGGCTGAGGCTGAATATCGATCCATTGCAGCCACTATAAGTGAGCTTATTTGGTTGAAGACATTTTTGGGGTCACTTGGGGTGTTTCTTCGTACACCCATGCGTCTATATTGCGATAGTCAGGCAGTAATTCATATCGCTAAGAATTCAATTTTTCATGAACGGACCAAACACATAGAGATTGATTGTCATTTTGTTAGAGAAAAGTTGGAATTAGGAGATATTGTCGTTACTTAGCTCACATCCCAGAAGCAACCTGCTGATATGTTCACTAAGGCGCTTGGGAAGAAGCAATTTGTGTTACTGAAGGGCAAGCTGGGCATGATAGATCCTCATACTCCACCTTGAGGGTGAGTACTAGGCATATATTTTATATATTTTATTCGTAAGTAATTGCATTGTATTAGGAAACTATGTTGTAGGATTTTCTTGTTTGCCAAGCTAAGGTAGATAGAGGCTGTATATATATTTTCATGCCCCGCGTTAATGAAAGGCAGAGAAAACACACGGGAGATTCATCCCCTTCACATACCATTATCTCAAAATTGTTCTTCTCTACCTTGTTTTGATTTCTTTTGCTTGATATCAGATGAAAATGGCATGAAAGTCGTAGGCTTAATTTCTTTGAGACATTTGTCTTCACCTCTTTTACTTCATTGCCTATAATTTTTTTTATTTTTTTCGGTGAACATATGCAACAGGTGGCATAACCACCTACTTGATGTTTATTTACAGGGCCCAACATCCCGCATTTCATTCATCGAATGCTCCATCTGTGATCCGCTTGTTCTTTGAACTGTGAGGTATAAAGCCTTTGCTCCCTTTCTTGTTTTTTTAGATCACGAACACTTCCTTGTTTTTTTGATTAATTTTTTGGTGATGTCTTCGCTGTGGGAGACATGAATTGATGGTTATTACATGTTGTTCATTTGATTGGAGTTGAAAGCCTATAACTTTAACCTTCAAATGTATAATATAAATGCACCTCATGGAGTGGGTATATCCTCTAATATATCCATGTGAGAGGGATTCTTTATGTGAGTCTTTAATCCTGTGTGCCATTGAATTAGGGATAGTGATGGTGATTGCACGTTATTCATCCTATATGCCATTGAATTAGAAACAATTTTTTTGTAACTGCCAGTCTTGGTATGATTTTCCTGTAATTTCTTTGTGTATCTATGTGCCAGTCTCGTCTACCTCAGTTTGGTATTAGTAAGATATTATTTTTTTCATCCCATGGTTTACTCCAAAGGAGCGCAAGTAGCTCTCTGACCCTATCCCTTTTAACTTAACTTCTTCAATCCTTAAAATTTCAGACATAGAAATTTCTATTTTGGGCTTACACCATGAGGCTTTGATCTGGAAGGTTGTAATGTAACCTTTGTGACACTTTTTTTAAACATGTTAGCTTGTAAAACAACCAATAATTTTGTATCTTTGTTGCACCAAAGCTCTCAGCTTAGACACCAATTTTTGGAATTAGTGGGACTTGCACAATTCCTTCTTTCACATTATTATTGGATGAAGAACCACCAATGAATGGCCTTGTTCAACTCGTGTTGTTTGGCTACCATGAATAATTATCTATATGCCGACATGCCTCTTTTTTTGGTTGCATTTGTATCACTTGTAGGTGGGTAAGTCACTTGAAAAATCACTTGTGAACATGGGTTTTTACTAGGCTTTTAGGCCTCGAATGGAAAACTAAACGCTATATGTGACACGAAGATTTAAAGACCCACTTGCGAACATGGTTTACCTCTAGTCCTTTCGGGCTTAGAATGGAAATCCACATGCCCTAAGTGGTATAAAGACTCGAAACTCCACTTATAAATGTTGTTTACGGCTAGACCTTTTGGGGAGTAGAATGGAAACCCACACGCCATGAGTGGTGTCGACCAACAAGTAGTAGCTTAGCAGCAAAGAACTAACGTCTTCAATTAACTAATTTTTTTTTATGTCCCCCTCTTCTTTTTTTGTTTCTTCTTGGATGCTATTTTATTTACTAGTTTCCACCCTAAAAAAAATAACTTCATGTTTTTATTTTCAGGTGATTCATAATGGTTCACCTCAAGGAGTTTCAATGAGATGACAAGCTCTTTCTCTCCGCTGTAGATAAGGAGGATGACAAACCTCAATAAGGGACTTTCTTGTCCGTCGTTCCCTGTGTAGGGAAAAATCTAATCAAGTTTATGCTATAAAGTCAGTGTCCTTCCTTCCAGAGTCATCAATTCGAGTAGAGAAAAGCATGAAGGATGATCCAATCACCTATTTACTTCAAAGTACGCACCATGAAAATCCGACTTCATTACTAAATGTCCCATGCTTGGCCACTAAATCATATCTGGGAAGTCTAGATGAAGATGAAACATACTGTTTCATAGAGAGTTTGGTTACATACACCTATACTGACAATGGATTGAGGACGTATTCACTTGCTTTGAGCAGCGCTTGAGGAGTTGTTCACTATATCAAGCAGTGTATGCCTCACTTTACTCCTACAACCGCAATGTTCATATCCTTCACACTTTTTGTGAGAGTTTATGCCCTACAACCAATACTCTTCATACTATGTCTAAGGAAATGTCCATCTCTTTGTGGGATTTGTATAGAATTGGTGGCCTCCCAATCAATGGAAAAATATGTGATGAGACTTTACATCGTGTTCAAATTTTCAACTATCGAGATAAGCAAGATCAAAAGGTCATTCCATCTTCTTACGTATTCTTGTTTGCTTCTTTTAAAATCTTAGGAAAGGTACATAACCGTGAGAAAAGAGTGTGCTAATGTCTGGATTGCTTTTTGGTCCAAGCAAAGGTTCATTCATAGCCCGCCAATGCATTCTCGCTGTAGTAATTTGACTTCTAGAAAGACTCATAACTATAGTGGCCAAATTCAAACTCAAGATATTTGCTAGAGTCGAGATACATTGAATGTCTTCAGAAACCGTGGGGTTCCCAAATAGGAAAAGGGAGAGTGCTTATATGGTTGTATTCTTATCATGTTGGCTATATGTCTTTGCACTTCCTAAGACTGGGGAAAGATTTATTTATCTGGGAACTTTTGAGACCACCATCTTAATAGCATCTAGCTGTACCTTTAGCCTGGCAATTCAGTGTTAGCAAGCATTTACCATGGTCTAAATGGGATTACTAATGTCGCAAAATCTTTCTATTCATGGTCATTATTTTCGCTTTAGCTTTAAGATGAATAGAAGTTTTGCATACCTCGCCAACTAATAGTAAACATTCAGTTGATGGGCTAAATTCTCTTGAAGTGGTCGCGAGGGATTTCCTACTATTGTTGTAGATATTTCTATTCTATGGGTTCAAAGGGAGGGCCTGCTTACGTTGTTGCTGCCCTGCCACTTCTTTCCAACCAGGGCCTAGCTCTCAAAGCATTGTTACTACTACTATACAAGTAATGAGATATGAAAATTTGACTGATTTGAGAAATGCAAAATTTGATGAAATGGAAGCCAAAATCCATGAAGCCTCAATGATATATAAGGGAATTAAGAGTATTTGCGGGGACCCAAACCCCTTGACAATGAAGTTGAAGGTCTATGGAAGCATTGTATTTGCCTTCTTATTGTTAAAGAAAGCAGCTTCCATATGTCGCCATCCTAGTTATATGGGGGAAGAGAAGGCTATGTGGGCTGAGTAGGTCGAACTCATGCGATCCCATCTTGCCATGGTTCGTGTATATCTTAATGCATTGACAAGGAAGTATGAATGAGCGGCCCAACAAAGTGTTAACTTAGAGGAAGCACTTTGCATTTCCTAAGAAGAAGAGCACCAGCTAAAGGATGATGTCCAGCTAAATTGACTCTACTAACAGCAGCTGAGAAGGAAGTTGAAGAGAAATCCAAGGTTCTTGCTGACCTTAAAGTTGTGCCCACTACATCAACCAATGATATGAATGAGTTAGAGAGACATGAGCAAGTCATGCTAGAGATGCAATCTTCACTCAACCTTGATGCTTGGATGAGTACCGACTAATTTACTACTTAGTCTGTTTTGCTCCTTCTTTGTTTGTTTTTTTTTTCAGTGTAATGAACCCTTGTAATAAGCTTTGTGTTTTGTACCTTATGAAATGCATTTGGTTGCCCCTCACTTTTCTTTTTTGGTCTTATGTTTGACTGCACTTGGCGATTTGTTCACCAAGCGGCCTACGTACCTATGGAAACTTGCAATTTCCAATAAAATCAAATTATCACATAGTTCAACAAAGTATAATTATTTGTTTTGTCATTCACAGTTTATAGTCTTGCAGGTCAAGAGTTTTACAAAGATTTTTTTTATGTGTGAACAGTTTAGTCAAGCATTTTCCTCAAAGGAAGTAGAACATCAAGAACTTTCCATTTATTAATCAAATCCTTTGTCCACCCATTATCTTGCTCACGGACAACACAAGGTTCCTCCCATTTGAGAGTGAATATGCTTTCTGTCTCATGAGTCATGATGATAGGTCTCCTTAATATAAGCACTTAATCCCCAGCTTGACATGAACATGGTTTCACCTTTTTTCTAAATGCTCAAGTTAGGCGAGCTTGGTAGCATTCTAATTTTTGCTTGGCTTGAAGTCTTTTCTCATCAAGGGCCTCAACTCTGCTAAGCGAAGCTGGTGATTTTCATCTTCACTTAAGTCTTCCTGTATAGCAATGCCCAATGATGGGATCTCTACTGGCAAGATGACTTCTACTCCATACACTAGAGCATAAGGGGTTGATTGTGTTGGCTTCTTGTAGGTGGTTCGATATGCCCCAAGAACCTCCCCTAATTTCTCATGCCAGTCTCTCTTGGATTTCGACACAACCTTCATTAGCAGGTTGAACAAAATTTTGTCGAAAGCTTCTAGGCCATTTACAGGTGCGTGGTACATTGACAACCTTTGTTGGGTAAATTTGAGTTTCTCACAAAGGTTAGTCATCAATTTGTTGACGAACGGTTTGCCATTGTCTGTGATAATATATCGAGGTACACCATATCATTAAATGATCTGCATCTAAATGAAGTTAACAACATTCTCTTTTTTAACTTCTTTTAATGCAATCACCTCTATCCATTTAGATGAACAGTTAGTGGCAGCCAAGATGTACAAGTGCCCAGCAGAAGATTTTGGAGTAAGAGATCCTACAACATCAAATCCCCGCGCCTCAAAAGGCCAAAATGCTACGATTAGATGGAGTGGTTTTGGACGCTACTGAATGAAATTAGCATGAAACTAACATGCATAAGACCTTTTTGCATAATCGACACAATCGCATACCATGGTGGGCTAATAATAACCTATTCCTTTGACACAGTCATGTAAGTTGGGTCCTGGATGTGCATCATATACGCCGACATGTGCTTCTTGCATTACTTGTTTTTCTTTTTCCTCATCCAAACCTCATAGCTAGAGATCGAGGAAAGAGCACTGGTACAATGCTCATTAGTAATTTAAAAAAAAAAGCGCTAGGCTCTCCATTAGATTTCTATTTTATGCCTCAAGTCACTTCGCAGCTTCCCATATTTCAAGTAGTCAATAAGTAGCTAGCGCCAATCTTCTTTATCTATCTCACAAATAGAGACTACTTTGATTTCTTCTTCACAGTCATCCTCAAGTGATGTAACAATCCATTGACTGCAAAATGGACTAGTAATGGTCTTTTTTGCCCCCAATGCCAAAGTGGTCGTAAGGTTTGTAAGCATATCAACCATTTTATTGGCGCTCCTAGGGACATATTCTAGCTTAACAATCTACAGCCTATCCAATAGTCATAAGGTATGCTTATGATATGGAATAAAATCATCATTCTTTACTTCAAATTCTTCTAGAAGTTAGTTGATGACCGATTGTGAGTCATCACGAACATTGAGATCTTTTATCCTAATCTTAATTGCCATTTAAAGGCCTAATATAAGTGCTTGGTACTCATCCATATTGTTAAAGCACGGTTGGGTTAGTGCAAATGAACACGAAAGAATGTGCTTCTCAGGAGAGACAAATACAACTCCTGCTCCTACGCCATGATGTAATATAGTGACATTGAAGTACATTTCCCATGGAAGAACATCAATGAAGAACACCTCTTCTCCGAGAAGGTCATCATTCATTTAACAATTATTAGGAATGGGATCGTCTGCCAAGAAATCTACTGATGCTTGGCCTTTTACAAACCTTTATGGCAAATAAACAAAATCATATTATTCTAAGATAACCGCCCACTTTGCAAGCCATCCATTCAAAATTAGCCTTGATAAGATATACTTAATTGGATTAGCTTTGGAGATACCATGCACAGTGTGAGCCTGCATGTAATGCCTCAACTTTGAACAACAAAAATAAGAGCCAAGTACATCTTTTCAATGGGTGAGTAGTTAAGTTCAGCCCCAACCAATGTCTACTTAGGCAATAAAGAGCCTTCTCCTTACCTTCGAGATTTTCCTGAGCACAAAATGCTCCAGTGAACACTCTTGCGCTATGATGTAAAGTATAAGAGGCTTACCAGAAACAAGTGCCCCCAACATCGGATGATTTGACAAGTACTTTTTGATACTATCGAAATCCTTTTGACATGAGTAATCCCATTCAAAAGGTGCCTATGTTTTTATGAGGTAACTAACAGATCGACAGTGAGTGACGAGCGAGGCTTGATATGAACTTTCTGATATACGCCAAGCGTTCTTGCAAACCCTAAAGTTGTTTAAGGTTCTTTAGTGGGGGCATGTCTCAAATTTCTTTCATCTTAGCTTGGTCAATTTTAATGCTCTATCTCGGACAACAAAGCCAAGGAATTTTCCAATTGTGACACCAAATGCTCACTTTAGTGGATTCATCTTTAGTTGGCATTTTTGTAATCTATTGAAGATTTACCGGAGATCTTGCAAATGATCTTATCTCCTTTTACACTTAACCACCAGATCACCCACATAGCATTCCACATTTTTTGTGTAACATTTGTTCAAAAATAGCTCGCATTGCCCTTTGATAAGTCGCTTCTGCATTTTTCAGGCCAAAAGGCATCACATTGTAGCAAAAGATGCCCTTCAATGTGTGAAATGTTGTGGCCTCCTGATTTGCTATTGCCATTTGAATTTGATTATAGCATGTGGTGCAATCCATGAAGGATAAGGCTTTGTGACTGGTGGTAACATCAATCATGAGTTCAATGATAAGAAATGGAAAGTCATTTCTTCGGCATGCATCATTAAGGTCTCAAAATCCCACACAAATACGAAGTTGGCTATTCTTCTTCCTGATTGAGATGATGTTTCAACCTAGGTTAGGTATTTCACCTCACGTATAAACCCAACCTCAATAAGTATGTTTGCCTACTTGTCGATTCTCGGTATTAACCACGAATGAAAACACCGTTGAGGTTGCTTTTTAGGTGATACACCCTTTTTCATAGACAAGTGATGAACCACAACCGTGAGGTCTAATACAGACATTTCCTTGTAATTCCATGCAAACACACCCTTGTATTCAGAGTAGAGCTTGAAATGATCTTCTTCTTCCTTGGGTGTGAGCAGGGTGCTCACATAGATAGGGCGAGATTCTTTCACATATCCGAGATTCAACCCTTTTAGCTCATCAACCATGGCTTGCCCCCTATCTACTAACGTTTTTGGTTCTTTAGTGAGTTCTATTTAAGAATCCAAGGCATCAGTCTCTTGAATTGTGACGTGGTTAGAAGAAGCTTATTTCTCCTCCTTGTTTCTTTCTTTTAAGCTACCATTAGCCTTGTGGCCAATGAAAACTAGCGTACACCTCCTTACTTTTAAAGAGCTATCCATCTTCATAGCCAAAGTAAAAACACACTTTATACATGAAGGAATGGAACTTTGGACTTCATTTGTTTCGCCAAGGTAGCCAAACACTGAATCCCTCTCTTGCAAAGATGGTGAGCTTGATGACATCTCACTTTTCTTGATTCTGGCAAAGACCAAGGGTTTAGGCTACTTATCTCCTTTTAACCTATAGATGATAGAGGGTTTCAAGATTTTATCCTTTCCCATTCTGCTAAACGCAAAAAGGTGTTGTTGTGATGTAGATGGTTGTAACCTGTCAAATACTGATATATTTGGGTTGGTCTTAGCATTTTCACCCTCACCATCATTAATCTCCTTAGATGTAATATATTGGCTGAGTGATTTTTTGTCCTTACGTTGTCCTGAAATCCTTATAGGTTGGGGTGGTACGTAACCAAGGCCAACTTTAGGCGTTGTAACGCTACTCCCTTGATTCTGTGATGTGTTTTGCGTATCGTTAAGTCCATAAGGCTTAACTTCAATGACATGCCCCAGAGATGTTGGCTTACTAAAGTCATAACCAAACCTCTTCATTAATTTGTACGCATTTGGATCAACGCCCCATCATAAGTGTGCATCCTTGGCAAGCCACTTTCTTCTTAGACGGATCCCTTGGAAGAAGCGACGAGATTAGGGAGGTAGGCCTTGGTCTTGTGAACTGGAAGCACACCTTTTGCTTTAAGAATGTGCCAATTGGTTTCCTTAAACTTCATGTCAGCCTTGGTTGTGTTTTGGGAAATTGTACATTCACTAAATGGTGATTCGCTATCCTTTCGATGGGACTTAAGAATGTACCTAAAGACTAGCGTTGTTGGTTTTGATATGATAATTGCTTGTTTGACAGGAGAGACTGAAAGTGTCTGCTTATTTTCTTCTTTCTGTTGAGTGTTGAAGCTTGTTGTTGGATTCACCGTCATCTTTTAAAGATGCATGAGTCTCCTTTTCATTCTTTACACTACCTTTCCCTGTGGAGGATATAACAGCTGAAACACTTTCTTTCAACATAGCATCTTCCTTGAAGATTTTTGCTTCAATGAAGTGTGATTCAGTTATAGTAAATGGTTTAACATCACCACTTATCTTCCTTTCGCCCTCCCAATAATACCTAAGACATTGGTAAAAGGTTAATGCTGCCACTCCATGTTCATATAGCTAGGTATGCCCAGGCATTAACCTGCATGAAGTCCTGAAATCTATCACATGAAAATTTAATGACTTTGTTAAGTCGTCAATTGTCAACTCTAAGCGAATCATACCAATCGTACATTGTTCTTATATATTGAAACCTTGTATCATCATTCGACTTTCAAATAATTCTTCAATGGTGCTACCTAAATCGTTCATAGTAGACTTTGGCATGATGTTAACTGCTGAACTACCATCGACTAGAATTTGCATAACCATTTGTCTCCAAATGTATCCAGTAACAAACAACGAGCAATTATACGGTTTAGACCCTAATAACAAGTCATCGTCAATGAATGTCACGACAGTGTTACAGGTGGCACATTGGGTAGGACTGCTTCTAACCAGTGCATGCTTCACCTTGTTAGCATATAGCCTTGCATGGCGAATGACAATAACAAATTGTTCACACATCTCCTCTGGTAGCTGAAAAATTTGCAGTCAGCTCATGTGTACTAATAAAGATTCTAAATAGGTGAGGAACTTGTTGTCCCTTTTGGGAGAATGTGCCTTTCTGGCATTCTACTCTTTATTTGCCTCGTCATCATTGTCGTTGAATTCAAAATATGTATTCACATTGACAACCACTTTATCAAAGAATCCTTTTGGGAGAATTCGCCTAAGGCAATAAATATGGATGGTTTTTGGTGAAATGGGTCGACAGACCAAACTTCATGCCCCTTGGCAACTGTAGACTTCTCATAACAAAGTCATGATGGCTAAGATTCCCTTCACTTCCTTAACATATGCCTGGGGACAAGGCTCCACACTTTGTCAGCTGTCTTAAAGGTACTTGATGCGAGATTGGTCTTTGACAGTTGTGATGGGATTAGTGGTAAGAGAACTACTGGATCTGGACTCCCAAATTGGATTATGACTAGCTCCTCCAAAAAAGGGGGCTAAATTGCATATCTCTACGGAAGCCAGATGGTTCGACTTCTATTGATATAAAGAGTGATGCTTACATAAGATAGATGTGTGATTAGATTCTCCTATTTCATCCAAATCTAAAATGATCTTACCATCGTTAGCCAATTGCATGGTGCACTCCTCAAGTGTAATGCACTTTTTAAGAGGGTGACTAATGACCCTATGGTACTGACAGTGTTTAGGATCAGTTGCCCTCCCATCTTATTTTGGGCGCTTTGGCTCAAGCAATTCAATGACACCCTTCTCGAGCAAGTCATCTAGCACACCCAATATTTTTCTTGAATTCAACTGTAGAGATAGGCATCGCCTCCTTAGTCATGCTCTTAGAGAACTTAACATTTTTCTTGAATTCCACTTTGTCCTTCTTCGGTTCAGTAGCATAGAAGGAGTTGCCATTACGAGCTATCGCCACCTCCATGTCATGTGCCTTGGTTGCCAATTCTTGGAAAGCCCTAGGTTTACTCATTTGTAGGATGTACAATAAGTCCCACTCCATGCCTTGGGTACAATTTCAATGTTTGAAGCTTCAGATAACTAATCTTTGCACTCAAGACTAATCATATGCTAGATATTGATGTAGTTAAGAACTGACTCATCTTTCCATTGTTTTGTGTTTGTCAACTCAGTCATGCTGACAGTGCACTGGGTGCTGTAGAACTTGTTAAAGAATTCTTGCTCCATTTGTTTTACACTATTGATGTACTCAAGTTCTAGATCGATGTTATAGAACCTGCTAAGGAATTCTTACTCCATTTGTTCTGGACTATTGATGGACTCGGGTTCTAGGTCGGTATACCAATCAAAGGCAATACCTTTGAATGTTCAGACATATTGCTTTATCATATGTTCCCCATTTATGCTAGCATTATTGCATGTCTTAATCAAATGTGCAACATGTTACTTTGGGTTAACCTTCCTATCAAACTAGTGGAACTTAGGAGGTTGATAATCGTAGGGCATGTGGAGAGCATTAACCCTCTTGTTATAAGGCTTGATGTATAGGTGAGTTCCACATAAACCTCCTCCTGATTATGCTTTAAATATATTTGCTACCAAGTGTTGGATTTGTTCAATATTCATTGATCTAAAAGTGATGGAGTCCCCACCACCATAGACAAGGAAGAAGGTCCAACAAGTCTCACAAGGTCCATTCCAAGCTTCAAATTTCAAGCATTGGCTCAAATTGTTGAAGAGAGCCAAACTTGTGCAATCGGGTTAAAGAACCAGATTTTACCCGGTTTTGTTCACCTCATAACTTAAGCTACATTGTAGCTTAAGTCTTGAATTTTTACATTTTTGGAATCCTCATGGTGGCTACTTTCAGGTCCAAGCATTAGTTTTCAATCATACCCACAAGAGGATGGGAGATCAAGGCCTTTTGTCAAACCGGTCAGCTTTAGCTCCAAATTGCGCGGTTAAATGTTTAAGTTAAGCTACCTTACTTAAACATGTTATAACCTTGATTTCTTTAGGGGGTTATACACATCCCAAAGTTTCTCCCCATGGCCTGAAAACCAAATCATACTTACTTTTGCTAAGCTTAAAACCAATCAGAAAAACCGTGCAAAAATAGCTTGAACCCGGTTCAATTGAACCCGGTTTATTTTGCTCCAAACCATGGGTTTACTCACTTGCAGCTATTGTGGCACACTCTTCAAGGCTTGGCACACATCCCTAGGCATCAATCATGGGCTACAACCTTGGGAGGAATGGCCAATGAAGAGCAAGCTACAAATGAAGATGTCTCTTGCATCCTATTGGCTAGACCAAACGGAACTTTGCTTTACGCCTAGCCAATCACAATTCAGCAAGAAATCTGGTTGTTTAAGCTTGAGTATGAGTTAATTACATTGTAATAAACATTAGTATTGCTTTACTTTATGCTTTGGATGTATTTAGATTAGCTTAAGCATCCTATGTGCACGATTAGCTCTAGCATCCTATGTACACGATTAGCTCTAAACCGAATGTATTAGGTTAATTAACACCTTTCCTTTCTAGTAAGGCAAGCTCTAGGTGTGTGTGTACTTGCTAGCTTTTTTGCATGTAACATAAGGAAGCACACGACCCTTTGAAGAACACAACTCACATTTGAATGAAAATCAGTTTGAGAGCTTCTAGCTTTCTCTCCTCAAATACTTCAATTGCTTATCCTTAATTTGGTCGATTAAGTTGGTGATCAAGTAAGTCCTAAGCTTTGTTAAGTGGAGTTTCTGTATCTTAACTAAATATTAGGGACCCTAAGCTTGTGTTTGGTGGTGATTCTATATCCAAACATTGAGTTTAGTTCTATCCAATTCATTGTTCATCCACAAGGTTTCAAGAGGGGAAAGTGGGCTTACTAGCTTAATTTTGAGTTAATGAATCTTAACTTTGAATCTCCTTCAATTCCATACATTCATAAGCCTTTCATACATTCATTATAACGGATAACCAAAGCTAAGGCTACCCCCTTTGGTCTAGCTTCCACCCCAAACACAAACCCCATCTCAAACCGTGAAACTTGCCAAAACTAGTTGTGCTCGGCAGAACATTGGCACAACCACACCGTGACCTAAGGGACGACCGTGCCACCATTGGCCATTTTGTTTCACTTGTTTTAAGTCGTATTCTTGGTGGGTTTTAGCTAGGTTTCTTCCTTTCCTTGAGACATACATCATATTTGGTATCAGAGCTAAGGTTTCACCTTGGCCTTGTATGCCCTTCCACTTCCAGAAATCACTCATCCATTCCTCTTCAACACAAAATCAGTTCCTACTTGGTTTAAGCAACTTTGTTCAAGCATGACTTCACCAAGCATGTCATTGGAAGAGAGGTTCGAAGCTTTGATGAAGCAGAATGAGTTCTTGGCTAGCAAAATTCGAGAGGACTCACAAAAGAACCAAGAAACTCAAGCATAAAATGAGTACTTGAGGAAGCAATTGGGTTCGATCTTGAAGTAGAAGCAAAAGCAAAAGCTGAACGAAGAAACTCTTCAGTCTAAACCTAGAGAACGTGAGCAAGTATACAGCCATGATATTGATACCTCAAGTGAAGAAGAAGTGCCTAGATTGGCTAGAAGAGAACAACGATTTCAAGCTAATACCAATGATTTCAGAGTTGAAGTTCCTGAATTTGAAGGTAAGCTTGATCCTGAGGAATTCATTGATTGGTTACATACTGTTGAAAGAGTCTTTAAGTATAAAGATACTCCTGATGATAAGAAGGTCAAGTTAGTGGCCTTAAGACTCAGAAAGTATGCATCTTTATGGTGGACAAACTTGAATGCTAAAAGGCTTAGAGAAAGAAAGTCAAGAATCCAAACTTGGGATAAGATGAAAACTAAGTTTAAGGCACGGTTTCTCCCACCTACCTATGTCCAAGATTGTTATTCCCAATTTCATAACCTTACCCAAGGTAGTATGAATGTTGAGGAGTACACACGTGAATTTGAAAAGTTGATGATTAAGTGTGACATTCAAGAACCTGAAGCTCAAACCATAGTTAGATACTTGGGAGGTCTTGATCCTAGGTACTCTAATGTGGTTGAATTGCAAGCCTATGCTTCATTTGATAATGTTTGTGTGTTGGCTCACAAAGTAGAACAGCAAAAGAAGGCAAGACCACCTTTTAAACCTCAAAACACACGGCCTTTGAACCGGAACCAACCTTTTAACAAGGGTAGTTCTAATCCCACTCCTAAACTACAAAATCCATCCCCTTCCTTTCCACAAAGAACCCCAGCACCACAAAGAACCCAAGCACCACAAAATAGACCACATCCTAACCCAATGAGTAATAGGAGGTGTTTCAAATGTCAGGGGCTTGGTCACATTGCTTCGGAGTGTCCAAACAGGAAAGTAATCACCTTAGCTGAATGGGCAGCCTTGAAGCAAGATTTGAGGAGGAAGAAAATGTGGTTGAAAGTGAACCAGAACTTGAGGAAACTCAAGATGAAGTTATTAAAGAAGCTGATGAAGGTGAGCTCTTAGTTTTGAGAAGAGTTCTAAGTACACAAAAGGGAGTTAAAGATGAACAAAGAGAGAACATATTCCACACTCAATGTACTACCCAAGGGAAGATATGCTCTTTGATCATTGATGGAGGAAGTTGAGCTAATGTAGTTTCTCTAAGCATGATTGAGAAACTAGGGCTACAAACAATGACTCATCCACATCCATACAACATCCAATGGCTAAATCAAAGCAGGGAAATTCAGGTGAACTCTTGATGTTTAATCTCTTTTTTCATTGGAAAGAATTATCAGGATGAGTTATGGTGTGAAGTTATTCCTATGGATGTATGTCATATGCTTTTAGGGAGACCATGTATGACCGTAGAGTTATGCCTAATGGTTACCTAAACACTTATTCATTTACCAAGGAAGGTAAGAAGATCATCCTAGCCCAGTTACCCCCATCCAAACTCCACGAAATGCAACCACAAAATAAGCCCAAACATAATGATTGTTTATTGTCCATAAGTGAACCCATCCTAAAGGCTTCTCAACATGAGTTTAAGGCCCTTAAAGAGTGGATACTAAGCATCCAAGATGAACTAGAAAATTTGATGCCCACTCACCCCATTGCAAGAACACTCATTGAAAATTTCTGTCATTTGTTCCCTGAGGAGATCCCCACGGGTTTGCCTCGAGAAAGAGATATTCAACATCACATTGATCTTATTCCTAGTTCCATCCTACCAAACAAGCCAGCATATAGGATGAATCCAAAGGACACTAATGAAATTCAAAGACAAGTTGCAGAGTAGTAAGAGAAGGGATTGATTCGTGAGTCTTTAAGTCCATGTGCCGTTCCAGCTCTTTTGGTGCTTAAAAAAGATGGTGGAATGAGGAAGTGTGTTGATAGCAGGGCCAATAACAAGATCACTATCAAGTACAGGTATCCCATACCAAGACTTGAAGACATGCTAGATGAGTTGTATGGCTCTAAAGTGTTCTCTAAGATTGATCTTCGAAGTGGTTACTACCAAATCAGAATTAGAGAAGGTGATGAATGGAAGACAACTTTCAAGACAAAAGGAGGACTCTATGAATGGTTGGTAATGCCTTTTGGTCTTTCTAATGCACCTAGTACTTTCATGAGATTAATGAACCAAATGTTTAGACCTTATATTGGAAAGTTTGTGGTAGTATACTTTGATGATATTTTGGTGTATTCTAAGAATGAGCATGAGCATCAAGACCACCTAACTCAAGTTATGCTTGCCTTAGAATGTGAGAAGTTATTTGGTAACCTTAAGAAATGTGCTTTCTTTACTCCTGAAGTTACATTTCTTGGTTATATTGTCACTGAAGATGGTATAAAGGTAGATGAAAGCAAGGTAGAAGCCATTCGGTCTTGGCCTATACCTAAGAGTATACATGATGTTCGAGCTTTCCATGGTTTAGCTTCTTTCTACAGAAGATTTATTCGTGGTTTTAGCACTATTATGGCTCCTATGACTGAATTTATCAAAGGTACATCATTTTTATGGACACCAACAGCACAATCTGCCTTTGAAGAAATCAAAGCAAGACTTACTCAAGCACCGGTCCAATCCTTGCCATGCTTTAATAAGATCTTTGCAGTTGAATGTGATGCCTCTGGTGTAGGTATTGGTGGAGTTCTTAGTCAAGAAGGTAAACCTCTAGCCTTCTTTAGTGAGAAATTATGTGATTCAAGAAGGAAGTACTCCACTTATGATAAAGAGTTTTATGCCATTATGAGATGTTTAGAGCATTTGAGTCATTATCTTATTGCAAGTGAGTTTATCTTACATGCTGACCATGAAGCATTAAAGTACATATAAGGGCAGCATAAGTTGAACTCGAGGCATGCCAAGTGGGTTGAGTTTATGCAATCATATCACTTCACTATCAAGCACAAGTTAGGTAAACTCAATCAAGGTGCGGATGCTCTATCTCAGAGGTATCTCTTATTATTTCAATTAGATGCTTGTGTACTTGGTTTTGAGCATCTAAAGGCTTGATATGACAAACATGAAGACTTTGGGGGATTATATGCTGATTGTTCTAAACACCCCAAAGGATATTTTCTTATCCAGGAGGGATTTCTTTTCAAAGGTACGCGACTGTGTGTGCCAAGGTGTAGCACAAGAGAGCTTCTAATCAGAGAAATTCATGGAGGATCTTTAGCTGGACATTTTGGAGAGAACAAGACTGTCACCATGCTAAGAGAGCCTTATTATTGGCCAGCTATGGAAAGAGATGTACAGAACATACTCAAGAGGTGTAGAACTTGTCAAATTGCCAAAAGCCATTCACTACCTCATGGCCTATACACTCCATTGCCTATTCCCACTTCACCATGGGTTGATGTAAGCATGGACTTCATTCTTAGATTGCCTAAAACCCAAAGGAACAAGGATTTTATCTTTGTTGTGGTTGATAGGTTTTCTAAGATGTCTCATTTCATTCCATGCAACAAGACTAATGATGCTACACATGTTGCTGAATTGTACTTCAAAGAAGTGACAAGATTACATGGTATTCCTAGCTTTATTATTTCTGATAGGGATACCAAGTTTTTGAGTCATTTTTGGATTACATTGTGGAAGAAGTTAGGTACTAAACTGAAGTATAATACTACTTGTCATCCACAAACTGATGGACAAACTGAGGTTACTAATCGAACCTTAGGAAAACTCCTAAGAGCTTTGATTAAACCTCATGCCAAGGCTTAGGATTTGCTTTTACCTCATGCAGAGTTTGCTTAAAACAGGGCACCAAGCAAGGCTACTGGTCTTTCTCCTTTCAAGGTGATCTATGGAATTGATCCCCTTAGTCCACTTGATCTCACACCACGGCCCTTAGACCAAAAGCCAAGTGCAGATGCAGCAGCAAGGGTGGAACAAATCAAGAAGGTTCATGAGTTGGTAAGGAGCAAGATTGAGAAGACTAATGCAACATATCAAGCTCAAGCCAACAAACATAAGAAGAGAGTTGGTTTTCAACCAAGAGACCTCGTATGGATTCCCCTTAGGAAGGAAAGGTTTTCATCCAAAAGGAAGAACAAGCTCATGCCACGAGCTGATGGTCCGTTTGAGGTACTTGAACGTATTAATGACAATGCTTATAAGGTTGATTTACCAGGTGACTATGGAGTTTTAGCCACATTCAATGTAGCTGATTTGAAAGCTTACCAAGACGATGATTACCTTGCTGATTTGAGGATCAAATCTTCTCAACAAGGGGATGATGATGGAGTCCCCACCACCATAGACAAGGAAGAAGGTCCAACAAGTCATACAAGGTCAATTCCAAGCTCCAAAGTTCAAGAATTGGCTCAAATTGTTGAAGAGTGCCAAAGTTGTGCAATCGGGTTAAAGAACCAGATTTTACCTAATTTTGTGCACGTCATAACTTAAGCTACATTGTGGCTTAAGTCTTGAATTTTTACATTTTTGGAATCCTCATGGTGTCTACTTTCAGGTCCAAGCATTAGTTTTCAATCATGCCCACAAGAGGATGGGAGATCAAGGCCTTTTGTCAAACCGGTCAGTTTTGACTCCAAACTGCGCGGTTAAATGTTTAAGTTAAATTACCTTACTTAAACATGCTATAACCTTGATTTCTTTGTGGGGGGGGAGTTTATACACATCCCAAAGTTCCCCCCCATGGCCTGAAAACCAGATCATACTCACTTTTGCTAAGCTTAAAACAAATCAGAAAAATCGTGCAAAAACAGCTTGAACCCGGTTTATTTTGCTCCAAACCGTGGGTTTACTCACTTGCAGCTAGTGTGGAACACTCTTCAAGGCCTGGCACACGTCCCTAGGCATCAATCATGGGCTGTAACCTTGGGAAGAATGGCCAATGAAGAGCAAGCTGCAAATGAAGATGTCTCTTTCATCCTATTGGCTAGACAAAAAGGAACTTTGCTTTACGGCTGGCCAATCACAATTCAGAAGCAATCTGGTTGTTTAAGCTTGAGTATGAGTTAATTACATTGTAATAAACATTAGTACTGCTTTACTTTATGCTTTGGATGTATTTAGATTAGCTTAAGCATGCTATGTACACGATTAGCTCTAAATCGGATGCGTTAGGTTAATTAACACCTTTCCTTTCTAGCAAGGAAAGCTCTAGGTGTGTGTGTGTGTGTGCTTGCTAGCTTGCTTGTTTGCATGTAACATAAGGAAGCACACGGGCCTTTGAAGAACACAACTCACATTTGAATGAAAATCAGTTTGAGAGCTTCTAGCTTTCTCTCCTTAAATACTTCACTTGCTTATCCTTAATTTGGTCGATTAAGGTGGTGATCAAGTAAGTCCTAAGCTTTGTTAAGTGGTGTTTCTGTATCTTAACCAAAGATTAGGGACCCTAAGCTTGTGTTTGGTGGTGATTCTGTATCTAAACATTGAGTTTAGTTCTATCCAATTCATTGTTCATCCACAAGGTTTCAAGAGGGGAAAGTGGGTTTACTAGCTTAATTTTGAGTTAATGAATCTTAACTTTGAATCTCCTTCAATTCCATACATTCATAAGCCTTTCATACATTCATTATAATGGATAACCAAAGCTAAGGCTACCCCCTTTGGTCTAGCTTCCACCCCAAACACAAACCCCATCTCAAACTGCAAAACTTGCCAAAACTAGTCGTGCTCGGCAAAACATTGGCACAACCACACTATGTCCTAAGGCACGACCGTGCCACCCTTGGCCATTTTGTTTCACTTGTTTTAAGTCGTATTCTTGGTGGGTTTTAGCTAGGTTTCTTCCTTTCCTTGAGACATACATCAGAAAGACCCATCGTTTTTAGGCTTATCACCTTTCTTTGACTGCTTCTCATTGTTGAAAGCTTCACTATGGATAGATGCTTTTTCCTCTTCTTCGCTTTTTGAGTCATTTATGCAAGATTGAGCCTAATGTTTTTCAAACTTCTTAGTTTTCTTGGCAATATTTTCCTCTTGAAGCTTGAGCGTGCTTACTTTTCTTCCCTTTCCTTGGTGAATTTTTATAAGATGGTCTTCATGTTAGCCATCTCTTCTTCCCAACTATTTGCACCAGTCATCATAATTGGTATGATAGTAGTTTTTTAGGACTCAGCTTCATTTTCTGACAATAGAACCCCTTTTGGTGAGGGCAAAGAAGAGCCATTACTACAGTAGCCTTCTACTTCACATAGTGGACATTGAAGCTTGGTGAGGTTTTGAACTTTATCCATCCAATAAGAAACTTTTTGCTTCATCTTCAAGTCGTAGAGTTTGGGTGTGGGCTTCAATGTTTACCTAGCAACGATCACTCTAACAGCTCTTTCCATGCTTCTTGTCTTCATTCTCTGAGTTTGCCTACTAGAGGTGGCGTCAATTTTTAGGATATATCAGAGAAAGATTCAGTGCTCTTCTTCTTTGAAGATTAAGAGGCAACATTATTCATGGCGATGTCTTTTTTGAAGAGGATGTTATTGAAGCTTGAAAATCTTTTTTTAGGAGAAAGAGATGAGAGGTACAGATATCCCACCGAGAGCCCTAAGAATTTGCAAACACAAATTTCAAGCCTAAAATAAATGAGGCAAGACATCAAGTAACAATTTGAATTTTTGTATTGATACTGTATATATGGGTACGATCTCTATATTGAATATAATTAAAGTAATCCTATGATTTGATCTCCTTGGATGAATATGAATGAACTTTATCTTGAGAGTGGGCCTAAGTGGCTTGATCTCAATCAAGAAAAGTAGTTGATCATCTAGAGAAGAGCGCACGTGCTTCAGGTGCTTGTTATCTTCCTTCCAAGAGAGTCTGTTTGAGCTTTAGTGAATTCTTAGAATATCCACCCTTGAATAAAGCAAGGTAAGGGTCTATCTAAACGAAAATTCCCCCTTCCCCCTAAAGGTCAAGTGGCACCTTTACCTACTTTGGGCTACAATTAGGCTTCGATTTGAGTCTACTTGACTTGGAAGTCTACATAGACTTTGCACTTAAGTAACCAACTTGTTGTCTTGGTAGTCTGGTGAGGTGTCGATTTGACCGTTAAGTTGGACCGAGGGGTTAATCTCAGTTGGGCTTTGACCTATGAATAATGGGGCCCTTAATTGGTCCCTGACTTAGAAGTCGACTTTATCTTTAAGCGAGCTTTGACTTGGGAGTCAAATTAGGCTTGGACCATGACTTGTGAGTCAATTTGGGCTTCATTATATCAATTAAAAGGGCTTAACCAAATAACTAATTTAACTTCATGTCTTGGTATGGCACACATTTTGTTTAGTGCCTATAATAAGAATAAAGCAAAATCATAGTGATATTAGATAGATGCTATGATAGCATTTGTGCTACTATAATAAGGAAGGCAAGAAGCAGATAGGTAGTCATAAGTCGACTCATACCTAAGGAAACCTATATAGGAATGCGTGAGAGACTGAGCCAGAGGTAGTGAGGAGTTGATTGAGATGCGGTGGCGGCTTGTCGTGGACTGCGAGACTGAGACACTAAGGCTGGAATTAAGGAGATGCAGGAGTTGACAAGCCTGGGGCTCACAATAGTGGGGGACTGAGGGAGTTAGGGAGCATAAAATGCTTGAGAACTCAGAAGGTGCTTAAATGAAAAAGAAAATAGACGAGGCTAACTAGCATCTCAAGTTAGGCGCTGAGGAGCATGAAAGGCCAAAAAAAACCCTTACTTTTTATCTGGCCCCCGTTCGACCTACTAGTCTATCCAGTCCGGACTCGGACTAGACCAAAGACCAAATAGGATAAAGCTCCAATTCAACTGCACCAAATAGAAGGGGAGGCACTCCCTCGCTAATTCGACTGGGCCGAGTAGAGAGGGGGATACACTCCCCCTCTAATTCGGCTGGGTCGAATGTAGAGGGGAGTCCTTCCCCTCCCAATCTGGCTGGACCAAATAGGGGGGAGCTATTCCCCCTACAATTTGACTGGGCCGAATAGAGGGGAGAGTCCCTTCCGTCTCAATTCTACTAGACCAAATAGAAGGGGGAGGCATTACCCCTATAGTATAGCTAGACTAGATAGAGTGGGACGCGCTCCCCCTCCAATTCAGTAGGACCAAATAGAGATAAGAGGCCTTTGTCTCCAACTCAGTTGAGCCAAATAGGAGGGGGATCCCTTCCACTCCAATTCAGTTAGGGCCAGGAGAAAGGGGAGGTCCTCCCTTTGCAATCCAACTAACTGAATTAAGAGAAGAGACACTCCCTCTCTAATTCGACTAGGCTAGATAGAGAAGGGAGTCCCTCCATCTCTAGTTCGATTAGGCCGAATAGAGAGAAAGGATCCTCTAAATTCGGCCAGCCCAATTCCACATGGACTTTTCACCTTTTCTTATATTTATTTAAGATCTTAGCAAGTGGCACGACATCTGACGCCAGCCATTGGATTTGGGAACAAATCTCGATTGCGTGAGTTGTTTTGTAAAGCTTGTCGAGAGCTACAAATTTAACCACTACTTCGGTTATTAAACGTTTTTTATAGCATAGGGAAGTAGGGATTGATCCACGAGGAAAGATTGTTTTTAAAAGGCTAGCTTAATCCTAAATGATTTCACTAATCCAATATATTAAATCTAATCTTAATAATTCTTAAATAATTAAAATCTAATGAATAAAAATCTGGAAAAACACCCAATGATTTTCCTAAATATTTTGGATTATATTCTGGAAATAAAACAGTAAAAAGCTTTCCTAAATAATCTAGAAAAATAAAAAACAGAATAGTAACTGAAATTCTAATTAAAAATCAAAACAGCAAATAACAATCAGAAAATAAATATTAAAAATGTCAAACAGTAACCTAAAATATTATTCTTCAGGTATACAAGCTGATAACGCCTCAATTGTATCCAAATAATTTCAGAAAAATCAAATCGGAAAATTACCACAGAATATCAATGCAGAATATTAAATCTGAAATTAGAAATAAAATAATCTGCATAAATATAAATACGAAAATAATAAATAAAATTACCCTAATTCTAGGACACAATTTTCTGGACTTAACAATACCTAATAATTGTGAATTAACAATTAAAATCGAAATTTTCAGAATTAATAACCTAAAAACCTGCACATATCAATTTCACAAAATATTTCTGAAAAATTATCAAATAACTCCCAAAAATTACGAAATTAAATATGGGAAGACTAGGACACTATATAAACCCTAGAAACTGATAAAAATTGAAAAATAACAAAAATAACTATTTTTAGTCTAATTTCTAACAAACCGGTAATTGAATACTAAAACTAAATGTAAATCAATCTAACATTATAATCACTCTAAAAATCAAAATCTAAACTATATAAAATTACCTAGAAACTCCTAAAAGATTGTACTTTTGGGGGGGGTTCAATTGAAATTATATTGAAGCTAATAAAACTAGAACAAAAATCAACAAACTAATCAAATTAACTCTAGGCACAACTAATGATCAAAAGTTATAAAATTTATGAAGGATACTTAGTATAATCTCAATCCACCATGCAAATTAATATTTATCATCAACACACAAGTTAATTTCATTCATGAGTTAAACTGTAGAAGACATCCACCAGCGGTTCTTCCCCGTTTTTCCTTAGATTCTGGTTTACTTAGGTCCAACCCTAATATAAACCCTACTAATTTGATAATCTTTACACCAGTGCAAAAATTTTACCAAACTAGAGCATTAAGAATTAGAAAAAAATCATTTAACACTTTGTAACTAATTTACCAGTAAATCGATTTAACAAAGATCTAAAGCGATTACCTAATTAAAAGAAATGGGTTTGAGCCATCCATGATTAATTAGGATGATACCTAAGCCTAAAAAACTATAACTTTTACGTATTATAGTCTTCTAAACTATCAATCGAAATTGTACTTAATCAACTAGCATGCATTCTAATCGATTTAACGCAAATTTCATAAACGATAAATGCTAATCGCTAAAGAATCATGAATAGAAATCAACTAGGCATTAAAGCATAAAACTTGTTTCAAAATAATTAATTTAGCATGGCTTCAAGAAGATTATACTAAGCACATGAAAATTACTCACTCATATTAAAATTAACATCACAAAATTCACCCAAATAGTTCATGTTTACCAATAATCTAAACAACACAAAAAGCAGAAATAAAGCTAACTACTTGAAGATGATGATGCCTGTGTGGGTTTTTTTTTTGTGAGGTGTTGTGGCTTCTATGATTGGTGGGAGGATAAGATGATGAAGCATGAGGGATGGTGATAAGAATTGAAGATGGAGCGTGGGTAGTGGATGATGATGGATTATGATGATCGTGATGAAGGTGAAGGAGAACGAAGGGTTGATGTATGTCATGGCTTCTTAAGGTGAGGCGTGGTGATATGGAGGTGAAAGCAGCCGTGGAGATGTTATTGTGTGATGAAGAAGATGATGATGGGGATGATGGGGATGAATGGTGATGAAGTGGCGTGATGGGGAGATTGAAGATGGTGGTGTTGTCGTGAAGGCGGGCGATGCAAGATGATGATGGTGATTAGATTATGAGAAGTGAGATGGTGAGGCGTGGAGGAGATAGAAGGTGTTAGCTATTATTATGGTGAGGTGCGGGGATTAAATGGTGAGCTTAGGGTTAGTGACTTAGGGTTTCTTTCTTCCTTTCTTCCTTAGATTTCTTCTCCCTCAAGACTTCTAACTCTTCTTCAACTCTTGAAACCTTAACCCAATTAAATAATTATGAAAATAATATTTTTTATAAATTATTAATTTTGGACCGTCTTTATAGCCAAGCGTGTAAAACCCGAACTTCGACGTCCTCTCTTCTCCTCTTTATTTAATTAATGTTAATCCTGAAAAATATATAAAATAAAATAAATTAGACAAAATAATATATAAAATAAAATCGGATTATTTAATAAAATAATGCATGATTTTCGGCTTAACATGTGCTTATATTCGTAACTCTCTTCCCTTCATTCCTCATTGTTATTCATGCATCATTCTCAATGATCATAGAGAGAAAAGGGCAGAGAGAGAGTTGAGAAAGGAGTTTCTTCACTTCGGCACTTACTAAGGTACCAATCCTTTCTATTTCTCTTTTGTTGCCAAATGTGATTTTAACATCTTGAGTGTACACACTTTCTTTAATGTATATCCATATGATTCAGCAAAATAAAAAGAACTAAAGGTTGGTACCGAATTATCAAACGCCCTGATTTTTTATCGACCTTATACAAACCTTCTTATGTTCATGGGTGGAAGTATAAGTTCATGTGTGTCAAGAAGGTTAATGGGGATTAGAAGAACCCCATATGGAATAAGAAGGGTCCAACCAAGAGTAGGAATAAGCACCACACCATCCGTGGGAAGAAGAAGATGGCCACCATCAATTATTTTTTACTCGTTCACTCTATCTATCCTTAATTTCTTCCTCGCTGGATGATATTCAAATGTGATTGTGTTACTTTGTACTGTTGGGCTTTGTTTAGCTATCACCTAAGGTGACTTTATTACCTTTTATTCTTTTGCTTTATATTCCTTTTTTTCTAACTTTACTCATTTGACGCTTACATTTTGCAGAGGAGGCTATCGACACATTGATTAGGATTAAGGGTAAGTTGACCAAGGAAGAGATTAGGCACCTTGATAATGTAAGGATGGAGAAGCAAGTCAAAGAACATGTCATCTGGCAGGTCCAGAGTCTACCTCCGGTATGTTCTCCTTCGTGGCAGCACAAGCCGAACTCCATTAAGTGTGCCCCTCCCCTGAAGTATATTTCTACCCAATGTAACACATTTGTCACATCGGAATCGCAAATGTAGAGCCAAGTATTGGAGTGGATGACAACTTCGATACATCTTGACAAAGTTAAAATAGTGGCCTCCCAACCTGATGATGCTCCAAGAAAAGGAGTGACGAGCAGCAGTCCTTTAAGGCTTCCACCTACAAAAAAAGAGGAGGTTTGTCTTGTGAGTTTCCAACCCTCCTTGCTCAACTAGCAACCAGCCTTTGGAGGGGAAGAGTTCCTTTCTCTCAGTAGATTATGAGGGGAAGGTGGCATTAATTTGGCAACTTGTCCAAAAGTAGGAACTTGCTATTTCATTCAATTTTTATTTGTTGTTGTCGTTTCCCTTGGCGCTTGCTTTGCCCTTTCCTAGCGCATTACAGAGGTCAAGCTCAACTCTCTTAGGGAGTAGGCAAGGCACAATAGAAAAGATATTGAGTCTCATAGGGGAATGATCAGGGATGACATGCATAAGATCCAGAAGCTAGACTAGAACCTAAGGGACCAAGAGTGCAATTTTAAGGTGGACAAGGCTCTGATGCAGACTAAGGCCTTCAAGGATTAGCTTAATGCCGCTACCACTTCTTTTGAGAACGGGACCAAGGTGTTGAAAAAGATTACGGCCAAGGACTTTGAGAAGTATGATAAGGGTAATAAGCTCTTCATGGAAGATTTGCATGACCTCTTGAAATAGACTAAGGGAGTCCAAGTGAAAGAGGACAATGCATCCATTGATAGAAAGGTCGAGGCTCATTGGGAGCTAGATCTCCCGTTCACACTCAGGTGCAACATTTGTTGCCCACACATTCTCCCCTGAGTATGCCCCCGAAGACCTGCCTAATGAGGATGTTGGGGCGACCGATGTTATCGACAAAGGTGCCATAGAGGAGACGCCTGATGGGGTTTAGGCTTCATACCCCTTCCCATTTCATCTTTCTATCAGTCATCAAACTCTGTTTATATGGATGTTAGTCCTTAATTTGGGTCTTCCAGCCATTGATGTATACATATTTTACTTCTTACTTTGTTTGCCACAATGTTGTGTATACATCTCATGACACTTCATTTCACTTAGTGTGCATGATGACCTCTCATGTTTGGGTGTCTATTTTGTGATATGTTATTGAAGTTATCGCTTTAGCTATATGTTTCTTAGGATGTTAATGCATTTCTTAATCTCGGGGTGAGCTCATCGCCCATTTACAATTTATCAGTTTGACAGCTCCAGGCCCCTTAAGGGCTAAAATGTGTTGCCCTTACCGCCATATAAGAAGGCCTACCTTAGTTAAGTGTATCTAAGTCATATCCCCACTCTTTATCCCCTTAGGGATAATTTGTATGGAAAGAGAAAATAGTTATACTTAACCCCAACCTAGATGCCTTCTATTTAACCAAGTTTACATTGGGGTGCGATTCATCTGAACTATTGCGCTCGGTTGGTCCTTTTGCTTGGGAAGTTAGGATGAGTTTGGTTGCAAGGTCCATGCCATATCATTCCCTATCATTGCATTAGCATATTATTTAACCAAACTTTGGCGTTCTGTTATACCCCTTCCTTGATGAGGCAGGATGAGTTTGGTTGCAGCGTTCATGGCCTATCGTTCCCAGTGCCTATTACGGTATTCATAGTTTAAGTTCGAACATTAACTAGTCTAAATGATACTTACATCAGCATATCCCAATTGCCAGTCGGGTTTGTTGTTAAGTTTTGTTACTTTTCTATGAGTTTTGCATCCGTTCTATTTGGTTAAATTTACCATTTTAATCCTTCTATCCCCAAAAACTGGACAACAAACAATCAAGAAACAAATACAAAGAAACTATCATCAATTGAAATTCATAAATAATGAAATTGGTGGCCAATCAATCACACAACTAATACATTATACTAAAACAGGCTTTTCTTAAACGTAGACTATCTAAGCAACCCCTCACACATATCATGTATAGTACTTGCTAAGGTTGAGGGAGTTTAAGGTTCTTGGTACTTAGGTCTTACAAGTCTGAATGTCCCAATTAAGAGTGAGCTTCCCTTGGATTTCCCCCTTTATGGTAGCTTCCATATTCTTTAGAACCATATCACCTTTCTTGAGGAGTCTCTCTTTGACTTTGTGATTATAGAACTAACTAATCCTAATCTTGGTTATCATTTTGCTAAGGTATACATCACCCCTCACTCTAGGTAGCCAGCCAAGTGCTTCACTTAGTGCTTTGTTGTTGAGTTCCTCTTAAAAGGTGCTTAACTGATTAGTGTGGATGGAAACCTCTATCGGAAGCACGGCTTCAGATCCATAGACAAGCATGAATGAAGTTTCTCCTGTAGCACTCTTCTCAATTGTCGACATGGACTATAGTATAGTCAAGAGTTCATCAGCCTACAACCCATTTGCATCATCTAACTTCTTCTTTAAGTCCATTTAAGATCTAGTTGGAGGCAAATTCAGCTTGGCCATTCATTTGGGGTCTAATGATAGCCGTAAACATTGTTTGAATGCTATACTTAGCACAGTAATCTCGCGCCTTGTCAATGTTAAACTAATGACCATTATCAAAGACCATTGCCCTTGCTATCCCAAACCTTGTGATCATGTTCCTCCTAATGAACTTCTGAGCTCCCCTGTCGGTGATGGATGATACTGCTTCCATTAACTTAATGAGCTAGCTTATGGCCATGAAAAGGAACTTGTGTTACCCAGTTGCCTTTGGGAAAGGACCTAATATGTCTATGCCCCATTTTGCAAAAGGCAATGGGGAATGTATTATCGTAGGAGGGGTGGATGGTTGGTTGTGTTGGGGGAAAATTGCTAGCACTTGTCACATTTTCGTACAATCTCTATTGCATCCAATGAAAGTGTTAGCCAGTAGTACCAAGTACTAAGTGCCTTTGAGGTCCGGCTTCAACCTCCAATGTGCAATCCACACTTTGCTTCATGTATCTCCTCCACGATTCTTTTACCTTCTTTTAAGGCAGTGCATCTTAAGAGAGGAAGTGAGAAGGATCACTTGCAGAGGAACCCTTTGTATAGCATAACCCACTCAAATATCTTCTTAAAGCAGCCAGCCTCTTTTGGGTCTTACAGTAGGCTTCCATCACGCAAATATCCTATGATGGGATCCACCCGTGCCTCACTTTTGTCGATCCATGCCAAATCCTTTGTGTTAGTCATCTATTCTTGTAAGATCTCCCAATGATGTCCTTTGGGCAACCGTTTGAGGAACAACTGGCAAGTTTTGACAAGGCATTGGCTTGTCGGTTCTCCGATCGAGGCACATGTTCAATTTTGGACCTCTTGAACATGGAGGACTTCTCCCTTACCTTTACTAAGCAAGCAGCCACAGCTGCATCTCGAGTTTCATATTCCCCTTTCACTTGACTCACCACAAGTTTGGAGTAGAAGCAGGCTTTGAGATGTTCAACTCCCACCATATTGCGAATTTCTACAATAGCTAATAGGGCTTCATACTATGCTTCATTATTTGATGCCCTAAACATGAACTTCAATGCATGCTCATACATGTACCCTTCAGGAGACCCCACAATCAACCCTACTCTACTTCCACTAGATGTCGATCTATCAACATATAGCATCCATGATTATCTGTCTTCTACTCTTTGCTCATTCAGGATCAAGTACTTGGCAATGAATTCGGCAAGGGCTTGGGCTTTGATCACCCTTCTAAGTTCATAGCTAATCTCATAGGGGCTGACTCGATGACCCATTTCAACATTCTTTGAGAGCTTCCGTAGAGGTGAAGAGTGTTTTGCAAGGGTTGGTTGGTTAATAGAGTGATATGGTGGGATTCAAACTAAGAATGCAATTTTCAACTTGTAATTAATTCAATAGGACTAGACCTGTCAGTTTGGGCGGGCGGATTAAATACGTGTCGGGTGTATTCGGGTTCGGATAAAATACAGGTCGGGTGTATTTCGGGTTCGGGTAAAATACGGGTCGGGTGTATTTCGGTTTTACGGATTTCAGATCAACCCAACGGGTTTAGAGCGCATTTTTTGTGAGTTATTTTTCTTTTTTTAAAACCAAAAATTTTGCATATTTATTACTCAAAATTGTCATTATTTAATGAAAATGCATAATAATTGTAATTTCTCAAAAGAATATTAAAATATTCAAACATTTTATTATAATATATGAACATCTTGTATGCGCGGGTAAAGAATTAAGCCCCACTTGATTTTGGGTAGATCGACCAGTACATTGAAAGAAAGTTAATAGTAGATCGAACATTTATTGGGCAACCCATCTAGAGCATTTTAATGGGTTGTAGCAGTTTCACCGCTAATAATCTATTTAATACTTTGATATTTTTATTAACTAACCTACCAATGTCCAATCAGATAAAACTTTATTAATGGACCGACCTCAATACAAATACGACTAGTCGTTTTTTTACCGTTAGTATCACAGTTCAAGACTAGTCAGAATGAAAACCAAATAAAATTAAATAAAAGAAGTACAAGATATTATCTTGAATTTATAACATCAAAATTTTAAATTATTAAAAATTAATTAATTTTAAAAAAATTAGACAGATTTGTTTAACTAACTATATAATAATATGACTTTCGCATCTTTAATGCTTGTGTTCTTTCAAATTAACTTTTTAAAAAATATTAGATAGTTATTCCATGCAATTTTATACCTACTTTAAACGTTTTTTTATTTAAAAGTTGTGTACGGTTTTATTTTCAGAGAATGGAGAAGAAAAAATAAGGTTATTATTGTTTAATTTGTAAATAGATGCAATAGTTATATAATATCTTTTTGAAATACTCAATAAAAATGATTAACCATTATTGTTAAAAGAGATAAATTAGAGAAAAATAAAAAAATAAGGATATGATGTTCGGGTCAAGTGTGCAGGTTTGGGTTCGGGTCGGGTCACTAATTTGCGAGCTTTTCGGGTTCGGTTGGTTTCGGATTCGGGTCAAAAAAATTGTGTTCAAAACCCAAAATTTTCGGGCTGGTTCGGGTCAGGTCAGTTTTTGACAGGTCTAAATAGGATGTATGGGAACTTCTCAATGACTGGATAACGTTGCTCAGCTCCTCCTAAGACATGGCTCATGTAAAATACCAGGAGTTGTTATCCATCCCTTACGGTCAAATAGTCTAGTATGCCAATAGTGACTCTCCAATGTTGGGGCTTATCATCCGAGTGAGTTTCTCTAAGTATTCCTTGAGACTGTGGAAAGCCTGCTCCGCCTCTTCAACCCATCTGCACGACACCTTGAAAAAAGGGACGCTTTTATTCACTGATTTTGACATAAACCTCCCAAGTGTTGTTCTACAATCGGTAAACTTTTACACTTCTTTCACTATTGTTGGGGATTGCATATCTAGCATGACTAGACCCAGAAAATTTAACTCGAGACCCGAAGCCCAAATCGAATGATCCGAACCCATACCCGACCTGAATTGACTCAAATTGAATCATATTTGATCAAAAAATTTCTACAAAGTTGCTTATTTTTGCATGACAAGTGTATTGGACCAAAAATTGGTTGACTCGAAGTTAACCCCAGCCCAAACAGAACCAACCCGAAATGTCACTTAACCCGAAACATGACCCAACCCAAACTTAGCCCGATCCGTACTCAAATCGAATAGCCCATTTGCTAGATCTAAGCATGGGCTTAATGTTGTCAAGATTTGCCCTAATTCCAATTTGATCAATCATGTGAACTAAGAAGTTTTTGGACTTCACTCCAAAGGTGCCCTTCGTTGGGTTAAGTTTCATGCCATAGTGTCTGAGTACCTTGAATGTCTCCTCCAGGTCTCTTACATGGTCCACCTTCTTCACACTCTTAGTGATCTTATCATCAATATATGCCTCTATTGTCTTCTTTATTAGGGGCTTAAAGATTTTGTTGATAAGTTATTGGTAAATGGCTCCGACGTTCTTTAAGTCGAAGGGCATCACGTTGTAACAATGCATGCTAATTTCAACAATAAAGGTTATCTTCTCTTGACCTTTCTTAGACAGAGGGATTTAGTGATACCATCAAAAAGGCTCCATGAAGCTAAGAAGCTCATGGTTGGTTGTGGAGTCGACCAACTTGTCTATATTTGGGAGTTTATAGCTATCTTTGGGACACGCCTTGTTTAAGTCTGTGAAGTCGACACACATCCTCCATGTCCTGTTGGGATTCTTAATTAAGACAATGTTTGATACCCATTGAGACCATTGGCACTCCTTTATGAACCCTACTTCCAAAAGTTTTTGGACTTTGGCTATTGCAGCCTTACTCCTCTCTTCTCCCAATTGCCTTCATTCTTGAATGACCGACTTGTAGCAAGGATCCACACTCAGCTTGTGTTCTATTACCTTGGGAGCTATCCCGAGCATCTCCGAAGGGTTGAATGTGAACACATCCTTGTAGCATCTTAGTAGTTTGAAGATTCCATCATGTATAAGAGGATTAAGATCTGTTCTGAGTTGGATTGTTCGTTATGGTTGTGAGGGATCTAAGCAATGAGAACAAATTCACCGGTTGATTCCTAGTAGGGTCTTCCATGCACCTTGACCAAAGCGGTTAACATCGTTGTCTTTCTTTCTTTCCTTGTTGCGGCGCCTTCTTTTCCCCACCTTAAGAAGCGGTTAAGATGCCCTTGGTCAGCTAGCTCGTGGAAGACCATTTTAAGCTTGAGACATTCAGAAGTAGTATGCCCAAAGTCCTCATGGTGGTCACAGTAGTTATTCTTGTTCTTGAATTCGGTCAGAGTTTCGATGCACTTTAGTCTATGCAAATATTCAGGACTAGTAAGGAAACATCCAGCCCTCTCCTCTTTACTCTGACGCTTGTTCGACTGGGTGGTGCCCTTTTCTTTCCCTTCTCTCCTTCGGGTGTCTTGGTAGAGGAAATCATTTCCAACACATATCTCAGCAGCTTGTATGTAATCATGAGCCCTTTGTAATGCTTCTTCTAATGTCGCTACTTTACTCTCTGAGAGGGAGAACATAAACCTCCGTGAAAGCAATCCATTGAGAAAAGTGGTGTAGGCCACCCCATCTTGCAAGTCTAGGATCATAATGGCTTCCCAATTAAACCTCATAACATACTCTTTCACGTCATCCCCTTTTGGCCTGCGGGTTTGTGGCAAGACGAATGCTAGTTTTGCTCTCCCTTCTGCTCGCAATGAAGTGGGCGCTAAATAGTTTGGTGAGTTGGAGGGATAAAGTAATCCCTTTTGCTCGCAATGAAGCGGGCGCTAAATAATATCAAATTATCAACACCTAGCTGCAATCATTTCAAGAACTTGATGAAACAGAGAAAAATGCCACTGAGGGAACGACATCTGCAAAGCAAACCAAGCTTGAGCAATTCGAACCTAACTTCAGCAACCCAAAACTTGGCACAATGGAATAGAAGCGAAACAAAAGTAATTCAACTCCAAAGCCTTAAACTTTAGCAAGAACATGAGGGAATTATAAACTTTTGGACTTTAGATAACCAAATCCAAGTTCAACGAAAACATCAAACCAAAAAAAAAAACCAAAAAAAAAAACTAACACCCTAATCTACTCTACCTCCTGCTAATCTGTATTCTTTGACTTCTTGAAGGCCCCAAAACACCGCCCTCTGCTTCTTCGTTTGCCCCCATTAATCATCGAACTAATGGCTCCAAAAACTGACGAGACGATATTGATGATGATGATGGATAATCGAAGAAGGAGAGAGAAAGGATGAGTAGCGGCCATGGCATAGGTAGAAGAAGAGCCATGGACGCTCGAGTGCTCTGATTTTTTCGAGCTCTATTCATTGGCTTTAGACAAAGAAACTGTCGAAGATGTTGGGTACGAAGCAACAAGAAGAAGAGACCGAAGGAGGGGGAAGAGCTGGTCACGTGTCCTGCATGCCTCACTTAAGTGAGAAGGCATGCTGGGTCACGGTTGGACAAGGAGGAGGAGGTTTGGACCGGCCCAACGTGGAAGTAAAGATATTGAGGTGCTATCTAGGTCGCGGCCCAGCGAGGGGAAGAAAGAAAGAAAAAACAAAAGAGGGAGGTTGGACCGGTCTGGACCTCTGTTTGCTTCTAGGCCGAGCTTCCCTTTCTTCATTCTTGATCCAATGCTTATTCTAAATCCAAACCCTTTTTGATTCAACTTTCTCTCTTTTTTTTTCAAGCAATTTATTTATTCTTTAAATTTCTCAAATTCCTACAAAACAAATAAAACGATATTAAAATCCTAAATTAATAATTTATTTCGAGTAAACAATAGATAAAAAAAAGGGTATACAATATCATAATTTACGGTTGAACAAATATCCCACACCTAAGTTTTGCTCATCCTCAAGTAAAATAAGCTAAAACCCTAGAAAAGAAAACAAAACAAAATCCTAACTCACTTTTGTAGGAATCACAGTTGCACTTAGCATATGCAACAAGCCCTTTAAACCCCTAGGCTACTCCTAGTTAACGAGTAAGGTCTCGTAAGAGTTTGCAGAAGATATACCCACAAAATCTATAAAAGAAAACAGAAACATAAACTCGAAAATCTTTTTTGGTTTTTTTCAAAAATTAATATGTACAAAACTAGGGAAAGATATATACACATTCTAATCAACTAAATCACCCATGTAACAAAGCTATTCGCCTACATATAAACAAAATGTACTCAACAAGGCTCTCTACCTCATGAATGACATTAAAGCACTAACTTTTCACTCCACTGTACAACAAGACTTTGAATCCATCCTAGTGCTCGTGTGCAAGTGCATCATCATCCTAGGGCTTAGATTTACCAGAATCAAACTCAATTCCATTTGACTGCTACAAACTTCATTATTGACTTGTTAACATAGGAAACAAGCTTTCCCAGTAGCAATATTGCCTCAAAGGATAACACCCATTAGCACATGCCTCAAAGGGTAACGCCCAGTACAGCATGCCTCAAAGGGATACTTGTCATTTCAAATTTCATTTTATTTCCTTTTCTCTTCCTTCTTTTTGTTTTTTCTCATTTTGCATTCTCATTTTTTTCTCTTTTTTTTTGTTCTTTTCTAAAAACAAACAAAAACCAAAGTAATTATGTCAAAAATAAGTGGGAGAGTCAATCATGGAAGACTAAGATCTTAAGATAATGATGAAGGTATAAATAGGGATTGAATTTCACATCAATAATGAACAATTTGGGTTAGAAGTAGGGCTTAGAATGACACAACGAGAACAGAGACCTATCATACACATCACGCTTACATACGTGCTAATAGTCAAAGCACAGGAGATTTAAGCTAATCAAAAAAGTACTAAATTTCCCCAAAAACAAAACAAAAATCTTTTTGGATTTTCAAAGTTTTTCAATAGTCTTTTCAGTTTTTGTTCCCACCCCCACACCTAAATTTCACAATGTCCGCATTGGGAGTGGAAAGAAACATAAAACACAACCAAAAATATATATATACAAAAGGAAAAGGAGACTCAAAAAGAAAGAAAAATACAAGACTTGAAAACTCAAAAAGAAAACAATAAAAGTAAAACAAAGCAACAAATATGTACAAAGAAAACAAAATAAAACCAGGAGATAAAGAGGAATGTTTATACCAGGTCATGTGCAGAAGTACACCTCCTAAGCTATAGCCTCTTGAAATGTGCTTAGATAGAGGCCAATGGAGCATCAACCACTCCTTATCAAATGGAACATCAGTACGCAAATCAAAACCTATTAATGCACGTAGCATCTTATCGAACAAAGAAGCCCAACTCTCAATAAAAGTAATGCAATAGAGATTAGAGAGTTGGAACCAAAATGAGTACATCCACCATAGCAATAAAGCACAGGTAAGGGCCCGTTTCAGCTTATCGAATGTATGGCCCAAATATCAAACAGTCATATGTAATTCAAACTAGCCAGTCGGTGGGCCATTGGCCTAGAAAGTATATCATCGTGAATGAGTGGTCTAGGCAAAACAATGGGTTCTGAATCCACAAGCCTGGTAATACCAAAAAGCACGAGAGTCTGGTCTAAATCAAAATTTTCAGTGACAATGGCCTCAAACTCAACAAATTTAGACTTGTGAGATTCAAAAAGGAGGTCAGTTTGGATGGGGTCAAAAGAAAAATACTCATATTCAGCACAAAAACTAGCATCAGAACTTCCAAGGATATCAAACTCACAAGAAAAAGATTCATATTCTGTATGAAGAATATCATCATTGAATTCGAAAGCAGTGGGCTCAACTTTCTCCTCACATAGCTCCTGTAAAGAAATAACTTCTAACTCATCTAAATCATGATGTTTAATGTTATACTTGATGCTCACATCTAACTCACTCGGGTTTCCAAGGTATTCACCCACCTCACACTCACAAGAGTGATGAAAAGGGGCGGGTGGGTCGGAGGAAACTAGGATATCATCAGTGACAGTCATAGGTGAGCTAGTGCGGGGTGCAAGGTCTTGTGATAGAGACATAGGGAGATTACTCTCTTATTCCATACTAGGCAAAGACATGTCTTCATTCAATTTAGGCCTAGCAAGATAAGAGATATCAAAATCAGCACAGAGACTAACTTCATGTTTAGGAGATCCTAAACTAGAGTCAGGCTTACCAGAAGTCTCCTTACTTTGATTGAAACATTGAGAATATTCAGCAATCCTCACTTTCATTGTCTCTAACATTGTATTAGTCAATTCATTAATCTTCTTTTCAACACCTGCACATTTAGCAGCAACATAAGCACGATATGGACAATTACAAGCATCATGATTAGAAGACTCAAAATAATCACACAACACATGAGGCATAGAAGAATAAGATGGGTCATGTGAATTCATAAAGTGATCTGGCTGGGAAGGATTAGCATGAAAAACAGACTCGGCATGAGTTGGGTATCCAAAATTATTTTTAGCTTGTTCAAATCCATAGATATCCCCAGCTAATTTTTCAAAGAAATCCCAAACTTTATCTTGAGTCTTAGATAATAATCCTAGTACAACCCTAAGATAAATGAACTGAACAAAACCCCAAGATTCAAAATTTAGACCCACAGCAATGGCCTCACAAATTTTTCATTTTTAAAAATTCTGATTCAATTAAGGACGATAATTGTTAAGTCTCGAAAAATAACTCCAAAAAGCCTCATGCTCATATTGTGGGAAATTAAACACTGACATTCTTTGAGCTCGTGTTTTTTTCAATTTTAACAAATTTTTCAATTTTTTTGTATTTTGAAGTTTTTTATTTTTTTAAGTTTTTTTTAGGAAAGAAAATGCATCTAGGATACTATTTACAAACTAATGACTAAAACAAAAACAAGAGACTCAAATAATTAAGTGAATAAAACAAACTAAACTAACAAAAATAAAACTATGTCACAAAAAGAAAAGAAAAACACAAAAGACTCCATCAAGAATTGTCCTAACAATAAAAGTCAAAGAGGAACACAAACACAAAGCTTGTACACCATTTTCCTTTTTATGATCTTGTTTTTGGAATTTTTTGATTTTTCTATTTTTTTCTTTTCTTTTTTTTAAACCACAAAACAAAACAAAGGAGTGAATCAAAGCTAAAAACAATACACAAACAGAATATGATCAAATCTAAAACCAAAAACACAACCACAAACAAACTAAAAGAAAATTCGAAAATAAATAACACCTAAACAACCCAATTCTGAAAATAAAATTAAAATAGAAAAAAAATCCTAAAATCCACACTAAAAATACAGTAAATTTCACACGATCATAAAGGACATAAATATAATTTTTCTTGAAATTTTTTCTGTCCCCGAACAGTGTAGAAAAATGTAAACAGATTATTAAGTCCAAAATTCACAGAAAAATCCAAACAGTCCCAAAAATTTCAGAAAAATTTAGACAAACTCTAAAAATAATGCTGAATCTAGGAAAAATGTCATCACAATGAAAACCAAGCCAGAATTGCTCCAGAAAATTCAAACAGAATGTGACACTGTAGAATAATCTGCACTGATTTTGATTTTTTTTTTCCCCGGATTAGTTCTGTCATGATTTTGCTGCACATAAACCAAACTCGTTAGTACTATTTTTTTTTTCAGTAACCAATAAACTCTAAAAATAAAAATAATCTCGAAAAAAATCAAAAATTGAAATACTAACTAAATTCAAAATTAAAACTAAACTAAATTTCTGAAATGAAATAACGACTCAACTAAAACTAAAAATCACAACTATAAAATTAAAACAAAAACGACTCGAATAACTAAACTACGACTCGAAGCAACGTATTTTCATAACGCCATCCCCAGCAACGGTGCCAAAAACTTGTTAGTAATTTTCCGCAAGTATACAGTCATCGTTGTAATATTACGTATGTCGATCCATAAAGATGGCTTATGAAATTAAATTAGCAATAATTATAAACTAAATTAAAACTAGATCCTAAAACTAACCAACCTCAAATTAATAGGCTTAATGAACAGGATTAAGTCATGGTATTGTGAGACTTTCCATAGTTTGCAACACCGGCCAAGCGATTATGCAGCGGTAAATAATATCAACCTATCAACACTTAGCCGCAATCATTTCATGAACTTGAAACAGAGAAAAACACGGCAGAGGGAACGACATCAGCAAAGCAAACCAAAGCATGAGTAATTCCAACCTAACTTCAGCAACCCAGAACTTGGCACAATGGAACAGGGGCAACGGAGAGCAGAAGCGAAACATAAGTAATTCAACTCCAAAGCCTTAAACTTGAGCAAGAACATGAGGGAATTATAAACTTTTGGACTTTAGACAACCAAATTCAAATTCAACGAAAACATCAAACCAGAAAAAAAAAACAAAAAAAAACTAACGCCCTAATCTACTCTACCTCCTGCTAATCTCTGTTCTTCGGCTTCTTGAAGGCCCCAAAACGCCGCCCTCTACTTCTTCATTTGCCCCCATTAATCATCGAACTAATGGCTTCAAAAACTGACGAGACGATTGATTATGATGATGGATAATCGAAGAAGGAGAGAAAAAGGATGAGTAACGGCCATGGCGTGGGTAGAAGAAGAGCCACGGAAGCTCGAGTGCCCTAATTTTTCGAGCTCTGTTCTTCGATTATAGGCAAAGAAACCATCGAAAATGTTGGGTACGAAGGAAGAAGAAGCAGAAGAGACCGAAGGGGAGGAAAAGCTGGTCACGTGACCTACATGCCTGACTTAAGTGAAAAGGCAGGCTGGGTCACGGCTGGATAAGGAGGTGGAAGTTTAGGCCGGCCCAGCATGGAAGTAAAAAGAGATTGAGGTGCTGTCTGGGTCGTGGCCCAGCGAGGTGAAGAAAGAAAGAAAAAACAAAAGAGGGAGGTTGAACCGGTCTGGGCCTCTGTTTGCTTCTGGGCCGAGGTTCCCTTTCTTCATTCTTGATCCAATGCTTGTTCTAAGTCCAAACCTTTTTTTATTCAACTTTCTCTCTTCTTTTTTCAAGCAATTTATTTATTCTTTAAATTTCTCAAATTTCTACAAAACAAATAAAACGATATTAAAATCCTAAATTAATAATTTATTTGGAGCAAATAATAGATAATAAAATGGTATAAAATATTATAATTTACAGTTGAACATCCCCTTCAACATAGTGGGAAAGTAACGACATCAAGTAGCGTCATCAACGTCTTAGACGTACATCTATGTCTTGTAGACATCTAGATGATCGTCCGAATAGGTAGTTCCATCAAAGGGATCGATGGTTGGCATATTGACTTTCTTAGGGCGTGATGCCTCCATAATCTCTCTACAGTATGGAATCGGGAAGGAAGGTAGGGAACCTCTTTTCGATGAGCCACCAATCCTCAGCATGGCTGGCCAAGGATGGCCTATCTCTACCAACGAAGAAGATTCATCGTGCTTAGATGATGCCTCTTACTTCTGGCCATCCTTTTGGCTCCAACTATTCCGAGATGTGGCGGGTGCTATAAAATGATCGGTTTTTCATTCATGTTCATCCAGTAGACCTAGTCGGTGAGGGGTTTCTTTCTCTGTAGCTCCTTCGCCTAGAGTAGCAAGGCCCTGATGATTCTTTTTGTTCCTTGTACCATCTAGGGCCCTTACTTTTAGACATGCCAGGGGTCATAGTCGACCAAGAGGAAGAGATACCATTGTGTGCTCTTCGAAGGACTTGCTTATCTCAATTATCTTTTGGGCTTCTCCATCCCATAAGGTGCTCGGCTTTCCTTAGGGATGTCAGTTCCGATTCTACTAGTATGGGGGAGTGTACGCTAGAGTAGGCTCATACTCCAACTCTCGAATGGGCTCTAGTTTATGCACGGGAGCATTCATCTTCTCACACGCCTCATGGATCACTGCCTTTTGCACCTTTTTGAGTGCCTCCCCCAACTGCCATGGGCTGAAGAATTGTTTGGCAGGGGGGTGATCAACTGATTTCTCAGTTGAATGCTATTGTAAGGAATTACCATGCTCCCTTGGTAAATTCTCATATGCTTTGCATCTACCGTTGTATACTTGTTTTGGCATTTGAATCTAGTGTCAAAGAGTTTGTCGAACTTTCCTACAAACAACGTAAATTTATTTCAAAAGAAACTTCAGTGAGTGGGAGAGAAGCTCGGACTTATGCTTAGTTGACGTACCACCTAGCTAGCAGAGCTGACATGTCTTCTCATCGATGACCTTCACGAAGGTCAACTCCGGATGTTTTTCCCGAGTAAGGTACTTCCAATGCTTAAGTCAATCTTAGGAAAAAAATGTAGTGAAAAGAGGAGAGGGGCAGAGAGAACTTTCTATTATTGGATATGTGAGTTTAATATGTCAAGTCATAAATAGTAGAAAACCCCTTCATAATGGTGTAAGTTCGGCTATCTATAGCCTTGGAGTCAACAACCAAGGGTAGAACGGTCATTGTTCAATTTGTGAGTAAAATAACCATTATGCCCCTCCTAATGCCCCCTTTCTTCAGGTCGACCTTTGACCTACATTGACTTGGTCTTTCCTACCACCGTTCATGGGATCCTAAATATCCTAATAAGTTTAAATAAAGGTTTACAGAAACCTGAGAGAGGTCATATTAGAACTCTCTTATTGCCTAAGGAGAGTTATTTTCCTAATTTACTTAGTTTTCGAAGATAGTTGCTCTTTATTAGGACTTAGGAGATTGCCTGAAACTCTTTTTATTCTTCCTTCCTGTGGGGCATGCTAAGTCAGCGAACAGACAACTTTAGAGGCTTTTAGGTTAGCCCAAGGCCCAACTATCAAAGCTACGCAAATCACAATTATTTAATTATTTTCTTTATAAAAAATTTAAAATAAGAACATATGTACTAAAATTAATTTTCTATGCAACTAAAACTAAAGCTAACTATTTCTCATTACGTACTACTAGTTTTTTTATGTAGCTCAAAATCCGTACATAAGTGTAAGGTGCAAACAAGGTGTCTACCCACCCCTTCCTTAACAAATAGAAAGTTTTAAAAAAATTGTTAGCGGCAATTGTTTATATTTCTGTTACATCTTATCCTCATACATATGTTTAATTTGGAAGAAAAAAATATTAATGGTTACAATAAACTAGGAGAAGACAAACAAAAAAATATGAACTATTGTCACTAACAATCCTCAAATTAAAATATGGCTTTTTATACGGAGAATGTTGAATTATATTAAGGCCTATTTGATGAAGAAAACTAGAATGAAATAGAATTAGGACTTGATACCTGGAGGATTGGGGATGAGACTCGAATCCTGAACTCAGGTATTTGAAAAAGAATTAGAATGGAATCATACATTCTAGTCCTTGCTGTTTGGTGGTTGATTACGAAATAGAATCAGACCTTTTTCATTTTTGAATTTTTTTATGTAATTATAATTTTTTTAATTATGATTATTTTTAGTTTAAAATGAGGTTTGCTACTTTGTTTCCTAACCATTTGAGATTTGAAAATTATTGTATATATTTATAATTAGTATTTTGTACTTTTCTTGTAATTAATTATTTGCAAAAAAAATAAGGGCTTAGCTTCAAGTCTCAAATACCAGTGCGCAAACCGCATAATCAAATCAGAAAATTGACCAATCAATGCTAGTACTACTGTTGGGTTTTCAAGCCAAGCAAACTGATCATTCTCCAGCTTGAAGTAATAGAGCGGTACTTTAACATATAAAAAATTAAGACTAAATTTAACCTAGAAAATGCCTCAACATATTCAATAATTCGATTTGATTTCTTCAAGATATCAATAATTCAACATAATAAATTGAAAGAAAAAAAAAAGGGATATATGAACAACGAATTCCAAGTCTATGAGACCATGGCCTCAATTTCATTCTTCCCTCCTACATCATCGTCATCATGGGCGGAGCTACATTAGGGCAAGGGGGTCAATTGACCCCTTGCTTTTTGAGAAAAAAAAATTCAATATGGGATATTTTTGTGGATAAAAAAAAATATATATATTAATTAGTTCACATATATTTTGCAAATGTGTGCTTAGCAGGATGGTCGGCTGCTATTTACTTATATTAAGGGATCACAAGTTTGACTCTCATCACTCTCCTTCTGCGATGCCTTGTATGTTTTTTTAAAGTTTGCCCGTTCATTTTCCGTAATTTTTGCCTCTCGATTCTCTAGTCTGGCTTCGCTTTCCTCCTCATACGTACTCTCTCTCTACCCAGCTCCACTGCCCACGTACTCTCTCTCTCACTCTTTGCAGTCTGCCCAACTCAGTCGCTGACCGGCCGACGCCGTCGGCCGCCAGGCCTGCCACTAGTGCAGCCACTTGTGCCGGTAGCCACCTTTACTCCTCTTCAGCTCTCCTCTTAACTCTTAACTCCCAAATCCCAATTTGAGATAACTCCAAAAAATTCTCTCCGCCCCTTGCTTTGAATCCTGGCTCCGCCTCTGATCGTCATCATCATCATCACTAATAATTCAACACATCAAACTGAAGAGGAGGAAAAAAGAGAAGAAGGGAAGGATGACCGGTAATTTCCTATGAGTATAGTGCACGGCCTCAGCCTCAGCACTCTTCTCTCTTTCTCTCTCTCTCTCCCAAATTTACAAGTTCCCTCCCTTGTCTTCATCTTTAGGAACGCATAACTTTATAACCCCAAAAAAAATCAGATTAATTAACCCCAGAGAAAAGTGATAATTCCCATTCATAAAATGCAAAGTTACAATTTTTCTAAACGGTAATTCAACAGATCTCGCATTTCATCTTTCTCATTTTCGTCGTCTCCCCTCATCTCTCATAATCACCTTTCTCCCTCATCCCCGGTGCTCTTTCCCACACTCTTCCATGAAATCGAATCAGGGCACCATGCTTGCAGCGTTGGTGATGGAACTTCTATGGAGGTGGAAAAGGCAGCTAAGCAGCGGCAAACAACTCCTCCCTCTCCCTCGTTGTTTATATAGGATTTTGGTTGAGAATGGTTAACGGGAAAGGATGACAAATGAGAGTGATGAAAAATAAAAAAAAATATTTTTCTTTTATTATTAGAACAATAATCTGATCCCCTCAAGAATGGAAACTTGCTACCCCTTCATTTTGGGGGGTTCAAGTCCCTTGATGTTTAGGGGGAGCTTGATATCAAGTTCTTTTTTCTTAAATCCCCTTAAACCCATTACCAAACAATAAGGAATAGAACTTGAAATTAGTATTCAAGTTCCAGTCCAACTTATGTCATTAGACAGACCTTAAGGGTGTGTTTGGTAAGGGAAAATGAAATGGAACTTAAACCCTTGGATATCAAGTTCCTCTCTTTCATGTTTGGTGGACATTTTTAGGAGTTGGAACTTGATACCCAACCCTCAGAAATCATATTAATAACCTAAAAATTAAAAGGAAACTATTGGCCAAAATTTGACTTTGCCCAAATTGTTTTGGCTCAATCCTTGGTTTATGCTTCGCGTTCATGCTTATCGGAGAAGCGTTCATGCTTGCCGGAACCCTAAATGCCATGAGGGGGGAAAGAGAGGTGGCGGCATTAGTTGCATAACACTCGCTGCCCACCAGTTGTACATGAGGCAGGAAGATGTCGTCACACAAAATGTCGCATGAGCAGCACTACCACGGAGAGTGAGAGGAGGAAACAAAATCCGGTCCACTACTCATCGGCAACGAGAACCTCAACGGCAATGGAACCGGCCGATGATCACATCTGAGAAAGGCAGCACGAGGAAGGAGAAAATGGTTTAATTTGCAGATCTGAGGGTGGGAGAGAGGAAGAAGAAAGGATATGCGTGAGTGTTTTGGCATGGAGCTATGAAGTATTTAATTTTCTTTTTTTTTTAAATTTTATTGGTGCTAAAGCAATTAATTACGGATTTATTTTTAATGCCAAGAAAAATCAATTTATGAATTTTATAAAATTATCAATTCATTCTATTCCATTCCATAACTTCTTGCCAAACAACAATCATTGGAACCTGATTCCATTCTTATGCTCTCCAAACACATAGCTTTAAGATTCAAATTTCATTCCCAAATCCCTCAAGTATCAGGAATAATTCCATTCCATTTCACTTTTGCTCACCAAATAAACCGTAATTATGGTCCAAATGAATACCAATTAGGGACCCACAATCTAATCAAAGCCCCTAAGAGCTACGGCCGCAATAAATAAAGGGAAAATTACCAACTCTGCCTCTTTAATTTTGATATTATGCGAAGGTGTTGATTTATCTTTAATTCACGTTTATTCAGATGCGAAGAAGAAGCTAAAGACAGGCTTGACTATTATGCCCCTCTATCTACTCTCCTGTTTGCTCTTTCCCCAATAATCTTTTGTTCCCCACCCTCCTGTGCTCCTCTTTGTCCCTGACCTTCCACCTCTTCCCCTATACTTTTCCTCCACGTTGGCTGCTAATTAACTACTGGTGCCCCCCTCAAATCTCAAAGTTATCTCTCTCCTATCTAGAGAAGTCTGTTGAAGAAGTCCTAGAACATGGTTTCAGTGGCAATAAGGTGGAGGTTAGACGGTGGTGGAGGTTGCAATAGTGGATCCCTTGTCATGTGAAAGAGTGCTTCCATTAACTGGGAGCAATTTGGGGTGATTGATAGCCAGCGATGCCTCGTGGAGAGGTCGAAAGAGGGGTATAACCCCATCCCCTGTCGCAGCCAAGGTAAAGAAGGCACTGAGAAAGAGAGCACTGTGACAGTGGGTTGTTTTAGCGTCGAGTGGTGGGCGATTCAGTGGTCAGCGGTGGCTCGTTCTTAGGTATCCTGAACTCTTATGCCCCTGTTCTAATTTAAGCAGAAGGTAGAAGAAGCATACGGGACAACAGGACAAATCATTGTTTTCCTACGTTTTTTTATCATACATTTTCTTATTTCAATCACTATTATTTTGAGTATCTCATATTTTTTTAAGACCTCTTGAGTATCTTAGTTTATTTAGCAAGAAAATCAAATTACTTTACTGTTCATTATACTAGTATAGACCCGTACTTTGCATGATAATTTATAAAATAGATAATAAGTTGTTTACAAAAGACACATAGTTGCTATTATTATTTAGAAAAGAAGACACAAATTAGTTACTTAGTAAGTGATATTGTTATAAGTAGAAATAAATTTTCAATATAAAAATTTAATAAGCCTAGTTATTATAGTTAGAATTTTTTAGTATTATATACTTTTTTATCGTTTTCTTTTAGGGGATTTTTTTCTTTAAAAATAGATATATTTTGATCACAATTTCATTCAAGTTATCTCAATATGTAGATACAATACGTCCCAATTAGTCATCCATGATGTGCTTAGGCTCTTCCATTTGAAATCATGAAATTAGGTGGTCTTTTGTTGGAAAATACGTCATTGAATTCTTCTTTAGACAACATATCTCCACAAGGTTAGTGTTCCATTTAAATCATGAGTTGCAACACAAATGAGTTGTGGTAGATTTAGGACCATAGATTTAGTGATTTTAGGTGATTTGAATTAAGCAAATTTTATTTTTTGGGAAAAGGGGGACTGTGAAAATAGTGGATGGATTTAGAAAAGTAATAAAAATTATTATATATTGTGGCTGGTCTATTGATTCTAAATTACCTACTAATTTATATAAGTTGTCCTCTCTCAAAAGGAAAAATAATGAGTTAACAGAAAGGCACATGTTAATATATTCTAGTTAAATCATGGATCATAATTAATTGTAGCATATTACCCATAGATCGAGTTCTGACTGTCTTAACTGTCTGTTTAGTTAACCCATAATTTAAAGTCCAAAAATAGTATTTTTGAATTTGTTCATTCGGTTAGCTAACCTTAAATGGGGTTATTTTATTTCTTGAAATTAGAAGGACCCATTAAAATCTCAATTAACACATGATTTTAAAAAAAAAAGTCCAAGAAATTAAAATTTTCTATAACCTTATGTTCTGATTTGTGTCTTGAGTTAACTATATAACATAATTAATTATTTTGAATGTTTGTCATGATTTATGAAAAAAAGCCTAAAAATAGTATTCAAGAATACATTACAGTATTTTACTAAATAACAAAAACTGTTACATTGATTCAAGCATCCATTACAGTATTGAATGTATGCCATGAAAAAAAAAATATAGAAATAGTATTCAAGTATGCATCGTAATTTCTAACTAAACAATGGAAATATTAAGCATGCATTATAGTTTCTAACTGAATAATGAAAACAGAAAATTACATTGATTCAAACATGCATGTAATATTGAACGTATGCATTGATTTTAAAGAGAAAACTGAAAAATTACATTTGTTAATGTTGGAGGCATATTTTGAAGGTGAATAAGTTAATCAAAATCGTTCTAAAGACTTTATAAATTAGGATAAACTTTTAAATATTAAACTCATCCCATATGCCATTAATGCAATTTGATCCTACTGCTACGGTTCCTAACCCAATGAAATCCCCCAACACCCCCTCTATATTGTTCTAAGCCCAACCTAATCACCTCACTCAATTTTCAAAATAGCAAAACTTTTGAAGATATAAAGGACTATACTCTTATCTACGTATGTAAAAAAGGAAGTCAAATTTTGTGGTTTCTTTTATACATCTTGACAGTAACTATGAGTAAGAACTACTTGACTATTTACACTAATATTGAAGGTTCAAGAATGATATCTTTTTTATCTATAATTTTCATAGTTATTTGTTACTAACTACTTCATAATTCCTATTTCCATAATTATTGGGATTATTCTTTTTTATCTACTATCTAGTGGTAATAAAGAGACATAATGAATTCAAAAGGTTTAAGAAGGATATTTTTTTATAATTTTCATAATCACTAATTACTGCATAAGTATTCCTTTAAAAAAAAACTCCATAATCTTCATTTCGATAATTATGAAATTATACTTCATAAGATTATACTTTCTTACGATCATTTCCTTATTAATAATTTTTTTCCTTACTACTATATGAGAAATTTGAAAATCATAAATTAATTATTTTCAACAATCAGATGGTTGCAATGAGGAGAGAGAATGAATCTAAGGGTTCGAAATATCTAATTAATGAGAATGCAAGAAAATTTCACATCATCACAATATTACTTTTATATATAGTATAGATTCCATTCATATTATTATTTCCTATATATAGTTCTATCTAAATTTAACTTTAACCAAAGTCCAAAGGTAATTGAAATTGACTAATATTTTACACAAATAATTTAATTTTTTATTTTTAATCAGCATATACACACAAACTTTAAATCTAAACCCTGAACTCTAACCCTATACTGTAAATCGCAAACCTTGATCTTAAACTCAAGATGTGAACTTTGGACTCTAAAAATGCTAAATTCTAAACCCAACAAAGCAAAATCTTGATGCGTGCCATTGAGCGTATCAAGTGTTGTATCTACATACTACATATGCCAACTTAAGTTGACTGAGTACGTTAACCTGGTTTGACTGAATATGCTAACCTAAGTTGGTCGCATATGTCAACCCGAGTTAACTGGACTGTACATATATATAGGTATATGGATCTTGAACTTATCTTACTTTAGGCTTCGTATTTCATCTTTTTTTCAGGTACATTGAAGTTTTCTTTAGCCTGAATCATCACAATCCGGCCAAAAATATTAAATCCAAGCATAAAGTACAAAAATGAGACAAAATTATGCAAAAAAAAAAAAACCCCCTCATGGGTAGATAACTAATGACCTACAAAATACTATGCAAATGCGAAACACACCATTTGCGACACCATGTTCATTAATTCTTGCTCTGTTGACCTAATTCCAAAGTGGTTGTGTCATCATTGTTAGACCAGAATATTGAGTCGCGTGAAGTTTATAAACTAAAAATATCATTAGTAGCTAAACTTAATTTGATGGTTAAACCTAAGGCTCAACTATAAACTCCAACACTGTATACTACTAAAATTAAACCCTAAACCATAAAGATTTATGGTTGGGATTTAGGTTATACATTTTGTTAGGGTTTTTGACAATTTTTGCTAGTAGAAGGCAGAATGTTTATTACGATATTTAACAAACATGATGCAAAACTCTAAGGCTTACGGACTTCATGATTGTTATAAGTAAAATAGTATTATTTTTTTCATAAGAAATTCATTTTTCAAAAATCGTTACCCATTACTCTTTGGATTCTTATTTTCTAGTAACTATGCTTATTTTTTCATTTTGATGTAATATAGTTAATGTCATTACTTAGGCTCCGTTTGGACCTAAGAAAGTCTGGTGGAAAGAAATTTTTTTAGAAAAGTTACTTTTTTTCCTGTGTTTGGTTTAAAGAAAATCACAAAGAAAAAAAATATGGAGGAAAGTTAGGTGGAAAAATTGTTAGAAACAAGTGATAAAATTTTCCTCATAAAATTGTGAAGAAAGTTTGAGGAAAGTTTCTAACCTCCTCCAACCTTGTATTGCTTAGATGATGTCAACATGATTCAAGTAGTTCATCAATATTCAAATTTCTCATCCAAATTCTTGTATTTTTTCCTCAATCCAAACAAGAGAAAAAAACTCATTTTCTCCATACTTTTTTTTTCTTCAACTTTTCTTTCTATAAAATTTTCTAAGGACCAAACGGGCCCTTAGTCTAGAATAGAGTTTGATAATCTGATATCATTAAAGATCTATTTTAAGCGCTAACGGATTTGTCATTATTTTACTCTAAGAGATATAGATATTTATTGGGCCAAGCTTTGAGGACTTTATCATCATTTAGGCTTCAACCCTAAACCCCCAAACCAAAGCCAATAGCCCAAACCTCAAATCCAGAACGCTGAAGCCTAAACCCCATGCCCCTATACCGTAAACTCTAAATCCTAAACCCTAAAACCCAAACCCCAAACCCCAAACCCCCACGCCCCATACCCAAACCCTAACTAAACCCCTTACCTCGAAATCCAAGTCCTAAACCCTATACCCAACACCCCAAGCTCCAAAACCTAAAAACCCTAAACTCTAAACGACAGACAAAGTTTGCAGTTTAAGGCTAATGGTTTAGGGCTCGACCATAAGATTCAACCACCAAGCTTTAGAGTTTAGTGTTTTGTGGTTATGTTTAACAAGGAGGTTTTTTGGGAAGCAAGTGACTACATTTGTGACCCTTACTATATACAATGTTATCATTGTGATGTGTATGATAAATTTGTAAATTTTTAACAATATATCATTCACATGTCTTATAAGAAAAAATACTCATATGTTAACCCGATTAAAGAAGTACACTAACCTAGGAATACCATTAATGAACAAATGGTTAAAAAATTTTACTTTTTAATTCCATATTGTTTCCAATTGAGCCCTAAACCATAGCTTAGTGCTGGTAGTGGTGTTTTTTTTTTTGTTCGTATGTGGTGTTTGCTTGCAAGATGTACTGTCTTTCGAGAAGAGTTCTCGTCTGCTTACCGTTGGCTGTTCAGGTATATTGCCTTCCTCCATTATATTGCCCTTTTATTTCATAACTTCAGTAACTGATCTTGTATTTATCTTTTATTTATCTCGGGCGTCCCTTGCTACGGATATTTCTTCTTTAAAATGTTTTCGCATTAATTGTTTTCGCAAAATCTTAATTCTATAAATTATTTTCACAAAACTCTTTTCGTGGGTCTCTTGGAATCAGCCTCTCTACGGGTAGGAATGCCGGTAGAGGTAAGGTTGCCTACAGCTGGATCTTTCCAGACCCCGCGAAAGCGGGACCCACACTGGGAGTTGTTGTTGTTGTATAATTTTCAACCTTGTACCCTATACCCTAAATCCAAACCGAGATTTTTGACCATTGAAGTCTCACACTCTCTTATAATGAGAATAACTAAATTAACTATATTTTATTAACATAAAGAAAGCATAATTTTTTTGAAAAAAAATTCAAATGCTAATGAATTTTCCTCATTTTAACAATCATAATCAAATACGGCAACAAATTACTACTTATACTTGGTTCAATCATAATTGGATTTGAGGGGAAGTGAGCTGTGCTCATTTATCTTTAGTTAAATTTATGTTTGGAATGAAATAATTATTGCAAGGGAAAAACATAATTCGAATGAATCAATACACAATTACGCATTTTAATTTTCTTTGTTAAAACATATTATTATATTAAATTAGGTCCTAATTATTGATCGACATTTGGATCAATTGACTATGTATAGTGTCGAATTATAATGAAATTTATCATTTTTAAGTATACTACCGTAACTAATTTAATGCATTGCCCCATAAAATAATTAATTAAATTATTTATGAAAAATATTGATCAATTCCTTTACCTTTAGTTAACTTACGTTTGGGTTGAAAATACTAATGAAAACAATAACATGATTGAAATATAAATTAATATATCAATGAAATAATAAAGTTATGTATTTCTTATTGAATGAAATGGCATACTCGAAATCATATTAATTGCAAAATGAGGAAAGAAACATAGCAAAAGAAAAGGAAAACGACTCTCTGCTCAAGACAGTGCCCTGAATTCTTAATTAACATTAATTTTTTTTTTAAAAAAAGAATCCTCTTTTTATCCCAACTTCCTCCCCATCTTGTTCTCTCCCTCGTAGTAAAACAAGAATAAGGGATGCAAAGCTCCCTGACTCTAAGGGCTTGTTTTATTTTTTGATAAGATATAACTGTAAGTTGTAAGAAAAGTGATGAGTTGTAAGAAGGTGTAAAAAGATATAAGGAGCTGTAAAAATATGTAAGGAGATATAAGAAGATGTAAGGAGCTGTAAGAAGATGTAAGGAGTTGTAAGGATAGATGTAAAGAATTGTTGAATTATTAAAGAGTTGTATAGTATAATTTATGACAATTATGTTATATTAGTCATATTTACGACTAAAATTCGATACCATCAGTAAACAAAATATTTTTTCATATAATTGAAATGAAATATATTTTTTTAATAGTGAACGTTTTGGATGAGAAACAATAATATTAAAATAATAAACCTATTGAAAATAAACCATTAACTAAGTTAATTACACAACAATAAAATATATTAAACCTCATAAATTTTGTCAATAAAATTTTGTACACTTGAGGTGATTTTTAATATTTACATTATTTTGATCCAATAAGCAAAGTATAACCAAAAAACAAATTTGTTTGATAAAATTGAATACAACTCTTAAAATGAAATCCTATTTTAAGTAAGTAATTTTAAATGTAAATGTATGGTTGATATTGTTACCAAGAAATTTTATAAATAAACCCTTAAAACATTATTCAACAATGCTTAAAATACGAAAATTGTATTGTCATATTAAACAACCAAAAATTGAAAATGTTCAATTGTATAATTATAGCAACAAAATTCTCATGGATAAGCTTAGGGATGAAATATCTGTAATGCTTTCGTTGCATTTAGTTTGATAGTTTTCATATATGTTTCAGACTTAAATATGAACAAACGCTTTGTATTATAATTTTAAAAGTATGGTCACTAATTCTATCTATAATAACATATATTCTTCATGTCTAAACTCAAATATAATTTATGTCGTTATATTATGTTTTTATATTTATGTAAATGTTACGTTCATAGGATATTTACAAATTTTTTATATTTGTGGTATAATTAAAAAATATACATATTTCTGTAATTAAAATAAATGAATGTTATAGAAAATTTATATGGGATGTAAGAAAATGTAAGGAGATGTAAGAAAATGTAAAGAGATGTAAGAAGACGTAGGAGATGTAACAAGATGTAAGGAGCTGTAAGGAGATATAAAACGCTATAACGAGATATAAACTCTTAGCTAAATCCTAAAAACACGAAATAGAATAGTTCCAGCCAAAAACACCAACTCCTTGTCGTCACACTACTTCGGATGTCTGAAAACGTACTATCGCCGCCACAAAAACAACCGCTAGCCATCAGCAATCAACTCACATTGCCCCTATTCTTTCTCATCTTAGCTGAACGAAGGAGGAACAGGCCAATTCCTTGTCTATCCGTTGCTACTAGTGCTTCCTCTGGCCATACGACAATCAAATCAACCACCCACCGCCGCTGTAACAACCCCACAGCCAACCTGAGTACCTTCTCCTGTCCTTTCTCTTTGTCGACTGTGACAGGGCAACTGGGCAAGAGGGGAGACCCCCTATTTCGTCCTCCTCTAGGCGGCACCGCAGCTCCCTCTACCCTATTATCTGGGAGGAGAGATACAGTAAGTTAATAAGGCTAGATAAGGGCAGTCTGGGAAGAGCAGCAATCCAGCTCACCCATGTAATTTTTCAAGGATTATTAAAACAACACTTGCTTGTAAAATAGAATTACCAGGGTGTGAAATTGATAAATAAACTCCTGCAAACAGGCAAAAGAAAAAACAAACAGAAAAAGGGTGGGAAAAGCAAACACGCATTCAGAAAGGACACGTGGTTGCCAGTGTCCCTTGGAACAACATCCCATTCAAAGAAACCAACTTTCAACTTTCAACTATCAACTTTCGAAACCCTCCCAAAACCTTTTCTCTGCCTCCAATTAAAACCCTCCTTCGTTCTTGTTTGCCGACCGAACGCCTTCCTTTTCTCTCTTCCATTGTCACACATTGAATAGGAAAACAATGGCAAGTGCCTTCCTTCGGAGGCAGAACCTGGATATCTGCCGAAATTTTCTGAGCTCTTCTGCTCCAAATCGTTTAATTTACAGCAAAAACAGCCATTGTTGGCAGCAAAATGGGCCTTACTCAAGGTGGTCAGGTTTTTTCAGAAGGGATGGAAAGGCTGTTGATATGCCGGCCCCTCCGTTTGTGTTTGGATCGTCGTCTTCGTCTTCGTCTTCATCATCGTTTCCGGCATTTGGTTTTGTGGGTTGGTATTTGGGGATGGTGAAATCTCGCCCTATTGTTACAAAGAGCATCACTTGCTCCCTCATTTACATTGCAGCTGACTTGACCTCTCAAGTGGGTGAATTTCATATACCCTTCAAGCCTTCTACTTTTTGCGCTTTGTGATTTTGGATTATGCTTGTGAGGCTTTCTGGGCATGGGGAGATCACATCTATGGATTCTTGTCACTATGTTGGCAAGAATTCGCGTTGTTTGGCATTACTCCTGACGCTCGGGCTTCTGCCTGGCGCTTGGCAAGGGAGGGCTCAGATGGATACTGTCTTGTACCTCTTTCGTATGAACACAATAAACTAGAAATTTAGGTTCCCTAATTAGACATTTATCCATATGCGTTGAGGAATAATTGATTTAGAGTATGTTTGCATAGCTATCTGTTTAGAGTGTGATGCTTTGAGGATCATGCTCTTACGAGATTGTGGTGCTTGAGTAACGATTCTTGGAAACCCTTGGTTGGATGATTGGAGGGTTGGCGCAGGAATTGAGTTTTTTTTTTTTTTTGGGGGGGGGGGGGGAAGAGAGATGGGTATGTGCCTTGCTTATACTATCTGGGCAAATAATTAGCAAGTAGTGTTACTGTTGAAATTTGCTTTGTTATGCAGATATTTTGGTGTGATGTTCATCTCAACTAAAAGATCTTACATTGTTTTCAAACGTTACTGTAAGAATGGCTCCAAAGATGATTTTTGAAATCGCAATTTTAGAAAATATAATTTGATATAAACTTCACTTTGAAAGCTCCTCTCCTAGCCTTGTTTAGCATGGAGTTGGGGAGGACTCTGATATATGCAACCTTTCCCCATGATGGAGGACGAGTTGGAATGGGAGGAGTAGGAAGGGGACGGGAAGAAGGAATGTTGGCATGGGCTCTGTTATTTCCCAAACCGGCTCCTAGAGTACCAGCGGAGCTGGCCGGGGGTATTCTGAAGACTTTGGGTTCCTTTTTCTGCATAAGTACTCGTTGTTTGATTGAATTGTCTTGTTCCTGTACCTTGCATATATGCTTTTGTAGGCAAGTGCTTAGAAAGTCCACTGATTTGCACAACTTATATGAGACTATTAGTGATCTTTTGAGCTAAAAGCTCCCTGTTGATGGTCTAACAGTTTTTTTTTCCAATCAATACACACATGATTTTTAAAACCACAACCATTAAAGGTGACAAAAAAATCCCTCCAAAAGATCCCTCCTACACACTGGCCTCCCGTCTAGCAGTGCTCTTTTTTTCCCTTGCCTCCCGGGGGAGGGGGAGGTTTGCCTGCAACCTTACCTTTGGGAGAGGTCATCCATTTACATTTGCATTCTATTTCACAACAAATAAGAAAGATAGATCCCCTTTTCTGAAAAAAGAATGGAAAACTGAAAACATAGAATAGCTTAGGTAGTGTTTGGTTGTAAGGAAAATGGTTTTCTTGAAAAATCATTTTCTGTGGAAAATATTTTTCTAAGGAAAATTGATTTTCACATTACATTTCCGGTTGTTTGGTACAAGACAAATTATTTTTCATGAAAAAGATGAAAACGTCAACTGAATTCTTTAAATAGAATGGTCGTAGTTGATATAAATGTTAACCAAATGAAGGAATTTCGAGCTTAAAATCTTAGTTTAAAAAAGCCCGCCTGAGGCATGCCTAGGCGCGCCTCGGTGTGAGGCTACCGGGTTAGCACCTCGAAGGGGATGAGGTGTGCCTTAAGGATGCGAGACTATATCTTCCCCCTTTTTCTTCTTTTTCTTAGCCTTGTCTTCACCTTTTTCCTTTTTTTCCTCCCTTGGGAGCTAAAAGATAAGCTAAACTTTTACTATAAGACGTGCATTGGAGAACTACGATGATCAGATAACATACCTTAAGGTTATTTGTAATGTTAGTAGTTATATTGATGTCTAATCACATTTTTAATGCATTTATCTAACTTATTTACGCAAAGTATGCTTTGTGAAATATGAAATACTTTAAATTTTTTTTTGCATAGAAGTGCGTTTCGCATCCATGATGCGTGCGCCTTCGCCTCGTACCTTGCGCCTCACGCTTTGGGACCCTATGCGTCTCAGTGCGCCTTGCGCTTTTTAAAACTAAGTTAAAATTCACATTTGAGTTTTTTTCAATACTTCCTCTTGGATAATGAAGTTTTGATCTACACTGTTGAAATTATTTTAGTTACGAAAAACATCAATTGAATTGTTTAAATAGCGAAAAATATCGATTGAATTGTCGTGGCGGAGAAAAATATTGACCAAATGAAAGAATGTCTTGCTCAAAAGTTGGATTTTAGCCTATTTTGCTCTTTCTTGTTCAATTATTAAGTTTCAATCCAAACTATTGAAATTCTTCTAGTGGTGAAATGCAGTGTTTAAGGGGCAACAAATATCAATTGAGTTGTCGTTTTGGAAAAAAATGTTGAGTAAATAAAAGATTATCAAGCTCAAAATCTAAATTTGAGTCTGTTTTAATATTTTCCATTTTATGATCAAGTTTCGATCCAAAACGTTGAAATTGTTTTACTGGCGAATCGACTGAATTGTTTTAGTAGCAAAAAATGTCGATTAAGTTGTCGTAGTGGAGATAAATGTCAATCAAATGAAAGAAATTTAAGGTAAAAATTTAGATATGAGTTTATTTTAATATTTTCCATCAGATAATCAAATTTCGATCCAAACTGTTAAAATTGAATTTTTCGCCTAAGTTCAGTTGATTATATCATCAAAGAGTTGAAGGAGGAAAATCAACTTTTCATCTTCTCAAAAAGGAAATCATTTTCCTCCATTGGGGGGAAAATCATTTTCCTTGGAAAATAGTTTTCCAACCTTTATTGTGCCAAACAACGGAAAATTGAAAAATCATTTTCCAGGAAAATCATTTCCCCTCCAACCAAACAGTACCTTAGATGAACTTTCCTACTGGGATTTGTATGAAAATTCTTTAGTGTGGTTTTGGATAGAGATGTTTATACAGTTGTGATCTACACGAGAGTGTGCAGATGCATACGGAGATCTAAATTAACCTAAAAAAAATTCCCCGTGTCCTTCTATGAAAATTCTTTAGTGTGCGTTTGGATATAGGTCTTTGTAGTGTTATGATCTTCTGGACAACCTTTGATTTTATAACATTGTGATGCCTGAACCTTTGATTTTTTTGAAAAGGTAGATTAGGGTGTGACTTTCTATCTTTCTTGGTGTGTATGTCTGAGGTTTGAAGGCTAACGTAAAGAAAATGAAATTCAACAAAACTCTTAGGTTAGGGCCCAGGGATGGAAAGAAGTAGGGTTATGGTTAGGGTTTGTAAAGGGGGCCAGCGAAGGGAAGAGAGAATGGCATATACATGGCGCATGCTTTTAAAGTAACTTGATCTTTTCTGAATTTAATTTATTGTGTGAATCCTCTAGAATGGTTGTAAGATGGCTTGAAGCTAAAAGATCAAAGATCCTAATATTTTTCAAATGTCATTCTAAGATATTTTAGAATATGATTTTAAAACAGCATTCTCTAAACATTACAAATTTTTTATTGAAAAGGATTCTAGAAATTCCTCTTAAATTCACTTTCAATCTAGAGAATCATCAGAGCATAGTGCCTTGGTGGTTAGCACACAGTTATATGTGTACCAGGAACAAATTTCTTAAAATTATCATATGGGAAGCAAAAAGTCCCATTTTATAACAGGGTATAAGCTGAGCATTTCATTTGTGCAACAAGGCAGAATTTTTCCGATCTTACGTCTGAACCCCCGGCCTGGGGGGAAGGGGTGGCATGGCGCATTAGAGAGTAGAGTCTAAGCCTGTAAGGTGTAAGGATCTGCTTGCAATTAGGTTCGCCTGCTGTCCTATTGTTGAATTTAGTGGACATTGGGTTTAAGTTTTGCCCATGTAGACAATAAAAATGTAGAGTATTGAGCTTTGTTGTTTTTTTTTTGGGGGGGGGGGGGCACATTGTGTCTTTCTGTTACTTTCAGTTAACTCGTCATTCTGTAGTGCTGTACATTCTATCTAGTTTTCAGCACATTTATGTAACCAACTAGCCATGGTTTTCTAACTTTCCGTGTTACATATGTGTTTGGATGGACTTGCAATTGACATGAGAACATAAACTGCAATTTGAGCCTTTTGGGTGAGGGATTTGAACTTTATTTTATCCAAGAAGGATTGAAGTTCTATACTTGAGGTGTATCATACATTTGTGTATGAACCTACAGATTGTTCTAGGATTGCGCCAAAAGCAATGCTGAGTTAATGATACCATCTGAGCTATGGACTGCTGCAAGCCTGTTTGCCGTCAGTCTTCTAGAGATGTGCATCCTTGTCAAATAAGCATTAATTTTTCTTATGTGTAATGCATTCAGTTGTCAGCAAATTTTTGTCATGGATGAATGATAAAGTTAGGACGTAGCAGGTTTTTGATGAAAGAACAAGGACAATTCATTTCAACTCTGTTATGATTTGATGTCCTCTCTACTTGCATTTGCCAGAATGATTTTGCGCTTTTGTCTGGGTTGTCTACTGCAGCTTTTTTTTCTTTTTTTTTTCAATTTTTTTTAAATAAAGAAACTCTTCTGCCAATTTTAGCGGAAAGGTGCACAAGTTGAACTCCTTTGCTTTGTGCATCTAATTCATAAATTCTGCGTCAATAGGACACTACTTCTATATTTATCTCATAGATAATGTCCTATTTTCCTGTTCGGCTTTCTTACATATTTACACTAGTAATGATTGCCATGGAACTTGATTTTTGCAGTCAATGGCATTGCCATCTACTGAGCCCTATGACCTTGTGAGGACATTACGTATGGCTGGATATGGGATGGTGATTTTAGGCCCGTCACTGCATTACTGGTTCAATCTCGTATCAAGGATTCTTCCAGGACGGGATATACTGACCACAGTGAAGAAAATGGCTTTGGGCCAAACAGTTTATGGACCATGCATGACTGTTCTTTTCTTCTCGCTGAATGCTGCTCTGCAAGGTACACTTTTTTTTAATCTCTGCGCGTATTTGTATATCTTGACTAGTTACTATTGCTATTGAGAACACGTGCATTCAGTTATGTTTCGTGTTAAGTCAAAAATGTAAAAAGCAGTAAATAAGTGCAAAGTAGTAAGTAATAGCGGATGTTGCAGCAGCAAAGTCACGAATAGTATATAGAATACAGTAATGGGCTTAAATAGTAATATGGAAAAATTTGTGGTAACTGCTGATGGCAGCAGCAACTTAAGGAGGTCAACAAATGCACAGTATAAATGACAGTATCTGTAAGGAAAGGCCTAAGAAAGCTTCAGTTTCTGATGTTAGAAAGCAGCATCTGGGTACCTGTGAAGAGAGATTCACATCATGCCAGAGAATGCTGATGACAATGTGCCACAAAAAGAGGTGGTGTACTTAGTGATGTATTTTTTGAAGCGTTTGGTAAGGCATTTACTCACCAAATAATCACTAATCTGAAAAGTTTAGGACTTCCAAAATATGGTTACGCCATGTTTTGGAGACATGCATGCTTTTTATCATTAATCAATTGAGGGAGCAAGTTAATTTAGTGTGTGCTTCATTTAATGCTATGTGCAGAGTCTGAAGTAGATAAGCTCAACTTGACCCATGTAGATCTTACCAGTGGGAATGGCTCTGATAGTAATTTTGGACTCTCTAGGACCCGCATATTGGGTGCCAAGCAGAGGCTCATTGTGTACCTTGCTTGTTGTATTTAGTGTTCTTCTCTTTGTAGGTCATGTGCAGATCCTCTCCTTTGTGTATGCTTACTACGTACAGCCTACTCTCCTTTCATCGCTCTTTCTCGCCATTGATTTCTTACTCTAGGAAAATTTGAGGGAGTGGGGAAAAAAATTGGAAGGAAAGATTCTTTTCCCATGCTGAGAAGGCTTGATATGCAGCCATCATTAGCTCATATTCCTCATTTTTTCCATTCAAATTTCAATTAACTCCAAATTCATCCGCATTGTTCACATCTATTGTTCGTGTTATTTTCTAGTGTCTTAAGTAGATGTATTTTTTTGTATTAGTACTCAAATATTTTGAAGAAATTTGGTAACTTTTTCCTAATTTGAATTGCCAAAGTGTCGTACTTGCGCCAGACTGTTGTTCATCGAATAGATATGCTAGGTAAAATGAAGAGTCCTAACTCCTAAGCAACTTAGGGGAAGCCATGGGATTAGAAGGGACTCACGAATGAAGTGCCCCATGCTTTGCTGAAATTCAAAACAACCTTCCTTGTTTAGGTTTAGCAAGCTGCTCCTATGATGGTGGTTCATATTGTTGTTGTGTTATTGTTGTTTTGTCGTCATTATTATGATGACAATAGTGGTGACGAGAGTAATTGCTATTTCTGTTGACCTGTTCCCACTCTTCAGCTCATCTGTCACCTAGTAATGTTGATCCAAATTGAGGCAGTCATGTTCTGTAGCAGCCATTATGTATGAGATTTTGGTTCGCCATTACCCGAATGATTGTTGGGTGACAACTGTTTAATACAGAGGACGACTTGGTAAAGAACATTTTTTGAGTGCCAAGTTATAATGACTATTTCTGCCCAACCAGAAACAGTTCTGTCTATTTCATGTCATCCTTTTTCGCTACTCTTGAATACTGGTCTTGCTTTTTGTTTGGTTTTTAATGTGCTGTTGTTTCTGATTATGTTTATGTGGGTTTTAATTTATTCATTCATTATGCGTTCGTTTATGCTTCATATTTATGTAGGTGAGGATGCCCACGAAATTATGGCAAGATTGAAGCGGGACTTGCTGCCAACAATGCTAAATGGTGTCATGTACTGGCCGCTATGTGATTTCATCACATTTAAATTTGTTCCCGTTTACTTGCAGGTGAATCTTATTCTCGGTGTTGCTATTCACGTTTAATGTCTAATATGATCTCAAAAAAATGCATCTCTGTCACTTGATTTCTTGTTGGTGCTGAAATTTAATCTTAATGATGGATATCTATATATCTATATCTATATATATGCACACACAAACACATATATGTATTTATACATGCAGATATACGTATTATGTGTATATGGATTTATATACATGGATCCATCCATATACATGTGTATGCACATGCGCGTGTACACACACGTGTGTTTGTGTGTGTGTGTGTGTGTGTGTGTGTGTGTGTATTTGTGTTTTTGTATATATGGGTATGTGTGTGTTTATCTATATATATGTATGGATTTATATATACATACATGTGTGTGTGTGTGTGTGCATGTGTATTATTATTACCATTGTTGTTGTTGCTACTGCTGCCGCCTCATAATTCACCGGAAAAATGAAGGCGTAAGAGTCATTTCATGTGCGGGATTACTTTTTAGCCCAGAAAAGCAAGTTTTGGCGCATTACCCAAACCTCAATAGTCCCAAAAATATTTATCCAGAATAGTGGGTTGCTAAAATGATTATACCAATTCTCGATGGATTGTTCTGTAATTTTTTCAAATTAGTTGCTGTCAGTTTGAGTAATTAATGTCAATTCATGTTGCCTATTTTTTGAGTCCTAGGTTGGGTCGAGCAATCTAGCTTGGCGTCTTTTGGCTAGGAGGTTGAATATGCAATGTTGCCATGTCTATTATGTCATTTATGTGTTATCAATATGTCATCTCAACCATAATCATGCTAAATGTTTTGGGTGTTCTTGATGCTTGCATATGCATGCTGTCCAATTAGCGCTATTACTCTGCGTTATCCTTTTCTTGTCATTGGATGGGTTTAACTTGTTTCTTGTGCAATTTTGCTTTTTCTGCAGCCTCTAGTCAGCAATTCCTTTTCCTATTTATGGACCGTGTACATGACATATATGGCAAGTTTGGATAAAGCAACTGCAGCATGAGCTCCGACCTCTTGAATCAAGGGCCTGTGCACAAGTCCACCTATTCAGATGCGTGCACCAAATTGTGTAGCTCGTTGAGCAACTTGACAAGGCAAAATATACGCTAACAGAAGCAGCATATGCGCTGGTCGAGTGTGCCCTCTATGATGTTGATAAAGTTGCACCGTTAGCGTGTTTGGCAATTGCATTATATTTGTTAGCTTAAATACATGTTGGTAACATAGTTTTTTAATGTCGACTGATCTTTCATAAGATTTTGATCCCTCTTTAATCCTTTAATTACAAACGTCCAATATCATTATGGCATATTCCATTCTTGTTAATATTTTTCGCAGCTCTGGAATATTGCAGAGACTAAGGGCGTGTTCTTTTCGTAGGTAAATTCCAAAATATCAACATCAATTTACTTTAACTCACTTTAACTCACTTCAACTTACTTCAATCAACTTTTGCTATTTGAATCAAGTTTAATTTATCATATAAAAATTTTAATTCACTTCAATCTACTTTAATCCACTTCAACATATTTTAACGCATTTTATCCTTTGGCCATCCCAATTTATTCACGAAAAGAACAAACCTTAAAGCAAATGTGGTTCTTTTAGAGCGAAACAGTTGGCGGCCATCGTTTCTTACGCTGGAGATCTGTGTCCATCAGAGGGCACATTTGTAATTCAAAACTTGAAGATTTGAGTTGGGTAGATTTGAAAACCTACCCCCCCCCCCCCCAAAACCCCCAAACCCAAAAAAAAGACAAAACAGGCGCCGGGCTTTGACGAGAGACGCCCTTCCAAGGGTAAGAAGGGTCAGTGGAAGACTGCTGCACGCTTCTACGATCCTACAAACGTGCATGCATTTTTATTAACGATGGGAAGTCGGTTTGAGTCGATCTATTTAATAAACGAATTAATTTTGTGTTGGCTTTGAAAATAATTTAGATTTGCTCAAAATTAAAAAATAATAAGTTTTCGCGCTAAATGGTCAATTTGTGTCGACTTTAGATCGAAATCGGTTTGGTTTGAGTTAGGTTCGTATTTCTCTCAGTAACTTTCGGTTGGTTTCTTCTCGTGTTATCGCGTCATATCAGGCTTTTCCAACTCTAATTTTTATCTTACTTTTAAGCACCTGTCTTGACTTAGGAACATAGTAGGGAAAGGGAAAAAAAAGATTAGGAAATTAATTTTTTTTCCATGTTCTGTCTGAAGAGGAAAGTAGTAGCGGAAGAAAAGAAATTAGAAAATTAATTTCTTTTGGTGTTTGGTTGGAGAAAATCGTGTGGGAAAAAACTGGGGGTCAAATATGGTGGAAAAACGATTAAATTAAAGGAGTTAACTTCCCTTTCTAAAACGTGAGGAAAACGTGAAAGAAAATCATTGCTTTACAATCTCGACATTAAATTTTTCATTCGGCTTTTCGCATCGTGTCACTCAACCTTTGCACATCGTCAGTGCCCCCTGCTCCCTCAGATTTTTAGATTAAGCAACACTTCAAATTTGCACGAATTGATTCTGAATGTCAGTTTCTCTGTACAACCTCTTCCTTTGTTTCAATTGAGATCATAGACATCCAGTTTATTGGTGGATGAATTTTGGGCTCTCTAGAGGGCAATACGTCATCGAATTTTTGATGAATTTTGGGTGAATAGTTATTTACAAGATTCATGTTAGGGTCTGTTCTTTTCGTTAGGAAATATGGGTTGATAAATGAGTGAAGTTGTTTGAGATTGGTAGAAGTAGGTTAAAGTAGGTATTTTTTATTGAACTAGGTTGAAATTAGTTGAAAATGGGTTGAATTTTTTTTTTATATGATGGGTAGAAATTGATTAAAATAGTGGACAGTGGGTTGAAGTAGGTTAAAATTTGTCTTTTTATTGAAGTTCGTAAAGTGAGTTGAACTTGATCGAAGTTGATTGAGGTTGGTAAATTTGGATTTACCAACGAAGAGAACAAGGCCTTAGTGAATGCTTCTTTTTGGGGGTGGAAAAGGTAAAGAATAGCAACATGGGTAATCGACTTCAACTATGTTGCAGTAAATTTACAAAATGGTACAAATGATAGGACATGCGTACACTGATAGAAAAGAGGCTTCTAACGACAAAAATATTGGTCGTTAAAAGCATAATTTTCCGTCGTTAAAGACTTTAACGACCAAAAAAATGTTGATCGTCGTCCGCCGTTATTGGTCCCGTCATTAATAGTTTTGATGACGACTTGAAAATTTTCGTCATTATTCTAATAACAACGAAAAGAGATATTGTCGTTATTAGTTAACTAATTAACGATGAAAAAAATAACAATAACAACCATATTATTCATGGCTTATTTATGAAATTAGAAATAAAAAAATTTATAATGTTTAGCAGTAACGACAACTTTGCTTAATCATTATTGTTTCAATAAAGACTAACAACAAAATACTTTGTCATTGATAATCGCAAGCACTTGATGATAACGACCAATTATTTATGCCATTAATAATTCTGTGGAGCTAGTTTCAGCTTTATGATCACTACGATGGTAGGGCAGCCTAGTGCACAAACATTCCGCGTTCACAATTAGTTTTTCACTACAATGATAAAATTGATTAAATAGCTAAAGAAAATACTGTAAATACCAGTTTTATATATCTATTGAATGAAACACAATTAGTTTCTAAATATTTACTACAACGAAAAACTATATATATGATATATGCCTTAACTCTAGAAACAATTGAATGAAACACAATTAGTTTCTAAATATTTACTACAACGCAAAACTATATAGATGATATATGCCTTAACTCTAGAAACAATTCAAGAAACTAGATGAGTTACGTTTGTTCTTAAATTTGATGTATAAATACATAAAAAGTTGGCTAAAAACAAAGAGGAAAACTAATGATCTCACATCTTGTAGCCAAATAGTGGAACAACACTAGAACTTGGAATGAAGATCCAGCATCTTCATGTATCTATTAAACAAAAAAGAAAGTATTCGACCTTTATTCATAACGAGAGAGATTACAAAAAGTATGTACACCAAATGCATAGACATGAAAACAAGAAAGCACACAAACATGTATGTAGTTTCTGTACAAAACAAGGAAGCACTATGGACAAGAGGAGGATAATATAGATTATAAAAACCGCTATCAGCTCTAGCACAAATGGTAACATCAAGCATAAAAGGGAATATTTGCTTGGTTAAATGAGGTTGAGATTCTCAAAAATAGGAGGTTTAAGGACATTATTTGGGTTACCCATCTGATGTAATGGGGCTTTATTGAATTTAAGGTCTCCCTCAGTTGTTGAAGTTTTAGCTGCAGCAATAAAATGGATCAATTCCTAACCGCAATGTGATCCAAAATCATAATCCACTATAGACTGAGAAGTCAAATAATTTAACTAGAGGCTATGTACGAGACTGCTTTAAACAACGGAGCTTAAAATAGCTCATCTAAAAGTATAGCTAAAACATTTTTGGGGTGTTCAATACTTAAAGTTGTCTAGCAGAACCGTCATATGTTAGACTTGACACGTTAGTTGAGTTCAACTTACAAAAAGCGTATAACTTCCCACATCAGTTATGTTCAAATTATAAAGAACTATTGCGGCTACAAAGTAGAGAGGTTTATGTGTGAAAATTTAAAGCTCCTAAAGGCAAAGGCAAATTTCCTTCTTGTTATGCCCTATAGATAAGCATATCTAAATAGCTAAGGACAATTATGGTTTTCTAAGACCCAGAACCGATCTAAGTAATACACTTTTTGGGAACTCAATCTCCACGTGACACCCCCAACCCCTAGGGTTAGGAGCATTAACGATTTCTTAATTCCTACTCAAATTCTGGGGCAAAATGGACAAAATTTTTCCTTAAATCTGACCATTTCCCAGGCTTAAAGCCTTACATTAAATCCCTGCAATGAATAGAAGCATAAAGAACTTAAAATAAACTCAATGGCTACACGCCGAAGTTCATAACTCTACGAGCCACTCGCTCAGAGTATACCAAACAATATAGTTCATTAATAAAGAAGGAAATAAAGAACTCTAAAATGCAATAGACACAACCAGCTTGAGTTAGGCATCTCATGTCCTAAATGGATATGCTTTTGATTTGTGCAGGTAAAAATGGGGATGAAGAGAAAACCAAATGCTCATAATCTTGTTTAAGGACTCCCAGTGTTCCACAGTTACATTATCCTTATGGGGTACATATGCCCATCGGATCCAGCTATAATAGGGAAAAAGACTAAACAAAACATCCTTGATTGGCACTCCTTAGAAGGGGTTGGTCATAAAAGAAATATGCATTTGTCCTATTTGAAGAAATATGCAGCATTTTGAAGCAGCATTTGTCCTGTCATCAGGGCAGTCACAGTAGGGAAAAAGACTAAACACACACAACATATGGGCAGACTAAATTACGTTTGCAGAAATATGCAGCATAAGGGCAGCAGCAGCATTTGTCCTGTCATCAATCACAAAGCTCAGAACTATGCCATCATTTTGAAGGGCAGTAGCAGCATAAGGTTTCTAACCTGCAATCCCATTTTCGATATTAGCGCAAGGTGGAATAGTAATGTTTAACTGCTTGGAAACCCAATCCTTGAACTTTCCCATTTCGGCTTCAACAGACTCCACACGATTCCAAAGATTTTCATTTTCTGTTTCGACTGTGGTTACACGATCAACAAGAACTTCATTTTTTTTCCTAGTAGAGCATTGAGTTCCACGTCAAGCTCAACTCTAGGACGTGATGGTCCTCTTATATCTTTTGCCTTTACTCCTCCTCCATAGCCAACCACTGAATCTCGAGATTTTGATTTGAAAACCTTTTGAGCAACCTACACATTGAAAAGGAAATGCCATGCATTAGATAAAGACATCGGTATGTTATTGAGATTCATTCATGTAAACTTATAAAGTCTACCTCCATATGTGAAAGAGATGGCTCCTTTTCCATCGTATCTCGGATTTCATCCTAAAATATATATAGCTTGGTAGCATTAATCTTTGCAATTGCCCCCCAAAAAAAGTCACAAAACCAGATCATACATACGTATTTCTGGGCGATCTCTGGAGTTGCAAGATCATACACACACAAATTGGGACAAATACAGGGGGCAACTATTGTGTTTAATGTGCCAATGTTTTATTTGACTTCCATCCATGCGAATGTGCCATGTCATGTAATTCTAAACTACCTGCCACTTTTTATACTTTTTACCTACACTAGATTAGAAAAGGAGAAAGTAATGTGTTAATATTCATTAACACTACAGAAAAGAACAGGCCTGCACACACGCACACGTAACCATGCCTACCTGGCTCACTAGAATTAGATTCATTCTAAGATAACAGCCAAAAGAACAGTGAACAAGAGAAATTCAGAACCGAGTCCATTGCTACAGTTGTTAGTATTATGCAGGGGCTGCATGCTGAACCTGAAGTTCTTTGACCAACATTCAAGAGAACTACACAGTAAACGCCATAGGCTAACATAGGCAACTAACATTTAACATACCATCATAGATATCACATTTTACAGGGCTATCCAAAAGATTTTAGATCTCAGCACTCGGATGCAAATGCAAATGCAAATGCAAATGGAATACAATACATTTTCCAAACTTTTTGGCGAGAAGCCGGGAAGCCTGAACCCAATTCTTATAATGCAGTTTGCAGAATAATACTCACTTCAGTATAGAAAGCACAACACTTTCTCACATATTCAACCAAGGCTCTAATATAATTAGCAATACTCACTTCAGTCTAGAAACAGGGAGATATAGATTCACTACCAGAAAGCACAGCACTTTCTCACATATTCAACCAAAGCTCTAATATTATTAGTAATACTCTCTTCAGTCTAGAAACAGGAAAATATAGATTCATGAGCTACTAGGAACGGGGAAACATAGATTAATAGAATTGATGATTGCTTTTCACAAGATCCAATATGGCTTCACCAACTTCATTCCCAAATATAGTCCAGGCATCCTTAAAGAATTTGCTATCATAACCATTTAGGTCCGGCTTTTTACACTATCAACAGACCATTCTGCCTTTTTTACATTAGTAATTTAGAAAGGAAATAGCCGTCTCATGAGCCTGTTGAGAAGTCACAAAGTTCCCTATTTGAAGAACAATCGTTACAATCCATTATGCACTACAAGGCCTTTTGGAAGCAGCTAACAAGTTCCTGAAATGACCCATAAGAAGCGTTTCAACTATAAGTTATCTATTCTAATATTTGATTATGTAGCTCTACACTGTCTCTATCTTATTGTTATATATATATATAAAAGAGCCATTTAACCTTCTTCATAAATAATGTTTCTTTACAACTTTTTTCAATAGAAGCAAAGTATCGATAACGCTCCTTTCATCATCATAAATATTTGCAGTAGTCTCTTGTAGTTCTAGCACCTTGATTCTATCCTCTTCAATCCTCGTCTCTAGATTACAGCATTCATTCCTATGAAGCTTCTCTTACCTGCACTTTATATTCCTCAATTTCTTTAGGACTATATACATTGCATTGTAGTCCCCACACCTTGACAATTCCAATTAGAGAAGTTGCAAATATTGCTGACGTTGGCAACACATATTAAGAAAATGGAAAAGAGGTTTAAGTTCAAAGAGATCATGGGCAATGATTGCCAAGGACAAAAGGCTACCAGGGTTCACTAAATACTTAATCCCAGATAAACGAACAACCTGATATTCATTGATAAATACCCTATCTAATTTTTTTTTTTTATAAAAAAGTTTCTATCCCCAACCTGCTATTTATTAGACTGTTGATAAGTGCTCAATATGTATATCATTTTAGGGCTATTTTATATCGTTTTTAGGAGAATATTGTGCTTTAAGTTATTGTTTATACTTTTATTTTCGATTTATGCTTGAGTATACCTGTTTGATGCATTTTGAAGAATTTTAGGCCTTTCTACCAAGCATTTGACCCTAAATAAGTATATTTTGACTCCCCACGGATGCCTCTGAGTTTCCATGCCTGTGGAAGAGAGGAAGAACAGAAGAATGACGAACTAGCCCATACCACGTTCGGCCCGTGGTGGATGCCACGGTCTGTGGCAATCCTGTAATAGCTGGCCTCTTCGTTTTCCCTCATCGTGTGGCTGATATCAATCGAGCTCTCCTATAAATAGCCCCGTTTTGCAGCAGAATGCAATCATCCCATCATCCCATCTATCCCATTCTATTCTTTTCCTCTTTTCACGTAGATTAGGATTTTAGATTAGAGAGAGAGAGACAGATAGAGTTGAAGGGAAGATTTGCAAGGATTCCACCCCGAGTTTGTAAGACGGTTCAAGCGCGATCTTGGCTGAGTATCTCTTTTCTCTTCTCTATTCTCTTCTCGTCTCTTTAGATTTATCATTTTAGATGTTTTATTTAATCATATTTGAGTAGTTTTATTTTGTCTAGGGATTTAGTAGTTTGTGGAATTGTTGTTGGATCATATTTTAATTTATTTAATTGTGCTTATCTTCATGATTAGTTGGATTTCGTTCTATGAAGTATTATTTATGTTGTGAGTGGATTTGTGGCCAAAATTTACTTGCACACTTGAAACAATTGAGTGAACATTCGAAAGACGACATTTGGTTGTTGGACTGCTTGAATAGACTTAGCGTAACTTCGTCTCAAAGAAAAGATTTATATGTTAGGAGG
>JACYFF010031958.1:39082769-39096774 GCA_017589665.1 Selenicereus undatus | reverse complement strand
ATACGAAATGAAATCTCTTTTAAAAAGGGCAATAGCCTCAGGAGGTTCAGGAAATGTTTCCAATAAAAGAAAGAACGTACTGAATGAATGCCTTATGAAGTGATTCCTAAGCATGTTGAAAGTGAAGCTATGTTTAGTAATGTCTTCATAGGAATTCTATGAATGCCTAATATGATATTAAAATATGAATACGTGATATGTGATTAGTAAAGATATTATTTGCCTGCAACGGTTTTGGTTTTAAGGGGGTTGGGGGACACTCACTGAGCGTGTGGTTGCTCATCCCACTACTTTTTCCCCCTTTCCCCCAGGTTCTCTTTATGACAGGAAGAAGTGGAGTCAGCTGGGATTGATTATTACTTGCAAGATGTCATTTGTGCCAACTTATGTGTTTAATGAAGTCATGTAAAGTATTTTTAGTTTGTAAACGCTTGTAAATAGTACTCGAGGTTCATATAACGCATTTTGGTTATGAGTCGCTCTGTATGGCTATATGAGCCAACCATCCAGTTAGTTAGATGTCTTTTGATTGAAGTTGGTTATGTTTGGGATGTAAACCCCATACTCCGGTTGTGTGAACCGTTGAGTTGTATCTCTTACTGTTTCTGTATTAATGAACTATTTTGTTTGGTGTACTCCGAGCGGGTGGCTCGTCGAGTTATGAACTCCGGCGTGTGGCCGTCGAGTTATGTTTTAAATGTTTACGCTTCCGTTGATTTACAAGGACTTTTGTAAGGCGTTTAGCCTGGGAACGTTCAATTTTCGGGGGAAATTTTGTCCGTTTCATCCCAAAATTTAAGTAAGAAGTTAGGAAAACGTAACGCTTTCAGCTCTAGGGGCTGGGGGCGTTACACATACATACATACATACAAAACTACAGATACGTACATACATATATGCATATATATATATATATACATATATATATATACATATATATATATATATATATATATATGTACACACACACAGATATATATATATATATATATATATATATATATATATATATATATATACATGTTTATATATATAGATACACACATATATATAGAAGGAAAGTGGAGTCTCGTATTGCTTCCAAAAACATGTTGTGGCAGGAGCTTTTTCATTCATCTTTTTAATAGATTTTAGTCATAGAATATGCCCTGTTCACTTCCGCTCGTTTGGGAACGTTTATGTCAAGCGAGGAAGCCGTTTCAATATTTTCTTATTTTTATGTCATCCTTGTCTCCGTTGCTTCTTTAATTGGATCTCATGTGTTGAATCGAATCTTATATAAGGTTTTGACGATTACAACCCAAATGTGCTAATTATGCTTGGCTTCAGTTGAGTGCTAGAATCATGTGATAAGACAGATTGCAAACATGCTGGAGATCAGTTCGAAATATCATGCTTGAAGTTGTGTGATAAAATTGTATTTTGGAAGCAACAGAAGTTGCAAGCACCCTGAAGAACAGGTTGAAGAAGCTAAAATCATCAAGGTGGACATATCTGCACATCATCAGTAGAGTGCAAGAGTCTTTAGAGTCTTAGGCCTAACTACTGGTTATAGATTCTTGTTAATATGCCAAAGAAGAACTTGTCTTAACACTCACACTAAGGAGTTATTTAAGCTGACTCAGAACACTGCTCAGAATAATTGAGCAAACAGGTCTGCAGTACTTTGAGGGCAGCGAGTGCAAAAATCGGTTTTCAAAGATTTTCAAGAGTTTTCCTACTTTTAAAATTCCTAATATATTTAGGATTGATTTTCTGATAATATGGTGTTTTAGAAAGAATAATTTCCTAAATAATATTGGTCACCTAAAAAGATTTTTCAAAAGATTTTATCTTATCTTTTAAGATATGATTTCCTAAAAAGATATTATTGAGAAATTTTATTCCTATTACCTGCTGAGTATTTTCAAAGTTATTATGGAAATCAAATCCTTGCGTTTTATGTGTATATAACCACTCGCTTCTCATCTCTTCAAAATGGGTTTTTCAAGGCTAAAAATCGAGTTTTTTGTTAGCTTATTTTTCTGAGTAAAAAACCTTAAAAAAGTGTGCTAAATTGAGTCATCTATATTGGCATAATAGGGATTGTATTGTACCTTACATTAAGCTTTTTTAGAAGCATTCAAAGTACGGTGTTTATCTATTCTTTTCCGTCATTAGTTAAGTCTAGAGTGTGTCCAAGTGTTGGGAGACTTTTGACGTGTTGTGTGACTCATTCTCACGTGGAGAATAGTTACATGTGTGTAACTAGAGTCTCGGGGGAGACTAAGTTATTTGTGTCACGTTGTCACGTGTGTTACATACTGTAACGAATTCGGCCTGTGTTAGTGAAAGTGTTGCTAAAATTCTACTAAGGTAGGTCATGGTTTTTACACCTCAATTGGACTGGAGGTGGTTTTCCACGTAAAAATATTGTGTCTCCTTTATTATTTTCGCAATTAGTTTCGTTTCTGCCTCACTACAAACACGTCTCCAAACAGTTCTCACGAGTGTTTTGAAATGAACAGAAAAATCGAAGGACACAATTCACCCCCCTCTTGTGTCCTTGTGTGAGTAAATCTAACAAGTGTTATCAGAGCAGAGTTCTTATAGTTAGGTTAACACCTTGAGAGATCCTGAAAAGATGAATGCACTACAAGGGATCTTGGAAGGTCAATATGTGACTAGACCTCCATATTTCAATGGACAGCACTACAACTGGTGGAAAAATCGAATGGAGAAGTATATCCAAGCTGGGGATTATGAGTTATGGATGCTTATTGTGAATGGTCCTTACATTCCAGTGAAAGTCACAACTGATGGGAAGAGTGTTCCTGAGGAGCCGAAGGAATTCAACTCAGACGACTTCAAGAAGATGGAGAAGAATGCCAAGGCCAAGAAACTGCTGTATTTTGGACTTGGACCTGACGAGTACACTCACATCTCAGAGTGTAAATCCGCAAAGGAGATATGGAATGCTCTTCAAATAGCTCACGAAGGAACAAATCAAGTCAAGCAATCCAGAATCGAGCTATTGGTATGAAAGTATGAGCTATTCGAGATAAGCAATAAAGAGATAGTTATGGACATGTATACTCAGTTTACCCATATCACTAATGAGTTAAAATCGTTGGGAAAATCCTTTACCACTGAAGAGTTGGTAAGGAAGATCTTATGAATTTTACCTCAATCATGGGAATCAAAAGTCACTGCTATCGAAGAAGCCAGGAAGATGAATGAGATCTTCTTGGATGAGCTTATTGGGAATCTACAAACATATGAACTAAGAAGGAATTCCCAGATGAAGGAAGAAGTGAAGAAAGACCAAGGACTGGCGCTAAAAGCTAGAGAAAGCGATAGCTCAGATTTTTATGAAGAAGGGATGGCCATGATCGCTCGAAAGTTCAAAAATTTCTTCAAAGAGGCCAAAAGCAAATACAAGAATGGCAATACCAGCAAGGCCAACAACAGTGATCGAGATCAGTTCTCAGGATGCTTTAAGTGTGGAAGACAAGATCATGTTGTGAAGAATTGTCCTTTGCTGAATGAAGAACAGGGGTCAGAACAGGTCCGAACCAGAGGCAAAAAGACGCAGTTAACTAATGTTGAAAAACAGTTCAGCAAAGCAATGATGGCAGCTTAGGGAGACACCTCAAAAGATGAAGAAGAAGAAGACTCTCAAGATGAAGAAGACTCTCAAGATGAAGAAGAAGCAGTGGCTCTCATAGCTCGAAGTGGATTTGACTCAGACTCTGATGGTGAAAGTCTCAAAAAGGAGGTCTGTAATCTTAGCAAGAAAAAACTTGAAAAATTAATTTTTTCATTGATGGAGGAATATGAAGCTCTGACTTCTGAAAATTACATGCTTAAAAGTACCTGCTCAGATTTAGAAAAGGATGTTAAGAGACTAGAAAGAAAAATGCAAGAACTTGAACATATGAATGAGGCTCTCATGCATGAGAAGCTTGAAATTAATGAAAAGGCTCTTGCTTTAAGTAAAGAATTAGACATCCTTAAGGACCTGAGTGACAAGAAAGAGGAAGAACTCAACACTAAAATCAGAGAGCTGGAACGTGAGTCTTCAAAGCTAATGCATAATCTAGAATCCCAGATGAATGACAACAAATAGCTTTGAGAACAGGTCCAAAGAACTGAAACTGACTTCACCAAAAACAAGCACTGGAGCAGTTCTTCAGAAGCTCTGAACCGGCTTAATACTCATCATAACTAAAACAGAAAAGGTTTAGGTTTTGTGAATAGACGTGTTATTAAGCCAGTAGACAAGAAGTATATTGGTTTGCCAGAAAATATAATTTGTTATCATTGTGGACAAACTGGTCATTATCGATATGCTTGCTCCTTGAGAAAAAGGGCCATGGAAAAAAACTCATTGTATGTTAAACAAATATGGATTAGAAAAGATGAGTTAAATTCCATGAAAAAGAAAAGAATTGGACCCAAGTGGATCTGGGTTCCCAAGACAAACACTTAGCTGTTTTGCAGGCTAAAGTGAGAGAAGGCAATCAACTATGGTTCTTAGATACTGGTTGATCAAGGCATATGATGGGAGACAAATCAAACTTCCTCTCACTTACAGCTTTTGATGGAGGGAGAGTGGCCATTTGGAAACGAAAAATCTGGGAAAACTATCGGTGTAGGTAAGATAGGTAAATCACTCTCTCACTCTATTGATAATGTATACTTGGTTGATGGGTTGCAACATAATTTGCTAAGTGTGTCTCAAATTGTGTGATAGAGGTAATCTTGTTGAATTCTCTTCATATCAATGCTTAATTACCAATGTGTTATGTTGAGGGGGAAGCGACACAACAATGTGTATAAAGTGTGTGTTTTTTCACTTCCTCAAAATCATTTGACTTGTTTAAATGCTTTTGATGATGATGTTATGCTTTGGCACAAGGGGCTAGCTCATGCAAGCCTTTCTCTCTTGAATAGACTTGTTTCTAAGGACCTAGTAGTTGGACTACCTTCCATCAAGTACAACGATGACAAGGTGTGCAACGCTTGTGCTAGAGGAAAGTAAGTCAGAGCTTCTTTCAAGCCAAAGAACGGTGTTAGTACTTCTCGACCTCTTGAACTACTACATGTTAATTTGTGTGGTCCCATGAGGATTACAAGTAGAGGAGGGAAGAGGTATGTATTGTTTGAAGAAACGAACTCTATGATTGAGCATGATATGTAGGATGAAGAGTTTGAACTTGGTCTTGTAAGAAAAGACCTCACGCTCACTCGAAACTCCATGGTGGATAATGGTAAGTCTCCTAAAGGTGAAACAAGTCGTGGATTTGGAAATATAAAAAGTGGGTAGGAAGTAGACCAATCATGGGGAGGCATGGCTGACCCTGATATGGACTGAAGCCAGCCCACTCAATTCCAGACTTCTCTGACTGATATGGGAATAGGCTTCCGACCTGATCCCACACCTGTTCCTGCAAACATCCAGGAGAAATTGAAAAGCGAATTTATAGATCCTTTCAGTTCACGACCCTGGAAACACCAAGGCTCGCACCCCCTTGACCAAATTATCTTTGATATTAATACAGGAGTGTAGACCAGATCTAAGCTTAGAAATTTTTGTGCCTTCTATGCCTTTTTATCTCATGCCGAGCCTAAGAATGTTCATGAAGCTCTTGCAGATTCTGACTGGGTTATAGCCATGCAAGAAGAGCTTCATCAGTTTGAAAGGAACAAGGTCTGGCACCTTGAACCACAGCCCGAGGAGAGAACAATTATTAGAACCAAGTGGGTGTTCAAAAACAAGTTGGATGAGTTGGGAACTGTAACTAGGAACAAGGCCAAGCTGGTGGTCCAAGGTTACAATCAAGAAGAAGGGATTGACTATGAAGAAAAGTTTGCACCTGTAGCAAGGTTAGAGGCTATTCGAATCTTGGTAGCCTTTGCAGCCCACATGGAGATCAAGTTGTACCAAATGAATGTCAAGAGTGCCTTCCTCAATGGATATCCTAAAGAAGAGGTATATGTAAAACAACCCCCTGGTTTTGAAAGTCTTGATTTTCCTAACCATGTTTCAAACTTGACAAAGCACTTTATGGTCTAAAACAAGCTTCTAGAGCTTGGTATGAACAATTATCAAGTTTCTTAATTGAGAATGATTTTCAAAGAGGCAAGATAGATAATAAATTGTTTCTCAAATCTAAGGGGGTACATTTGTTGATTGTCCAAGTATATGTCGATGACATTATATTTGGTGCAACCAACAATGGTTTATGTGATAAATTTTCAGAATTGATGAGGAGTGAGTTTGAGATAAGCATGATTGGCGAGCTTAATTTTTTCCTAGGCTTGCAAATTAAACAAACCTTAAACGAAACTATGATCCATCAACAAAAATATATCAAGGAACTACTTAAGCAGTTTGGGATGGAGTTGGCTAAGCCCATGGACACTCCTATATCTCCTTCCACTAGATTGGTGATGGATGATGGAAGTCCTTCAGTTAATGAAAAATCATATAGGGGCATAATAGGGTCACTCCTATATCTAATCGCTAGTTGACCTGACATTGTTTTCAATGTTGGTTTGTGTTCCCATTTTCAGTCAAATCCAAAAGAAACACACTTTAAAGCCGTAAAAAGAATTTTTAGATATTTGAAAAACACCTCTGATCTGGCACTATGGTATCCATGTGGATGCAACTTTGACCTCATTGGGTATGCTGATGCTGATTATGCTGGATTTCTAATTGACAGAAAAAGCACCTCAGGTATGGCTACTTTTCTTGGGCCCTATTTGGTCTCTTGGTCTACAAAGAAACAGCACTTAGTTGCCATGTCCACAACAGAAGCCGAGTATGTATCGGCTGCTTCTTGTTGTGCTCAATTGTTTGTGGATACGACAACAACTCAAGGATTTTGGTGTTGACATGGGATGCATTCCTATATTTTGTGATAATACAAGTGCAATTAACATTGCCAAAAATCTGTGTCAACATAAAATGACTAAGCATATTGATGTTCACCATCACTTCTTAAGAGACAATGTTGAAAAGGGCTTGATTTCAATGAATTTTTATGCCACTAATAAACAAAGTGTTGATATTTTTACCAAGGCACTAAGTGGAGATCAATTTGAAAGGAATAAGCTTGAATTGGGTTTGATTAAAAGAACTTGAACGAACTTCATCAACCCCCAATGATTGACTAGTAAGGTCTCAGGCCAAATGAATTATTTCAAGGGATGCATTCAACTTGTTGTGCAGTTAATTGCTTATGTGTGGAATTTGATATGGCTAACACTCGTTCAGGTCTAATGATACTGCCCTTATTATCATGTGATACCGAATATATAACAGTCAAGAACAGGCGCTAAGAACAGGTCAGACCACTGGTTGTATCATATGTTATCAAGATACCATATTCTTCTGTGTGTTGGGAATTGGATTTTTCTTTTATTACACCTCCTCTAACAATTGCAGCTTTTCCCAAGATGTAATGATTACTTGGCATGAAAATTCCTCTCTTTCTCTCTCTAAAACCGACGACCGAAAAAAAGGGGGAGGATTTTTTGTTTTTTGGAGAATTGTGGTCAACCCTTTTCAAATCACTTTTCATTTCCTCAACCACTTTATCTCCTCTCCTCAAGCACCCCGTTCTCCATCCTCCTCCTAAAACCCTCAAAACCCTAACTCCTTCCTTCCTTAAGCTCTCCAATGGCATGAATTCTGGGCAATGGCGAGTCCTCTCATTGCAAATCACGACACCCCCACTCACTTCAAGACGTGCAACGAGGAGGGATGCTGCTTGGTCTAATTACGGGGTCATAACCATCGCCGACGGCAGCTACTCCAGCACCCACGTATGGTCTTTCTCCCTTCATCTTTCAATTTTTAAAAAGTGTTCATTTGAGGTCCATAGGAATTGAACTTGAGGCCATACCCCCTGTTAAGTCGGTTTTGGGATGGAATTTGGTGTTGCATGAACCACATAGGAGTGAGCCGAAATTTCCTAAAAACGGTGGAGAATTTGTGGTTGTACAGGATTGGGTTGAAGAACCAAACTTGAATGATGATCGTGTGTGTGATCTTGAATAGGATGAGCCTCTTATTCGGTTCAAACGAACCGCGGAATCAACCCTAAAAACAACTTCTCAAACAGCACCCAAACCACCCATTCGTCGACTCAAAACCACCACCAAACCCAATGTGCCTCTCATCCTTACCCTGCGTTGGCCTCGTACTCGGAGTGTGGGTCCTGGCATCCCACTGGACCTACCCAAGGACAAGGTTGCTCGACCTTCAAAGAAGCCTAAATCCACTTCCAAAACACTGCCCAAATCACCTGTGCAAACAGCCTCCCAAACGTCTTCCCTATCTGTGCCCTCAAAGAAACGTGCCCCAAAACGGGGTTCTCCAGAACAGGGGTCTGACATGGTGAGAGAAGTGAGGAACCCTTGAAAAAGAAATCAAGAAAGTCACTAATCCAGGGGGAAAGGTATAGACATTTCCTGCAGAAAGTCGTGGTGCGAGGGAAGATAGTGAAGGTTATACTTACAAGAACAGGGCTTAGAGGTGTTCTTGGACAAATTACGAACATAGGGTTGGCTAGATACATTTACTAATACTAAGAGGGGCTACTCAGTACCTGAATTAGCAGAATTTTATGCCAATTGTGAGGTCACGAATGGGATAGCGACTAGCTCTGTTCACGGTCGGGAATTGTGTTTTAATGTTGATAATCTGGGAGATTGGCTTAGGGTACCCTCTAAAGGGTTTGATGTGTATGTTAGGGAAGATAAAACTTTACTGACCAATGACCAATTGTTGGATCTCACCAGAAAACTAGCCCAACAACCTGACCTAAGTACACCCCAGTCTGTAAGAAAGGGGGACATGCAGCCATTACATCGGTTGTTATTCTGGTTTGTCATTAAGAATGTGATACCTCGGGGACAAGGAAGCAATCTTCCGGACTCTATGGACATGTACCTTACTAACCTCCTCGATCGGGGAGAGCCCATTAATTTGTCTGCTATCATGATTAGTCACATTGGCAGATTGCCAACACTGTCAGAAGCCATGATCTGGGCTATGGTTTTCTTTTGACTTCGGTGTTCGAGGCTCTGGGGATCCCTTTGCAAAAGAGATTGGGCTTTCAGGTAACCGATGAAATAGGGAGCAATACTTTACTAGGGTGTGGGTTCCAGATTAAGAAGAGTGATGGAACCGTGTTAGAACAAGGACCCAAAACACCTTTTGGCCCTGATCCCCGTTCTGGTTCTAGTATGGCAGCATTGTCCAGCACTACCATGGTTGCGACTCTTGTCCAGGATCAGCTCCATCTGAAGGAGGAAATTGCTGAAGTGAAGCAAGCACTGACTGAAGAAAAGGCCTTTAATGCGCAACGCCATGAGGATATTCTTCATGCCCTCTCTGCCCTCACGGCTAAAATTGCTCCATCCTTCTCTTCTCCCTGATTCAACTCTGCCCTTTTCCCTATTCCCATCAACACTGTTCGCTTTTTTGTTTGGTTAATCTTGATTCTGCATGTGATTGACAATGGTTATATCTATTTTTAGTTTGGCTTGGTTATGTTATGCCATTGCTTGCCTTTGCTGTTGTGTATTTGTGCGTAATTGGGATGGCTAATATCATTATGTATTGTATACTTGACTGTATCGTGGATTATTTTCCCTCATTACCTATGGTGGTGAGTGCATCCCCACTGAATTTATGCATGTGGCCTCCTAGATCTTTTCGATGATGTCAAAAGGGGGAAGACAAGTACGACCATGTTCCCATTAAATCAACCGGTTTAAGTTGACCTCCTATTCTTATGTACCTCTCCTATGTGATCTAGATACTCTGAACTAAGCTTGGCACTAATGTTTTTCCCCTATGCTATGTTTCACCTTTGATGGTCATTTAGTTTGTCATCATCAAAAAAGGGGAATTTGTTGAATCATATCTTATATAAGGTTTTAATGATTACAACCCAAATGTACTAATTATTCTTGGCTTGAGTTGAGTGCTAGAATCATGTCATAAGACAGATTGCAAACATCCTGGAGATCAGTTCGAAATATCATGCTTGAAGCTATGTGATAAAATTGTATGTTGAAAGCGACAGAAGTTGCAAAGACCCTGAAGAACAGGTCGAAGAAGCTGAAATCATCAAAGTGGGTATATGTGCACATCATCTGCAGAGTACAAGAGTCTTTAGAGTCTTAAGGGCAAGTACTGGTTATAGATTCTTGTTAATATGCCAAAAAAGAAGTTGTCTTAACACTCACCTTGAAGGAATTATTTAAGCTGACTCAGAACATTGCTCAGAACAATTGAGCAAACAGGTCTGCAGTGCTCTGAGGGCAGTGAGTGCAAAAATCGATTTTCAAAGATTTTTAAGAGTTTTCCTACTGCCAAAATTCCTAATATATTTAAGATTGATTTTCTGATAATATTGTGTTTTAGAAAGAATAATTTCCTAAATAATATTGGTCTCCTAAAAAGATTTTTCAAAAGATTTGATCTTATCTTTTAAGATATGATTTTCTAAAAGGATATTGTTAAGAATTTTTATTCCTATTATCTGCTGAATATTTTCAGAGTTATAATGGAAATCAAATCCTTGTGTTTTGTGGATATATAAGCACTCGCTTCTCATCTCTTCAAAATGGGTTTTTCAAGGCTAAAAATTGAGTTTTTTGTTGGCTTATTTTTCTGAGTGAAAACCTTCAAGAAGTGTGCTAAATTAAGTCATCTATATTGTCATAATAGGGATTGTATTGTATCTTACATTTAGCTTATTTAGAAGCATTCAAAGTAAGGTGTTTTTCTATTCTTTTCTATCATCAGTTAAGTCTAAAGTGTGTCCAAGTTTTGGGAGACATTGGACATGTTGTGTGACTCATGTGTAACTAGGGTCTCGGGGGAGACTAAGTTACGTGTGTGACGTTGTCACATGTGTTACATAGTGTGATGAATTTGGCCCTTGTTAGTGAAAGTGTTGTTGAAATCCTACTGAGGTAGGTCGTGGTTTTTACACCTCAATTGGGCCAAAGGTGGCTTTCAACGTAAAGATATTGTGTCTCGTTTATTATTTCTGTAATTAGTTTTGTTTCTGGCTCACTACAAACACGTCTCTAAATAGTTCTCACGAGTGTTTTGAAACGAACAGAAAAATCGGAGGACACAATTCACCCCCTTCTTATGTCCTTGTGTAAGTAAATCTAACATCATGTATGATAAGTGCTCAGTTCTTGCATTTGTTTGTGAAGACTCTTAGATCTCTTGCTAGCCATAAGTTGTATTCGTACTGCTAAGGTAGCTGAAAACCATCTTTAGGCACTCTTTTGCAAGATCCCTTACACTTAAACCAATCCACAGTCTCTTCCCACATAATCTGAGGCTAGATATGTCTTCACCTGTGTATTGCTATTCATACCTCAGGGGAAATATTGCACTCAAAAAGAAGATGTTTGTGGTTTTCATCCTTTAAATTGGAAAGAATACATTTAGTACCATTTGTGTTACCAATGCCCAACTTGAGTTTCTGTGTTTTGTGAGAAGTTTCTTGTGTGTTGCAGACCAAAGACAAAAAGCATTTCAGGGCACCAAGCAAATCCAAGTAGCTCCTCTGGATCTTGTTACTAGAGTATTGAGTGTTTTTCATCTATTGCACTGTGACTCGACTTCAAAATATTTTGTATAGGCCAAGAAGCCTTGAAGGTCTCGACCTCCCAAATGTGTTATATATATATATGTATATATATGTATATATATATATGTATGTATGTATATATGTGTGTGTATATATATATGTGTGTGTGTGTGTGTGTGTGTGTGTGTGTGTGTGTGTGTGGATCCATTTTGTTGGTAATTAGATGTTACCTGGTGCGGAAGCTTGCCTGAATCTTTAGCTTCTGATTGATTGATGCCCATAAAACGGTGGCTACTATAGTCACCAGATGCTTCATACTCAAAACATGAACCCACTTAGATGGCCAGGCTTGTGTGAGGGAGAGGACAGCAAGTGTTGGATTTGGAGGAGAGCTTGTTGCTTACGCTAATGATCATACCCCATAATCCATCCTCTATTTATAGTGGCACAAAGCCTCAAAACAGAATCTGTAAATTAATGGGGTGATCAATGCTGATTAATACACAATTAACCTTTTTGTAACTGCTAAATCCTCTATATTTTCTCCTTTAAGAACCACAAGGATCACAACAATTTTGCCATTGTAGCCAAGTTGCATGTTTGCATAAGGAATAACCCAAGGCCTCCATATGTTTTATATTTGCACACCTATTCCCAGGCAATAAGAGCTTTTTTGCTATCATTACATTTCCCTGTCCACAGCAACTTTACTTTATAGTTCGTAGAACATCCTTGGGGAATGAAGAACTAGGCCTAGAAGGTCTATAAGGATGTAATCATTTACTGTAGCAATTATAGCCTACTAGAATAAGACAGAAAAATAATAGTCCAGGAAGTTTTATCTGCTATCACCTTATCAATGAGCGTGTCAATTGGGCTACAACAAGCTTTCTAGTAGGCAGTAGGACTCCCAAGTATCTTATAGGTAAAGATCCTTTGTGAACTTTTATCCCATTGAGAATGTGTTGTTGCTCATTTGGAGTTATGTCCCCAAAACGTACTTCAGTTTTCTGCAAGTTAGTAGCCATTGAAGTAATCAAAAATAATTTAATAGATAAAGGGTCATTTCAAGCAAATAAGAGCAGATCATCTGCAAAAATTATAAGATTATACTTCTCATACCTCAAATGGCAGTTAAAGTCAGCCAGTTGTGTTATTCCGTAAATATTATGAAGAGGTAAGGTGAAAGGGGATCACCTTGTCACACGTCCTTCGCACCAAAGGCTTAAAGACCTCCCATGTTGTATAATATGTGGTAGGATACTATGCTAAAACAAATGTAAATCCAATTAACAAATGGCAAAGGGATGCAAGTCCTGGCATCACCTGTTGTAAGTAAGGCCACACAACTGAGTCATATTCCTTTCTTAAATCAAAAGGTATATCTAGGAGACATTGCACCTCTTACATAGTACTTGATCAACTCAATTGCCCTAACAATGTTGTTATCTATGTGTGTACTAGGGATGACAGTTGATTAAGACTCACTAATAATGTTAGGTAGTACCAATTTGATTTTGTTCACCAGTACTTTACATATAACATTGTAGATAACCATGGAACAGGCAATAGGCCCATAGTCGCCAACATTGAGGAGCTGTTTGACTTTAGAAAAGAGTGTAATACCAGTGCAATTCACACTCCTGGCAGCTTGTCAGTAACATGGAACTCTTAAACAACAGTCATCATCTCTTTGCTAACTATATTTTGGGATTTCTTAAAGAAAGTTGTTGTATATCCATCTACCCCAAAGCTTTATCATCCCCAATTACCCAAACAATCATCCTTACCTCAGTGTCAGATACCTCCTAACATAACTGGCCATGTTGAGTAAGGGAAACACGTTTGACACTATGAAGAGAACCTGGATCTATCATTATAACATGATGTTGGGAACCACCCATCATGCCAATGAAGAAATCTCTGACCATGTCCTTGATCTTGGATTGGTCCTGAATCTGGTCTCCATTTACATTTAGCACATAGGTGATTTTACCTAAAGCTTGTCTAGCCCTCAGGCACCTTAAGGCTAGCATGGAAGAATTTAGTGTTTGCATCACCAACTTTGTCCTAATGCTATCGAAACTTTTATCTGAGTACCCTCTCTTCAACCTGTAGCAAGTTCATTTCAGCAATGACATATTTCCCCTATGTTATCAACAGTCGATCAAAAGGAGTATCATGTAGTTTCAATTGTATGAAGCTTAGTTCATTCCTCAAAGCTTTTGCCAAGATGGCAAGACTGGCTCCGCCATACAAGTAAGATTTTTTTTTCTTTTTAAAATCTTCAGGCTGGTATATGTATATGCATGTGTGTGTGTGTGTGTATATATATATATATATACACACACACACACACACACACACACACACACATATATATATATATA
>JACYFF010031958.1:38983100-39082369 GCA_017589665.1 Selenicereus undatus | reverse complement strand
CTATACAAGTCCAAGAGAACTCACAACTCCTCCTTAATGCTCACAAGCTCCATCAAAGGGGACTTGGCCCTTGTGCTGATTTGGAAGTCCAATTCCAACCTCATCCTAAACCTTTGGGATGTGTTACTCTTCTATTTTGGGAAGGTCAAGGGGCCTTCTAAAGGGTTTAGTCCATCAAAATGAAGTTAAACCCTCGGAGATAATAAAGAAGCCCTAAAACAGCAAGGTCTATGCTAACGGCAAATTAACCCGATTTTAACCCGGTTTTGTGGGCTTAATTATTCAAGTTTAGAATGGGTTTAAAATGCTGAAAGCTCACTTTTTGGGAACCTTCTTATATTAGCTAAAAGGGCATAAAAAGAGTTCTAGGCTAAGGCATTGGGTCATACGTCAACTGGAGCCTTTTTCTACATGCTATAGAAACTGTCCCAGCCTGCACATTCTGTTCCTTTTGCCCCATATCTCCCAAACGTTAGCTCCAAACTGCTTCCAACTTGAACCACGTGAAAGCTGACTTCCTAATCTTTCTAGGAAGGTCTATTTCATCAGATTTGGCAGAGAAAACTAAGAGATATGGCTATTTAAAATTGACCTATGTAAATTGAAAAGTGTTGACAAAAGTATAAAGCACTTTTCAGCTTTTGTTTATTGCTTTTTGGTCCCCCCCACCCCGGCTTTACGGTTGTTTGTATGTTGTTTTATCGCTTTCTTTAGCTTGTATGAGGCTCTCCTATATAAGGGAAGCCTTAGGATGTAGAAAGGGGTTGTTGAATGATATACAAAGAAGCTTAAGCTTTCTCTTTGTCTCAAATCTTGAGTTCTCTTTATCCTTTCTCAAAGGTGGTGAGTCTTGAGTGGAATCCTTTTTGGAATTGTGGGTGGCTTGCCCTTTAAACAATTCTTGGTGGATCCTTAGTCTTGATTGGTGGCCTAGCCTTTAAATCAAGTCATGTCTTGTTACCAAACGAAAATTTGCAACTAAACTTAAGCAAGCTACATCCGGCCCATTAGCACACGCTACATATATATATATATATATATATATATATATATATATATATATATATAGATATAGATAGATACACACACACACACACACACACACACACATATGGGGGTTTACAACAATGGAAAGGGATTGTACCATGTCTAGACAGAGGGCGATCATTGCAACCAACAAAAGTACAACAAATTAAGATCTTTGATCAAGTGGATCAGGACAATATCAACAATGGACAAGATTAACAGGGATGTGTTGTGGACAAGAAAGAAAAAATGCAAGGAACTGAAGAATAGCACGAGATGGTATATTTTTTTCAAGGTTAGAGGGTTCTCTTTGAGGTATAACCACTTGATTGTTTCATTGGAACATTGTATAATTTAAATTCTTTATGATATTTTTTGGTTTTAACTTCACAATAGTTAATAATATGGTGTTTTGGCCTATATGATATTTATTACTCATCCTTATTGTGTGTGATGGTCATCCTTTAGTACATTATTAGTCATCTTTTTTATAATTATTAGAAATTCTCAAGATATTTATTTGCCATTCCCCTTACAAATTTTTCCATATTATGATACGGTCATATGAAAAAATTTAGGGTGACTTTAAATAAATTTGGGGACACCCATTATGCATTAGAGGCCTTTTATTAGATTCCAAGTGGAGAAGACGGACGCGAACTCATTATCCCATTTGTTTGACTTGCACATGTGACTTGCACATGTGAAATGTGATGACGTAATTGATACTTAGCTCATAAAAGCTATTTAAAAACTTAATGGATAGTTTTTACTTTACACAAATTTTGGGTTGACTCATTATTCATAAGGGGGAACGTACTTATTATCCTCGAACCCGGGGTGTTCTGCTGGATTCCCATTGGGGGGATTAATGAATTCGACTCAGGGCCAGTTTGGTGAGAAAAAGTGAAATGGAATGGAATCAAGATTTGAATCCTGGGGGGTTTGGGTATGAAATTTGAATCATGAACCTAGTTGTTTGGTGAAAGCTGAAATGGAATCATGTTCCAGTTCTTACTGTTTGGTGAACAATTTTGGAATGGAATCAACTTTGTTTTTATTTTAGAAATGTTATATGCAACTATGAATTATTGTTTTAACTTTTATTATTTTGGTTTGTTAAAAATGAAGTTCTAACAAGTTATTTATGAACCATTTGAGAATATTTGATTTAACTATAATTTTTTTAAATAATTATTTTGCATTTTTTATTTTTTTCATGATCGATATGTGCATAAACTTGGAAGAGCACAATCTAATAAACCAATAAAAATTACACATCAACCACGAACATAATTGGGGCGATTGTGCATAAACTGAAGGCTGGGAATGAAGTAGAGAGTGACTTGTGCTGTTTAGATGATTCTAAATAAAAATTACACATCAACCATGATCGATATGTGCATAAACTGGGCGGCGATTGGAAAGGTGGTCGACAGTGACTTGTGCCATTTAGATGATTCTAGGGTTTGTGGTGAGAGATGTGAAAAGGGAGAGAAGTAGAGAGTCATGGACGAAATGAAGGCTGGGAATGAAAAAATATATTTTTTAAAAAATAATACTGATTCCTGAGGGGTTGGAAACTTGATACCCCTCATAAGTGGGGGGTTCAAGTTCCTTAGAATTGGAGAGGAACTTGAAACCCGGGGTATCAAGTCCCTTTCCTTCAAAATTCTCTCCAAACAAGAAAGAAAGGAACATGAGCCCTTAGGTTTCAAGTTCCGTTTTTGTTTCCTCACCAAACAGACCCTCAGTCAAACCACGTAAATCGGCTAACAGTATTTATGTAGATGTTTAACATGATGTTAGAGAGCATCTAAAGCAGCAGAGGGTCATCTATTGTGTCTTTACATAATAAGTCTTGTGTGAGAATATGTTATAAGATACACCATGAGACAAACACTTTTATAATAATAATTGGGGTGATTAATAGGTCATTTAAGAATTGCTATGATTAAGTCACTTCTAAATGAACTATTAATCACCCATAAATTAAAAAGGTACTTTAAAACGTATAATTATTCATATCAAAAGCTTTAAAAACACCCTAGGAAAATTTTACCCACAATAACTCTTATGCGAGAATGTCTAATCTAAAAAGTTGTGATCTGGAATAGGGAAAGTTGATAAATCAAACATGAATATAGATAATCTTCTAAGTCGTCTTTTGTAATTAAGGTAATGTGTAGTCAACTAATATGAACATAGTAGACATTATTCTTCAATATAATGTTTTGGTAAATGTAACGCCCTTAAAATGCTAATGACATGATTTACGGAAAAACTGTAGCGGAAGACTTAATAATAGAAGGTGCTACCGCCGTCCTGATAAGAACAAGGTTCACTGAAACCATTTGATCTTGCAACTCATGTTCAAATCATAATATCTATTAAACTGAAACACTTCAAGACCAAAGTCCATAATAGTGCAACTTCAATACAATCGACTTAATCATACAATTTGCTCACTCCACTCACACTACACAAGTATATTGAGCATAGACCCAAGTTGAACCTGAGGTCGATCCCAACATTCAAGATATGTTGAATCCACTGTGAGCATCTGATAACTTCGAAAAGGGCTTGCTAAAAGAAGAAACATGTGATACTTCATCACCTAAAATAGAAAACATGAAAACAATTCGAAAATGTGAGCAAAAACTCAGTACATGCATTCTTGTATTGTAAAATGAGCGTAGAAACACTGTTGATGGCTACCCGCTTTTTGCAATGCATTTAGTTCGCAATAACAAGGAAAATGAAAGTAAATGAAACTGAGTTGCTCATTATTATCTGGATGTGAACCCCTTGCAATGATATGATCTATACATAGGTGTATACCTACCAATCCGATCAAGACTTGGCCTGAAGCCACGCGGGTAAATGACAAGCTGACGCCTTATAGATGATAACTGATGGGTTCACAAGTTAAATGGCAAATCACTGTATAAACTGATTCATTGATAAACTCATTAAAAGTTGTAACTTGATAAACGTGTTCTGCTTTCTAAAGATACAGGCAATGGACGTACCTTGAGTATTTAAAAATGTCATCTGACTTGATAAATATGTTCTGACTTGATAACACTTATGCATAATAGGGAATGATAACTGGGCCTCGACTCTATTTCATAAATGTCATTGTAAGTATGTGTAGTCAGTAAATGATCTTTACTTACATAATTCAATAAGTAAAAGTATGTGTAAGAAAAATTGAATAATTAAATGGCATACATGACTTGGGTATTTCAATATAATTTCAAAACTGAATTGATGAAAGTAATTAAACTTGATATAAAGTAAATGAAAGTAAAATAGTCCGCAATGAGATAATTGAGATTACAAAGGAAAAGGCCTTAATAGTGACAATTGAGAGAGTGGTTGTGGCCTTTTTTGAAATAGGTTGCTGATATGGGTTTAAGGCTTGCTGATGTATAACTTGGTTTAAAATAATAGCCTGTACACTAGATTGACTTGATAAATACATTTGATACATTCTGAAATGAGTAAGTAATAAAGGTTTGAGGCCAAGAGGGATATATCTTAGTTCAAAATAACATAAACTGCAATAACTTCGTCTGATAAATATGGTTTATGGGTCACAACTCTCCCCACTTCTCATATTTCATTCATAAATCTATTAGATATAGAATTCTATCCCAAATGAATCATTGAACTCAATAGAAGCTATTAAACTCACTAAACTTGGCATTTTCTTTGTAAAATCCATAAATGTTTCAAAGCTCATAAACAAGCTCCCAAATTGTATACTTATCTTCTTCTTTCTCATTAATCAAACTAAAAGCTCTATGAAAGTCCATGAATATTCATTTCCCTCCTAAATGAACTTACTTGGCCCAAAATACACAAATTGAATGCATGATCAATCTCACTTAATCTTTATTATTGTTCTTTACACAATTACTCAAAATGCTTCCAAAAATCACCAATCTCAAAATACTCAACCAAAATTCATGAAATCTTATAGAAAATTCAAAAATCATATGGACAATCTACAGTACATTTTCTAAATTTTCCTCCAAGTATATACACTGCACAGAAATTGCAATAACAGCCCAAATGTACCAAAGCAGGTCAGTTCACTTCAAAAGTTCATAACTTTCTCCTTGACCTCAAATGGAGACCTAAAACTCCAATATGAAAAGATTAAGAAGTCCTAAAAAACTTTTATTTACAACACATAACATAATTCCTATAATAGGATTCCCAAAATGGGGCTAAAACACAAGTGTGTTAGTTTTTGGTCCATTTTACACAGTTTTGGTAAAACGACCATAACTTTTTCCACAGAGCTCGGATTAGGGCGATTCAAAATCCATTTGAAAGCTAACACACTGAACTATCTACCCACCAAAAATTTTCCCATGGTCGGATCATTACCATTTTAATCCCGAAGTCTTGTTTTCCTGAAATTTTCAGCCTTCACTGTTTTAGTTTTCTCTTTCTTTTGCGCATAAATCCTCGCTTCAATAATTCCAAATCACCAAAAACATCATCATAATCATCAATAAAACTAAATATTACAAAATCAAATACAAATCAATCTATAAACATGGTTTTAACTTAAGCTTGCACGAACATGATCATCCCTAAACCCTAACATGATTCAAGCTCAACTTCACCATGATCAACACCAAAATAAATCTTATTTCTTATGAAAACATTATGATCAATGATCACAAACATCAAAAAAAGAATCAAAACCAAAATAAAAATCAAAACCAACAAGATAAAGTTTACTCAGTTTGCTTGAAGATAAGTGGGTGAAAATGATGTTTGATGCTTGAGGGGGCTGTGGGGATGACTGGTGGTTGTCTTGGTGGCATGGGGGGTGCCTGACTAGTGGCTGGAAGGTGGTTGGAAATGGCTGGAATTGGGCTGCTGGGTGGCAGGCCGTGTAGAAGGGAAGAAGAGAGAGAAGTGTGTGTGATCACTTGGCTATGAATAAAATGACAAAATACTTGGCTGAGTTTATATCTAGAAAAGTGACTTTTTAGCTAACCATAGCTAAGCTTAATCATGGTAATTAGTTAGGTTAAGAAGCAAACATGTTGGGCTTTAAATTAGGCCGAAGAAAGTTCGATTCGGGAATAAAACGCTTTCTAACGATAACGTTTTTATGTCACTTGAAATTAAATTTTTGTGACGTTATGGAAAAATAAATTAAATCACTTGGATTATAATTATTAGGACTTACTATAAATTCTTTCAAATAATCTTTTTCCCACCGGGACGATTAAATGCGATAAATATATTTGAGAAAATCATTAATATAAGGTAATTAAATAAATAAACATAATTTAGGAATTGGACCCAATGAATTGGGCCAAAATAAATAAATTCAGGCCCATGTTTTTCTGTAGCTAAAACTTAAAATTTTGTGACGTTATGGAAAATAATTTAGCAGTCAATCATAATTATCAAGGCCTACTATTGATTCACCTGAAATTTAATCAATCAACAAAAGTTGGATTACGAATCAATGAAACTTGAATTGCAAAATGGGACCGAAATGAAATATCCCCCAACTGGGATGCTTAAATATGATAATGAAAGTGAAAAATTTAGACAACATAAGGTAATTCGATAAATATATAAGTTGAGTGTAATTGAATTAATAAACATGATTTGGTTAAACAAATAATCATGAGTAATTAAATCTATAAACCTGATAAACTAAATGAATAAACATGATTAATTAAATAAATAAATATGATTTAAATAAATAAAAATGGGTTAGGGTCGGGTAATTACAGCCTTCCCCTCATAAAGAGTTTCGTCCTTGAAACTTATGATGCTTGCCAAATGTATGCAATCCTGCTTTAAAAACACATGGGCCATTGGTTCCCATTGCTTCCCTCTGAAGAGGTATAATTTGCCTAATGTACTCTGACTAAGGGCGTCTATGTATTGTATAACTGGTTAATCCCATGTTTCAGTAGTAGATCTGGATACTTCTCATGCAATAGCCTTAATGAACTCAATTATTATGATTCAAAATTGATGTTCTCTTCGAAAGAAAAGAACCTTGTTACTAGTGAGAAGGTGCTCACTACTGGTTCATCACCTTGTCCACTAAAAAGAATTTTTGTATACCCTGATAAGTACTCTAATACTATTACGAGCTAAAAAACACGTCATATACGTGTTCAGGTTCAACAAGTAGGTGCAGCCAACAAGCTACAGGATTTAACATTTCAATGAATCATAAGACCCCATGTAACTAGTCCCTAATTGTCCTTGGATAGTCGGTCTCTTACTACCTTGATTAGAAAAGCCGTTTGAAATACTTCATAACCCATATGAGACTTTGGTTATTTCTTTGTTTTTCCAGTACAACTCTTTTATTGACCTTGTATCACCTCAACATGTACTTGAATTTTCCCTCTTAATGCTTGCTTGGGTTAGCTCTGACTGTATACTGAATGTTTTTTCTGGCTCACTCCAATATAATTAGACAGTGCTTGAGATTATGCCTTTATCAAAATGTCCTCATCTAATATTCCTAATGCATCACATGATCTCCCCTCATCAGACTGCTGAAGGATATGCTCCTGGTCAATAATGGGTAATGAAATTACCACGGTTAGGGATGAGAGCGATGAAATGCTTAGCCAAGTGAATCATTGCATACAAACAAAATGAACAATGAGACGAGAAAAGGCTAATAAAGGAAAGATTATCATGTGGTGGTTAGAGTAAAGATAACCATACGTGTATCATGAATTCTGAAATATAATACCACAAGAAGTGTGGTTTATAAATATGGATCATAAAGGGTCTAATAAATAATCAACCAATGAGAAAGATGGCATGGTTATACTCGAGTTTAACTGATGAATTGGAAACAAGATGACAAGCAACTGAGCTTCAACTAGGTGACTTTATAGCCACAAGAAACAAGATAAGTGCAATAAATAAATGGGACAAGCAATGTGCAATAAATAGATAGATAGATTGGATAAGCAAAGTGCAATAGATAGACAAATAGATTGGACAAGCAAAGTGTAATGGATAGATAAATGGATTGGATGAACAAAGTGTCAATGGATAGATAAATAGATTGAGCAAGCTACACTAGGAACATGCCTTTACTCATATGAAGTCAATTTGAGTACAACAATAAGGTTAAATAGAGAATGCAGAAGTTTATTTATTAGAATGTAAGATATATGTGTGGGCGTTGGAGTTCAAAATAAAGAGAGTAAGAGGATTATGACAATCGTAATTACCCACACCAATGAGAGTTAAATTACATTATGAATTCAGAACAAGTTGTACAAGCTTATTATTATGAATAAATGAGATGTAAGGTAGATGTGTGAATTAGCTCTCAACGGAATGAACTACAGCTGTAACACCCGGGATGCTGTTCAACCGATTTATGTCATTATAAATTCTGCCTGAGTGTTGATGACTAGAACGTCGAATCTTGGGAATGAACTTGCAATTTATTGAATTGAACCTTAATATAATCAAAAGGCGAATAAATCGATCGATGATTATATTAATGGTTATGGTTTAAGATTATAAAGGTCGGAAAATTGAATTTATGGTATAAGTGGGTTGGTGTTTTTATTTTCAGCCATCAATTACGTACTTTCTGTAACTATAATGCCATTTCTCTTGCCTTGTGCTTAGAATGAACGATAGGTGAATTCTTCAAAGAAAAGGAATGAACGACGGACGTAAGTTATTATTGCATCTTTTAGGGGAGGGGGCTATCCACTGTGCAATTATCGCTCATCCCATCTATCATTGTGCCTCCAGGTTTCTGAAGTAAGCCGAAAGGGAGTCACTGCTACCTAGAAGTTAAGTGATGGACTCGTACGTGAACTGCAATGTGTTTTGTGGTGTGTGATTGTAAATTAAGTTCTTGTGTGCTTGGTTTGCATATCATTTAGAGTCGCTCTGTATGGCCATATGAGCCACCATCTGAGTTGCCAAGGTTGTACCCTTCGTTGTTCAATTGTTTAAATACTGTACTGCATTGGTTGTGGTGCTCCGGGTGGGTAGCCCGTAGAGCTGTGAACTTCGGCGGGTGGCCGTTGAGTTAGTTTTACTGTTATTTTCAGTACAGGGAATCAATTGTGAGGCTGTAAGCCTGAGGAAATGGTCAATTTTTAAGGAAAACTCTGTTCGTTTTGTCCCAGGATTTAAGAACAAAATGGTAACACTCCTGGCTTTAGGGTTAGGGGCGTTACAGATGGTATCAGAGCAAGGTCCTGCGACCATAGGCCGCGGCCTACGTCTTGCATTGCATATAGTTGCTTACGAATGCTGCATGACAAGGTGTAGTTTGATGTGCCTGTGTGCACAAATGTGCTTTGGTATGGTTGTTTTTGTGTCTAGCTAGCAATTATGTGGCCTTGATTTGGCTGGTTATATACATGGGGAGACATCTTTGCATCCTAGCATGTAACCACTGTTACCCTTGAGTCAGCTCATCGTTAGGCTCGTCGGGGCAAGACATATTACTTATATGATGGGCTTCATAGTGCACTGGCCATATCAATCCTGACATACCTAGAGAGGAGATAAAAGAGAGAATCTGACAGACTTTGGAATTGTTATGTTACATGTATCACCTCGCTGCTACCTGAGGTGAGAAGTCATGCCTTTCCAACATTGTTTATGCATAAATACCAAGTGCATAACCTCAAAAAGGGGTAGAACATAGCTCATCGAATTTCGGGGACGAAATTCTTTTAAGGGGGGAAGGCTGTAACACCCGGGATGCTGTTCAGCCGATTTATGTCATTATAAATTCTGCCTGAGTGTTGATGACTACAATGTCGAATCTTGGGAATGAACCTGCAATTTATTGAATTGAACCTTAATATAATCAAAAGGCGAATAAATCGATCGGTGATTATATTAATGGTTATGGTTTAAGACTATAAAGGTCGGAAAATTGAATTTATGGTATAAGTGGGTTGGTGTTTTTATTAATAGACAAAAAAAAAGAAAAAGGAAAAGGGGGCCGAAGCCCCTTCTTCTTTTCGAGCAGCATCGCAAAGGGGAGGGGGAGCAGCAATTGCGAACAGGGGAGGGGGGTTTTCTCGACCTCCCCTGCCGGCGACTCACATACACAACCATCGGCAGTGAGGGACGGCTAGGGGAGGCCGCCGGCGACCGGCCGTCATGCCTGGCCGTTCCCCCATGCCGGTTGACGCCAAAACCGGGCCAGAGAGAGAAGGCAGATGCGAGAAATAGAGAACGGAGTTCAAGGGGGAGGCCACCGTGAGCCTCGACGGCTCCTCCACGACCGCCGGCGGCGGCGGTTAGGCAAGGGGGGGGATCGGTAGCAGGGTAGCAAAGGGGAACCGAACCGACACCGAGCCAACAAGTATCAAACCCTAAAACGGGTCCTTTAGCTTGGATTCGAGGTGGGTTTCCTCATCCTCCTATTTATGGTTAAATTTTTAATTTCGATAAAGCTTATTGGTTATTGATTATAGGTTGTTCAGGTTGAATTCGATGGTTTTTGCGTATAATTCGTTCAGGTTGAATTCGAATCAATTATCAGTGATTTGATTGTTAATTTCGATAAAACTTACTGATTAGCGATTATAATTCGTTCATGTTGAATTCAAATCAATTATCAGTAATGTGAGGAAGTTGTAGCGTGAATTGAACGATACCATGTATATATATATGTGTTAGTTGTACTAAATTAAAGTTTATCGTTTGGCAATTATATAAGGGCCATTTGAGGCGCTCATTTATTGCTTCAAAATTACATTTCAAGCCTAATTAAACCCGAAGTGAATTATAAATGCTTAGAGTCAACGTATATATGTTTAGGTTCGAATATGATAATATGATAATATGATAAACGAATGCCTAGAACCGTAATATGCTTAAGTGGCTTAAGTAGGTTCGATTACTGACTTCGAAGTAATAACCGAACGTTTAGAATCGTATTAGGCTTAAATGGTTTAATTAGGCTTGAAATGTAATTTCGAAATAATAAATGAACGCCTCAAATGACCCTTATATAATTGCCAAACGATAAACTTTAATTTAGTACGACTAACACATATATATATATACACATGGTATCGTTCAATTCACGCTTCAACTTTATCATATTACTGATAATTGATTCGAATTCAACCTGAACGAATTATAATCGCTAATCAGTAAGTTTTATCGAAATTAACAATCAAATCACTGATAATTGATTCGAATTCAACCTGAACGAATTATACGCAAAAACCATCGAATTCAACCTGAACGAACTACAATCAATAACCAATAAGCTTTATCGAAATTAACAATTTAACCATAAATAGGAGGATGAGGAAACCCACCTCGAATCCAAGCTAAAGGACCCGTTTTAGGGTTTGATTCGGGTTGGCTCGGTGTGGGTTCAGTTCCCCTTTGCTGCCCTGCTACCGATCACCGCCCCCCTTTGCCGAACCGCCGGCGGCGGCGGCCGTGGAGGAGCCGTCGAGGGTTACGACAGCCTCCCCCTTGAACTCCCTTCTCCATTTCTCGCATCTGCTTTCTCTCTCTGGCCCGATTTTGGCGTCAACCGGCATGGGGGAACAGCCAGGCGTGACGGCCGGTCGCCGGCGGCCTCCCCTAGCCATCCCTCGCTGCCGGTGGTTGTGTATGTGAGTCGCCGGCAGGGGAGGTCGAGAAACCCCCCTCCCCTGTTCGCGATTGCTGCTCCCCCTCCCCTTCGCGATGCTGCTCGAAAAAAGAAGGGGCTTCGGCCCCCTTTTCCTTTTTTTTTTGTCTACTAATAAAAACACCAACCCACTTATACCATAAATTCAATTTTTCGACCTTTATAATCTTAAACCATAACAATTAATATAATCATCGATCGATTTATTCGCCTTTTGATTATATTAAGGTTCAATTCAATAAATTGCAGGTTCATTCCTAACGGTTCTAGGCATTCGTTTATCATATTATCATATAATCATATTTGAACCTAAACATATATACGTTGACTCTAAGCATTTATAATTCACTTCGAAGTTAATAAACGGTTATGAATTAACTAAACGTACATTCGACGCTTCTAATCACTTATAGTCCACTTCGAAGTTAGTCTTCAGGCATGATTTAACTAAATAGGTTCGAATCAAAGCTAAACATGCATAATATCATTTGTCAATTATACGAAATTTATTGAATATGTCAAGTTTATCGATTATATACAGTTATCGATTACTGATTGAATATATAATGTTCATCGCTGGTTTATAACGTTAAGGTCATTCAATAAATAACGCTCATCGATTATACATGCGCACTGTTTCCATAACATTATTGATTATATAACGTTCATTGTTGAGGTCATTGATTATGCATTTTATCGATTATATATAATGTTCATCGTTATTAATTATATGACGCTCGCTGATTATGTATGATTATATTATCGATTATATGCATGATTATATTATCGATTATATAGAATTTAACAAGTAGACGATGTTTCGTATTTACATAATGATTATTGATTGCATGAAAATCTCGATGATACGTAGTTCTTGGTTACATGAAGTCTATAGACATTTTAGGTTGATAATATGAAGTCCCCTAATTATATAATAGACATGAAACCATTACCAATAGATCTTGATCCATAAGGTGAATTCATGGATTATATGATAGACATTTTAGGTGGAAAATAGTTCCACCTTAAATTGGAGCAGAAGTGAGGCCACATCGGTCGCTTCAAGCTGTCAACAAACAATGTACAGTACAGGAAAGAGATTTTCCTGAACCAGGGACGTACATTGCCTATGTTCTTCAAAAACTCTATGTTCTTCAATATGATAGACATTTTAGGTAGAAAATAGTTCCACCTTAAATTGGAGCAGAAGTGAGGCCACATCGGTCGCTTCAAGCTATCAACAAACAATGTACAGTACAGGAGAGAGATTTTCCGGAACCAGGGACGTACATTGCCTATGTTCTTCAAAAACTCTATGTTCTTCAAAAACTCACAGTATTCTCAGCAATGAAAAATCAAAACAAGATTCATTTAATGAACAAAGTTCTCCATGTTTTGTCACATAAACAAGTGGCCCCGCCAATTATCATCAGGGCTTATGCCCATCAAGTATCAAGGCTTATGCCGACCAATACACCCGCGCGCGGCGTCAAGGCTTATGCCCATCAGTTATCAAGGCTTATGCCGACCAATATACCCGCGCGCGACGTCAACTCAGGCTTCTCGATCGGCCTGGGGGGTGTGAGCACCTAAAGTACGATCATTTCAAGATGTACATCGACCAAGGGGTTCACTTTCAGATAAGAATCAACAAATCAATGTTACTTATACATTCTCTCTCTCTCCTGTTTGCAAAACAAAATATTTTGAAATGCGGGCGCCCAACCATTTAACCTCCAAGTTTGTTTTACTGCATAGGGATTTATGTCTGAGTTTCGGCTCATATTTCGAAACATGTTAGGTAAAAAAATAGTTTCATGTTTCGTCTATTGCCTAAGTTGTAACCAACCGTTAATGTCCATACCTAAAATAGTTTCATGTGTAGTCGATAGACATTAGTTTATCGATCGACATTACATAGACATTAGTTTATCGATCGACATTACATAGACATTAATTTATCGATCGACATTTTTAAGTCTATTGCCTCTATATGTTTATCGATCGTATACACCGTATCCATTATATATAGTTTATCGACTGCATAGTTCATTGTACGTATCCATGGATTATGTGAAGGGCATTGAGTCTATTTATATCGTATGGTGATTAGATGACATTTGTCAATTGTATATTATAGTCAAGGTCCATAAATGCTTTATTACATGATCGCTAAGTGCTCCTAATTGTTTAACACTCGCCTGTTTGCATCGACAAGTCATTGGTAATGAAATAACCTAAAACCATCAGATTGATCAACCAAGCGAGTCAGGTGACTAGTAAATAGGTCGAGGGATAAGGCGTTTTTAGAGGTTATTTGCACCTTTAGCTTAACCAACCTAGTACCTTCCTAGAAGTTTGCATGTAACTTCAACTTATATGTTTCAAGGCTCCTTATTTGGCAGAGAATTCAAAAATCGGAATTTCATTTCTTTGCCAGGAATGTTGCCAGTAGGCATATGTTAAGGTTACATGTTTCATAGCTCTGTTAATATGTAGTAGAGGCACGAGAAACATGGTCAATTGAATAAACAAGCATGTAAAGTTCAGAGGTCAATATATACATTTTATTGCTCTTATTCAGCAGAGGATGTTTATACCTTTCATACTTTTCAGCCATCAATTACGTACTTTCTGTAACTATAATGCCATTTCTCTTTCCTTGTGCTTGGAATGAACGATAGGGAGTCACTGCTGCCTAGAAGTTAAGTGATGGACTCGTACGTGAACTGCAATGTGTTTTGTGGTGTGTGATTGTAAATTAAGTTCTTGTGTGCTTGGTTTGCATATCATTTAGAGTCGCTCTGTATGACCGTATGAGCCACCATCTGAGTTGCCAGGGTTGTACCCTTCGTTGTTCAATTGTTTAAATACTGTACTGCATTGGTTGTGGTGCTCCAGGTGGGTAGCCCGTAGAGCTGTGAACTCCGGCGGGTGGCCGTTGAGTTAGTTTTATTGTTATTTTCAGTACAGGGAATCAATTGTAAGGCTGTAAGCCTGGGGAAATGGTCAATTTTTAGGGGAAATTCTATCCGTTTTGTCCCAGGATTTAAGAACAAAATGGTAACACTCCTGGCTTTAGGGTTAGGGGCGTTACAACAGCTCATGATCATGAAATAAAGATGGTCAAGGTTCAGAGCACTGGAATGTTGACAACCATATAAGGTCGAATAAAAATGTATTGCACATTTAACAATGGGTTTGCAAAGACATGGAAGATCACGCTAATAGGAGATATAGGGTTGAAATGCAATGGAGATTAAACAATATTGGATAGCATCAAGTTTTGAAGATGAGACACAATAAACTACATAGAAGTACCCTCAGTTTAGTGTAAACTATTTTAAGGACCATTGGTTTTTAAAACTAAATATAAGGTACCTTGTCTTTTGAGGTAACTAACAGAAAGGACCCTCAAACTCTTATTTGAGTTATTTTTTAGACCCATGCACTATTCTAATTTGCAAGGCACGCCCAAAAACTTTTCATATTTGTAAATCTACCCTCAATCCTTAAAAACTTACTTTCAAAAAATTTAAAATTGTTTTTGTGGGTTTTTGCTTACTAATAGATCTTGATGTCCTCTTTCATATGGTATTAGAGCCACGTGCACAAAAAAAAAGACTGAACTGAATGAGCTTAAGAATCAGTTAATTGTAGTACATCTTTCTCTTATTAACGAAGTCAGGCATAGCGAAAAAGCTACTCCTAGTAGGAGTACGCCTTTTCAGCATAAATACCTTTTCCAAAACCCAAAAAACAAGATTCCATTTCTTTTGCATGAAATAAAAATCCAAAAAGAAGTAGGAGAACAATTCGGTAAAAAATCGACTGAAAAGAAAGAAAAAGAAGGAGTGTGAACAGTATACTCTTGAAGAGCTACAAAAAATGTTTCAAAAAAGAACAAAATCTAGAAGAATTAAACAAAATCATGGGCGCAATTAGTGATAAACATGAAGTGTTCTCTGATGATAATGAAGAGACCAATAATGTCCAATTAAAAGAAAAAATATATCAGCAGATGAATCTGATTAAATTAGAGGATCTCAATGTATTACTATTAGAAGAAATTAGGAGAAAACTTGATAAAAAAATATGAAAAAATGTCTACTGAAAATGAAATCAATGAGATCGGAGAAGAAATCGACCTATATGGAACATAAACTAATCTAGTTAAGAATGTCGTTCCTAAACTTGAAGAATTTGGTGAACCATCTAGAAGAAATACTCATTTTCTAAGACCTAGGTACGTCCCAATAGGACGTATAAGTAATTTTTCCTTCGGGTTTATCCCAAGAAAAACCACAACTTATGAAGAAATTAGGCTTACCCCAAATAGCCAAACTGGATATATCTTAAACATTGATGGAGCCCATAATAGAGAAAAAATATTTGAGCATTAAAAAGAGGAATGAATAGTGTCTTAAACTTGAATACTACATGGATTGCGTTAAACTTCTTAAATTATATCAAACATAATTTCTGTGGCACTGTAGCTGACTAGTATGATTCGTTAAGTGAAGATGGTAAAAATACATTAAGAGCAATAGAAACACCAACTGCTATGTTCAGAAGTTTGTGCAAAGAAATTGAAATTGAATTCATCGGAGCTAAACTTGATTCTAAAGAAAAAGCCAGATAATGGCAAAGAAAGATTAACAACATAGAACTATGGGATACGAGATATCTAGAAAATTAAATTGCTGAATTCAGTCAATATTACTACAAAATTGGGCATAATGAAACAAATCTTGGTATGTCCTATGACAAATTGCCATATCCTATAAACTCTATAATTAATGAAAAATACATGGCATGGCTTGAACGAACAGATGTTGTTGATACCTTTGGTTCAAGAATTTCCTATTTATGAAAATGGGTCAATGAACAATGCCTTGATCTTCAAAAGCAAAAGAAGATTAAGAAGCAGTTCTTAACTTGCTGGGATTCACCTCACCAATAGAGAAAGGAACCTGAGAAAAGATGAAAAAGAAAATTCTATAAGAAAAAGATCTTTAACAAGCAGAGAGGCGAAAAATATAGAAGAAAATACTATAACATAACTAGTCCTAAAAAACAAAGATTTTTTTAGGAAAGCTACTTATTGCCCTGCAGGAAAAAACAACTGCAAATGTTGGGCATGTGGAGAAGTATGTCATTATGCTAATGAAAGAAAAATTAGGAAGAATAGCAAACTTATTGAAACTTTGGGAAGCCTAGATTATGTTGAGCTTAGTGAAGATGAGGCATTAGACCTAGCCCTAAGTAACAGCAAAGGAATTGTTGAAATTATATTGGACAATGAATATGAAGAAAGTGATTTTGAAGAAACAAGCCATATGATGGAAAGTAGCTTGGTTAGTCTTGGTGATCTTCAAGGAGAAGAATTTATTGTAGACAGTGACCATGAAGAAGTCAAAGGAGACTAAGTCCTTCACATAATCCAAAAGGACATGGTCTATAAAAAATCTATCTTTCAATTAAAAAGCAAATACGTATGTGAAATGATGGAGGGAGACATGGAAATAAAGGATTGTGAGTATGATATTGGGGAAGTTAATCTTATTAATTGGGAGACTATTCTTAAGCATAGCAAAGATAGAAAATAGAGGTACATCCATGTCGGAAGTGTCCAAGTTCAAATCACTTCATTGCAATATTATGGCAAAGATATTGAGCTTTACGCTTTATTCTGTGATATTAGACACACCAAATTTAATAATCAAATAATCATAGGGATAAAAACCAATTTATGTAATGGGTCAGTGGGTTTTAATTGTCGACCTGGATATTATGTGAGTCTAAAAGATGAATTTGCTAAAAATTATCCCTTAAGATAAAAACAGTTTGGATGGATATGAAAAGAGGAGGATATCCCTTAAGGATATTTTAAAAAATTATCTACATATTAGATAATACAATAGATCCTAAGACTAAGGTAATAATGATAGAAGTCGAGAAATTTGAAAGTCCTTCCCCTATGCAAAAAATCCAGAGGATTAAGTCCAATCCTCAAGAAATAAAAATAGATCGGTCATGGATATCTAGCTTTGCCAACCCTACTAAGATAAATAAGAAAAATATAATAAAGATAGATGAGGAAGGAAAAATCACCATTAAAACCCAATTATTAAGAAGTATGAGTACAAGGTCAAATTGGGAAGAAGGATCTTCATCAGCTAAAGAAGAGCTTAAAGAAGATGATATAATTAGTATGACAAGTGAAATGAGTCGAATGAGTTTTGAGGCTGCAAGACCCAGTGTAGATTGAATTATGAGTCTAGATAGAAAAGTCATTGGGTACAAAACTAGAACTGATAATGAACCCATCTATGAGGATGAATTAGTAAAAAATATTACTATGGAAATATGCTATGAAGCTACCAATACAAATCCTAATAGCATCTATATCCCAATAAAAATATGTTTAGAGGGATATAACAAATATGAATTGTGTGCTTACATAGACAGTGGTTGTTCTGTATGTTTTGAAAAAAGATCGTTATTTCCTGAATTTATGTGGAAAAGACCTAAAACCCCTTTACAGGTAAGGATAGCTGATAATAGTGTTATAAGCCACAATGAAGCCATAGAAGGATTAGCAATAGAATTAGAAGGAGTCCAATGCATTATATCAGTTTTATGGGCTACTGATCAACCCTTTCATGATATGATTATTGGAAATAATTTTTAAAGATTATATTCTCCATGCACCCAGACCATAAACCAAATAATGTTTACAATTAATGGTCACTCAGTCCCTATTGAAAAATTAAGGCTTACACGTATCAAAAAATTGAATTCACACGCAGCCAGTGTGGTGACAAGGTAATGCCTGCACAACGAGAAGTAGCACTAACAATCTCATTACTTGAGCTATCTGTTAAAGAGATGATTGTTGAACAACAAGAAAAATTATGCAAGGAACTTTACTATGACAATCTTCTAAAATTTTGGGATAAAGACAAAACATTTGCTAAAATCAATTTATTAAATCCGAACACTATCATCCGAGTTAAACAAAGGGTGTATACCCACCAGGACATTCAAGAGTTTAATAAACAAATCAAAGAACTTTTGGATAAAGAATTGATTAGAAACAATAAGTGCCCTCACACTAGTCTTGCTTTTATGGTAAGAAATCATGCTGAAGAAAAGAGAGGAAAAGCTAGAATGGTAATCAATTACAAAAAGCTTAATGATAATACTGTTTTTGATGGTTACTATATTCCTAACAAAATAGTCCTTTTCAACAGAATTCAAGGAGCCTCTTGGTTCTCAAAAATGGATTACAAAAGTGGGTATTGGCAAATAAAAATGGATGAGGAGAGTATTCCCTTAACTTCTTTTAGTGTCCCACAAGGACATTATGAATGGATAGTAATGCCCTTTGGTCTTAAAAATGCACCCCAAATATTCCAAAGAAGAATGGATAACATCTTCAAAGACTTTAATCATTGTTGTTTAGTTTACATTGATGATATCCTTGTCTTTTCCAAAACCATAGAACAACTCAAAGATGACGTCTTAGCTGTCACCAAAAGATGCATGGATCATGGCATTATACTTGGTAAGAACAAATGCATTTATACTGAACAGAAAATTGAGTTTTTAGGTATAGAAATAAAAGTTGGACAAATCATCCTAAAAAAGCATATTCTAGAAAAAATAGAAAAATTTTCTGAAAAATTGAAGACAGAAAGCAATTAGAAAGGTTTCTTAGATGCCTTACCTATGCTTCAGACTTCATAAAAGATTTAGCTAAATTAAGAAAGCCAATGCAGCAGAAACTCAAGAAAGAAGTAAGTTGGACATGGAGTGCGGTACTTAATTTGCTTAATGAAGAAGATGATTTAGTTCTTGAAACAGATCCCAGTAATGAGCACTGGAGTGCGATACTCAAAATCAAAGAAGGAGAAAAACTCTGTAGATATTGTAGTGGAAGTTTTAATAAGGCAGAATGCAACTATACTACAATGGAAAAAGAAATCCTTGCAATCATAATAGGAATTGAAAATTTTCTAATCTTTTTAGCCCCAAAACATTTTCTTATTAGAACAGATTGCAAAGGAATACTTGGTTTTGTGAAAAAGAATTTGTCAAATATGCAAGCGCAAGGGCAAGCTTTGGCAATTATGACTTAACCAATTTTCCTTCTCTATTGAACATATACAGGGATCGAAGAACTCTCTGGCAGATAGTCTAACTCGAGTACTCGCCAATGGTGATCATTAAAGCCGACCTCCTATCAGAAAAAGAGGAAATCCTTAATGAAATGCCATTCTTACTAGAACGGGTTATGCCTTCTAGTAAAGTCCTTATCGATAACCTAGAATTTCATACAAAAAGTAGATAATGTTTTGGTCTATTATTTACTGCCTACCTAATAGCCCAAAGATTTTGCCTCATAGAGTTATAAGTTAGTTATCTTCATTGTCCGTATGAAATCCAAGAAAAAATAAGTTCTCATGTTCAAGAAAAATGGTTCAATGAGTGGTATGCAGTCTGCATCGACTTTTATCATCATTATTCCTATGATGTTTGGGAGTCTTGGAGTACAATGATCTTTTTTTCCCGACAGATCTAGAGTTGGTGGTATTTGTTTCCCAGTAAATTCATTATCTCCAAATGATCCTGTTTTTAAAGCCTGAAAATACGGGATGGTACTTTACTTCACAGAAATCCCAAATCCAAAATTTTCATTTTTCTCAACCTTAACTAAATTCCAGCAATGCATGTTCAAAAAGATCCATTGGATTCTTACATCTCCTGAAGGTCCAACAAAAATTCCAGTTTGCAGATACCTAACTTTAGAGGTATGTAGCGCCCTAGTTGAATATGAAAATGGAAAAGTCAAACCAGCCCATTGATTGCAACGATCTCAATGATCAACGATAGAGTTGGGTTCCTGGAAATTCGGTGCATCTAGTTACTGATCCTGCTTTATCAAGGGCTGTTGTATTTTTCAACATTTATCATCAGTGATGGGCATTAATCGAATGAGGAAAAACATTAATGCATTGTGAAAACACTACTTTTGCCTATGATAATGAATTCAAAGACTACATAAAGGTGGAAGGCGCAGTGTCATATCTTTGATTATCTCTTTGATGTTGGAGCTGGAAAATTCTATCAGAAAATGGAAAAAAATATCTCCTTGAATTATTTGAAGAATGGGATCCAAAGCATCTTAAGCAAATTGATGAAGATTTTGATGATTATCCTGATAATGATGGTCTGGAAGATATAATTGGAGATGAAGACATGTAGAATCTCAATAATGATGACTAGTCTTGTCATCATTAAAGATTCTGAAAAATAGTTGTCCCATTAGTGTATTATTGTGACAATTGTCCGTTCTTAAAATAAAATATGTACTGTAGAGTCAGTATGTACTATAGCCATTTGAAAAGTCTTTATGTACTGTAGCCACTAGGGCATCCTAGGTACCCCAATCCCTCTATAAATAGAGAGGTTGAGTGCTGAGAAGGGACACAGTCATTTGAGCATTCTTGAGCAAAAGAGAAGTTGGGATTCTCCATTTCTCTATGAGCAAGCATCTCTAATGATATTAGCTTAAGTCCCTCTTCAAAACTTTCCATTATAATAGTTCCACTTTCAAGTCTTTAATAAAAGAAGTTTCCAAGTAGGGAACGTTATCCAATTGAACCTTATGTCTTAAATATTATAATTTCTTGATTAAAGTTCCACTATCCTTGAAAAAGATTAAAAACTTGATTAGTGACTACGACCTGAGGTAGGAAACGAAACAGATCTATGCTGTAGCTGATCTAAGGAATGTGGGGTTGAGATTAGCAATCTCTATAAATCGGAAGCTAGAGGAACACTAGAGTCCAGCACCGACTAAGTTCAGGTAATGGTCAAAACTCTCTAATTAAGTTTTAATTATTTTTTCTAAGCATAGTGGGCTTATAACCACAGAAATTATAATATATAAGATATAAGTAGTAGATTGTGATAATTAATACCAGTTAAGTCATTATAAGAAGTTAAATCAGTTAAAACAATCATATTTTCTAAAAAAACCCCTAAAAATAGCTTATTTACACATTTTTCTTATTCCAGGGACTATTCTGCAATTTCTAAAAGATCAAGGACTAAATAGTAAGAAAAAAGGACATACAAATTAGTTTCCTGAAAACTTAGGGTATCTTAGAATTGGTTTTGAAAAGGTAGGGACCTAAAAATAGTTACCCTTGAGCTTAGGGACCTGTGTGTCGGTAATTCGATGTGACAAGCAAACAATTTCAAGAATTATTATAAAAGGGCATTCTTGCAAAAGATAAATTGTGGTTGCATGGTTTAGGTGTGATATCTGGGCCTCAAATCATTCATGGAAAAGACTTATGTTGTTGGTAGTTAATCCCATAAATCATTTATTCAAGGTATAGGGCACTTGTTTTTGATAGTGATCTTGTGTAACTCTCTGTGCACAGTACACAACCATAAGGTTCTATCTTTCTTCTTCATATAAACCTGAGGTTCCCCATAGGGACACACTTGGTCAAATAAATCCTTTACAACTCATCCACTGAATCTTTAATTCTTTGAACTTTGTTGGGGGTCATAAGATAGGGGTTTTGAAAATGGGTTGAGCAATCAAGAGTTAGGTCGATATGCAAATCAATGTTTCTTGGGGAGAAACAGCCCTGATAGTCCTCAGATGAAACATCTCCAAATTCACAAGTTGTAATTATGGATATGTATATATCAAGTGTGGTTGGCATATCACTAATATTCAATGCATTCCTGATACGATAACTCACTTGCTTGCACAGTGTAATTAGGGTAGAAATAGGGTTTTTCTTCTCTTGGTCCATAGAAACAAACGTCTAGTCTTTCCACATTTCTCAAACTAGCCTTAAGATCTTTACAAGTCATCTTCTATAAGTACACAATCAGTTCATCCCCACACTGACAACAAGGTCTGCCAATCAAACTGGATTGAATGCCTAATGAATATGGTTCCAGCAATACTAATAGAGGCATATTTATATAAGATAACACATTCAACTGCCTATTGGTCTGAGTAAATTTAAAAGATAAGGGGACGATCTAAAGTGTAAAGAGGTGCAACCACGCCATGAACTCTTGCAAAGATATTTTTTTATTGGTTATAAAGGGCATGCGTGGAAGCTGAATGAATGAAAGGACGAAGATTCGTAATGAAATAGAGGCATATAAATGTCTTGCATATACAAGACATGCAGTTTATTGATGATGGTCATGATAGTAAAGTAAATGAACGATGTTATGAAGTTGAGAGGGAGTTTTAAGTAATGAAGGTGAGGAAATGTAACAGATTACCAAAGCGGCTTTTGAGAAGTCATACGGTATCTGTGTGTGTGTAAAATGATGAAGATAAGGGTCAACAATACCAGAAGAGAAATTTTATTCATATGGTGCTTGAAAGGACAATACGTCAAGATGAAAGAGTCAATCTTATGATTATACATGATGGCATCAATCAATAACACATTCTAGAATGAATGGAAGTCTTGGGTAGGCTTATAAACTCCAAAATGCTAGTAGATGGAAATAGTACAAATCATTGTTTGTCATTAATAAGATAGGCTGTACTAGTAAAGAAAGGATTGCCAAAAAAACTTGAGTAACGATATGTAGTCACGGCCATAGAGTAGTATGCCAACATGACATTACGGTGCTATAGAAACACGAACAATATAGATACATTTAATTACTAAAAGGGCACTCAATGACTGGGTCTAAAACAACCTGAGACTTTGCAAGCAATAAATGAATAGTGCCCAAATAGTGGCAAGGAGTTAAAGTAGGTGACAGTAAAAATATGAACATAGTAATGATTGAACTGTAAGTAGAATGGGACAAATATACTTAGGAAGAACTGCAAACACAGTAAAGCATATCGAGGGTCATTATAGGCTCCATTATGGAAGCAAAGAATTAAGTGGTTATGATTGTCAGGGTTTGAATCGCCTATAAGAAAGGTTGCTCAGTTTTGTTTGAAGAACTCCCCATAGATCACATACGACAATTTTCATAAACACTCCATTACAAATCAAGAGAGTGTTAGTGGCAAAGAAATGATGCATCTGAATAATTCAAGGTAACTAGGGTAGAAATAAGTCAATCATAGGAAGTAATGGGAGCATTGATGATGTAAGATCTTAGTGTTAAGACTAGATAATTCCTATATATGGCAGCTTAATCTTACTTGTACCATACATATAATGCCAAGTAGCACATCATAGGCTATAGATTTTTATCGCTATACATAAGCACTAACTGTAGTGTTCATCTCATACTGGTTCACCTCAAAGATATTGCCCCATAAGGCATTTCCTCATCTAGAGGTTTACATCTAACTTGACACTGTATTAATCCCTTAAGAAGCTGCAAATGACACACTTAAATAAGACTCTCAAATCCTGGGGCAAAACGGACAGAGTTCTGTATAAAAGCTGACTAAAACCCATGCTTAAAGCCTTATAATAGATACCTGAAATGGAGAGAAGCACTTCAATAGCTCAATGGCCACACGCCAGAGTTCATAACTCAACGGGTCACACACCTGGAATGCACGATTGCGAAAATTTAAACAAATGAGAGAACTGAAACATACAATACAACCCCCAGATAAATGAGAGCATGCTTCACTAACAGGTCACCCAAATGGTTCCACTCTCCACTTTGCTAATGCTTGAATCTTAAGATATTACCAAATGATTGAGTCACCCAAATGGAAATGGTTCCTCCATATATGCCCATACGTATGAACTTATAGTCAATAGCTCATTTAACTGGTCCAACATAATTCATATACACCTTGATAGCTAACTCATAAACACTTGATAGCTCACAGTGGCCCTTAAAACCTTAGCTCTAATACCAAATCTGTACAACAACAACAACAACAACTCCCAGTGTGGGTCCCGCTTTTGTAGGGTCTGGAAAGATCCAGATGTAGGCAACATTACCTCTACCAGCAATCATGGCCGTAGAGAGGCTGATACCAAATCTGTAATGCCGCCAAAATGCTAATGACACGATTTGCGGAAAAAACTCCAGCGGAAGACTTAATGATAGAAGGCGCTACCATCGTCCTGATAAGGACAAGGCTCACTGAAACCATTTGATCTTGCAACTCATGTTCAAATAATAATATCTATTAAACTGAGACACTCTAAGATCAAAGTCTATAATAGTTCAACTTCAATACAATCAACTTAATCATGCCATTTGCTAACTCTACTCACACCACACAAGTATATTGCGCATAGACCCATATTGAACCTGAGGCTGATCCTAACATTCATGATATGTTGAATCCACTGTGAGCATTTGATAAGTTCAAAAAGGGCTTGCTAAAAGGAGAAACATGTGATACTTCATCATCTAAAGTGGAAAACATGAAAACAATTCAAAAATTTGAGCAAAAACTCAGTACATACATTCCTGTATTGTAAAATGAGCATAGAAACACTGTTGATGGGTACCCGCTTTTTGTAATTCATTTTGTTCGCAATAACAATGAAAATGAAAGTAATATGAAACTGAATTGCTCATTATTATCTGGATGTGAGGCCTTTACAATGATATGATCTATACATAGGTGTACACCTGCCAATTCGATCAAGAATTGGCCTGAAGCCGCGTGAGTAAATGATGGGCTGATGCCCTATACATGATAACTGACGGAGTCACAAGTTAAATGGGAAATCACTGTATAAACGAATTCACTGATGAACTTATTAAGAGTTGTAACTTGATAAACATATTCTGCTTTCTAAAGATACAGGCAATGGACGTACCGTTAGCCTTTAAAAATGTCATCTGACCTGATAAATATGTTATGAATTGATAACACTTATGCATAATAGGGAACGATAACTAGGCCTCAACTCTGTTTCATAAATGTAATTATAAGTATGTGTAGCCAGTAGATGATTTTTACTCACATAATTGAGTAAGTAAAAGTATGTGTAACAGAAATTGAATAATTAAATGGTATACATGACTTGGGTTTTTCAATATAACTTCAAAACTGAATTGGTGAAAGTAATTAAATTTGATATAAAGTAAATGAAAATAAAATAGTCCACAATGAGATAATTGAGATTACAAAGAAAAAGGCTTTAATGGTGACAATTGAGAGAGTGGTTGTGGCCTTTTCTGATATAGGTTGTTGATACGGGTTTAAGGCTTGCTGATGTATAACTTGGTTCAAGATAACAACCAGTACACTAGATTGGCTTGATAAATACATTTGATACATTCTGAAGTCAGTAAGTAATAAAGGTTTGAGGCCAAGAGAGATATATTTTGGTTCAAAATAGCATAAACTGCAATAATTTAGTCTGATAAATATGGTTTCTGAGTCATAACTCTCTCCACTTCTCATATTTCATACATAAATCTATTATGTACAGAATTCCACCCCAAATGAATCATTGAACTCAATAGAAGCTATTAAGCTCACTAAACTTGGCATTTTCTTTGTAAAATCCATAAATGATTCAAAACTCATAAACAAGCTCCCAAATTGTATACTTGTCTTTTTCTTTCTCATTAATGAAGCCAAAAGCTCCATGAAAGTCCATGAATATTCATTTCCTCCTTAAATGACCTTACTTGGCCCAAAATACACAAAATGAATGCATGATCAATCTCACTTAATCTTTATTATTGCTCTTTACACAATTACGCAAAATGCTTCCAAAAATCACCAATCTCAAAATACTCAGTCAACCAAAATTCATGAAATCTTATAGAAAATTCAAAAATAATATAGACAATCTGCAGTACAATTTTCTAAATTTTTCTCCAAGTATACGCTGCACAGAAATTGCAATAACAGCCCAATTGCACCAAAGTAGGTCAGTTCACTTCAAAAATTCGTAACTTTCGTCCTTGACCTCAAATGGATACCTAAATCCCCAATATGAAAACATTAAGAAGTCTCGAAAAACTTTTATTTATCACACAAAATATGATTCCCACAATAGGGTTCCCAAAATGGGGCTGAAACACAAGTGTGTCAGTTTTTGGCCCATTCTGCACAGTTTTGGTAAAACGACCATAACTTTTTCCACAGAGCTCGGATTAAGGCGATTCAAAATTCATTTGAAAGCTAACACACTGAACCATCTACCCACCAAAAATTTTCCCATGGGTCGACCATTACCAGTTTAATTTCGAAGTCTGCCCTGTTTTTATGAAATTTTCAGCCTTCACTGTTTTAGTTTTCTCTTCCTTTTGCACATAAATCGTCACTTCAATCATTGCAAATCACCAAAAAACATCATCATAATCATCAATAAAACTAAACATTATAAAATCAAATACAAATCAATCCATAAACATGGTTTTAACTTAAGCTTGCATGAACATGATCATCCCTAAACCCTAACATGATTCAAGCTCAACTTCACCATGATCAACACCAAACTAACTCTTATTTCTTATGAAAACATTATGATCAATGGTCACAAACATCAAAACAAGAATCAAAACAAAAATAAAAATCAAAACCAACAAGATAAAGTTTACTCAGTTTGCTTGAAGATAAGTGGGCGAAAATGATGTTTGATGCTTGAGGGGGCTGTGGGGATGGCTGGTAGTTGTCTTGGTGGCATGGGAGTGGCTGACTAGTGGCTGGAAGGTGGTTAGAAATGGTTGGAATTGGGCTGTTGGGTGGCTGGTCGTGTAGAAGGGAAGAGGAGAGAGAAGTGTGTGTGATCACTTGGTTATGAATAAAATGGCAAAATACTTAGCTGAGTTTATATCTGGAAAAGTGACTTTTTAGCTAACCATGGTTGAGTTTAATCATGCTAATTAGTTAGGTTAAGAAGCAAACATGTTGGGCTTTAAATTGGGTCGAAGAAAGTTGGATTCGGGAAAAAAACGCTTCATAACAATAACGTTTTTATGTCACTTGAAATTAAATTTTTGTGACGATATGGAAAAATAAATTAAATCACTTGGATTATAATTATTAGGACCTACTATTAATTCTTTCAAATAAACTTTTCCCCACTGGGATAATTAAATGCGATAAATATATTTGAGAAAGTCTTTAGCATGAGGTAATTAAATAAATAAGCATAATTTAGAAATTATGCCCAAATTTTGGGCCCAATGAATTGGGCTAAAATAAATAAATTCGGGCCCAATTTTTGCGTAGCTAAACCTTAAAATTTTGTGACGTTATGGAAAATAATTTAGCGCTCAATCATAATTATTAAGGCCTGCTATCGATTCACCTAAAATTTAATCAATCAACAAAAGTTGAATTTGTAGAGCTTGTCGTGGAGCTACAAATTAAACCAGTACTTTGATTTATAAATAATATTTACAGCATAGGAAAGTAGGGATCTATCTCACGAGCAAAGATTATGATAATAAGCTAGTTTAATTCTAAATGACTTAACTACTCGAATTTATTATAACTTCTCTTTATCTTGCTAAAACAAATCAAATTTAGTAAGTAAAAATCCCGAAAAATACTTAATATTGCTCCTAAATATTCTAAATTTAATTATGGAAATAAAACAGTAAATAGCTATCATACATAATCTGAAAAATAAAAACAGAAATAATAACACAATGTTCAGCTGAAACTTATAACAGAAAATAACAAGCAGAAAATTAATATTAAAAATTACAAAATGTAATCCTAATTAATATTCTGCAAGTTTATGACTTTATAACTCAAAAATTATATGTAATTCAATTTAGAAAAATTAAAACAGAAAATTGTCAACAGAAAAATAAAACAGAAAATAACATCTGAAATTAGGAAAAGAATAAATTGCGCTAATATAAATATGAAAATAAATAACAAAATTGTCCAGATTTTAGGATATAATTTTTTGGACTTAATGAAACTGAAAAAACATAAAATAAAAATTAAAATGTAATTTTCAGATTTATTAAAATAAAAAACTACACATATACAATTCGCGAAATAATTCTGAAAAATTATCAAATAATTTCCAAAAATTTCGAAATTAAATAGAGGCAGAATAGGACACTAAAAATCAAAACCTAACTGATCTAACAAACCGGTAAATAAATGAGAAAACAGAGTATAAATTAAATCTAAAAATGATAACCACACTAAAAATCAAAATCTAATCGATCTAATATTACCAAGACACACCTAAAAGTGTACTCTTGGGGGGGGGGGGGGGTTGAACGAAATTTATATTAAATCTTATAAATTTAGGAATTAAAATTGACAAACGAAACAAACTAACTAAAAGGCAACAAATAATTATCAAAGATGCCAAATTTATGAAAAATACTTAGCAAAATCTATATCCACCATGCAAATTAATATTTATTATCAACATACAAATCGATTTTATCCATGAGTTAGATTGTAAAAGACTCCCACCAGCAGATCTTCCCCGTTTTTTTCTTATATTATAGTTTTATTTAGGTCCAGCCCTAATATAAACCATACTAATTTTGATAACCCTCAGACCAGCACAAGAATTTAATCGAACTAGAGCATTACGTATTAGAAAAACATCACCTAATGCCTTGTAACCAATTTACCAGCAAATTAATTTAACAAAGATCTATAACGATTATCTAATTAAAAGAGATGGGTTTGAGCCATCCATGATTAATTAGGGTAATACTACTGCTTAAAAGACTATAACTTTTACGTGTTACAACCTTTTAACCTATCATATGAATTCGTATTAAACTAACTAGTATGCATTCTAATTAATATAACACAAATATCATGAACGATAAATACTAATTGCTGTAGAATCATGAATAAAAATCAACTAGACAATAAAGCATAAACTTGTTCCAAAATAATTAATTTATCATGGTTTCAAGTAGATTATATGAAGCACAAGGAAATTACTCACTCATATTAGAAATAAAATCACAATAATAAATCAAACATTTTATATTTAATAATATGAAGAGTTCAAATTAATAAAACAACAAAGAAAAAAAATTAAAATAAGATGAGAGTACTATAATGGAGTTGGAGGCAACGTGATGATATGATGATGGTATTGGCGATCCATAGAAGATGATGGACTTTGATGCTGAAGATCGAGAAGAGGCTAGTGATGATCGTGAGGATGTGGCGTGTGATGTGAAGGTTAGGCGTGGGTTGTGTGTGAGTTGAGGCGGCTGAAGGTGATTGATGTTGAGGCGTGAATGATGATGATCAATGGTGAGATGTGTGCTTAGGCGTGAATGGTGGTGAGCAGATGAAGTTGCCGTGGGTTCCTGTCTTTATGAGATGGTGATGAAGATGATTATATGATGAGGAGGGGAAGAGGGTGGCGTGAAGGGTTTTATAGGGTTTTTTTTTTCCCTTAGACTCCTGCTCTTCCAAGTTTCTCTTCAACTAGGAGTAATACTTTTGTAACCCTAGCCCAAATAAATCATTGTGGAAATAATATTTTTTCATAAATCATTATTTTTGGACCGACTTGATAGCTTAGAGTGTAAAATCCGAACTTCGACGTCCTCTCTTCTCCTCTTTATTTTATTAATGCTTAACTTGAAAAATATATAAAATAAAGTAAATTAGACAAAATAATATATATAATACAATTAAAATAATTATTAAAACAATGCATGATTTTTGACTTAACAAATTCCCCTACACTTAGACTTTGGAGGTCATTGTGTAAAGAAATCTTAGACTCAACCTAAAAACTTACCCTCTTTCTTTCTTATAAAGTCATGCATAACTATGATATTCATACTAGGCATTGGCTTGCTTTAAAAATAGTTTTATTCAAAATTAATCAGTTTTCCTTCCAACAAGTTAATAACTACTGAACATCCAACTACCACCAAAGAGTTTTTTAATTAGCCTCACAACATTTCTTTAATGAAGTAACAAGATCAATAATTATCCATCTCTTTTAAGCACGCATACACCGATCAAGAGGTCCAAAAAAGTTTACGATAGAAAAATTGGGGTATGGTTAGGGACAATTGAACTAGAATGAATAACTCATTGAAATTGATTCTAAATTTGCCTTGTATTTCTTCTTCTTCTTCTTCTTCTTCTTCTTCTTCTTCTTCTTCTTCTTCTGCTTTTTTTTTTCAAACTCCACTTGCACACATATTCGAGGCCCATATAGGGTCTTAGAAATTAAATACTCCTTGTCTCACACTCACCCGAATAAAGGTGCTGGAGCAAACAATTCATTCTCATCATTATTTCTGTTTGACTGTTAGTTTGGTGTGAGTCATTCATTAGCCCAAAAAGGGGCATGACTCTCCCAATCATGGGTTACTCCATACATAAGGCTCAACTTGAGACCTAAACTTAAGGGAAAAAGGTGCCGAGCCACCTATTTCTACCCATGTTGGTAATCTAACTTTTTTTCCTTTTCTTTTTTTTTTCACTTCTTTTTTTTAATATAATAAGACAAGAAAAGCCACAATTTTAATGAGTTATTCTACTAATTCAATAGTCTAGAAAATGGGTTATGCCACTTTATTGCCTCTGAAGCGAATAAAAATACATGATCAAATAAGATGAATAATCATGACAGTTACTCATTAAAGAGATATATGAGGATCAACTCAAACTTCTCTGAGTGACAGCTAACATGCTCAGAAGTCTTCACTCATAGAAGAATAAACTGCAAATAGCTAACAAAATAAAAAATTTTACGCGAGCAAGCCTCGCATAAACTCATATCATGCATATAAGAGAAAAAGAAAATTTTTTTTACACGTTTTTTTTTTCAAGAATAAACACTGCAGGAATTAAATGCAGGATACATCCCCCCACACTTAATTCATGCATAGTCCCTAATGCATGCAAAAAGATAGAAATAACGAAAGTAAAAGTAAAATTAAGTGGGTACTTCCCTAAAAAACGTTGGGTTGCCTCCCACCCAGCGCCTTTGTTTACAGTCGTTGGCACAACGTCATGAAGCTCATGGATCCTCTAGAGTGATTTCTTCAATAAAATTCATAGAGTCTCCATCCCTGAAATGTTTCAACCTATGTCCATTCACTTTAAAAGTTTTATTAGTGGATAAGCTTTTAATCTCAACAGCACCATGTGGATAAGTCTTTACTACCTCAAACGGTCCAAGCCATCTTGAATTTAACTTACCAGGAAAGAGTCTCAGTTTTGAATTGAATAACAGTACTTTCTCACCTACATGAAATTCTTTTCTGATGAGGTTAGCATCACGAAATGCTTTGGCTTTACCTTTGTAAATGACTGAATTGTCATAGGCTTCCAAGCGAATCTCCTCTAATTCCTGCAACTGTAATTTACGTTTTTTTCATGCTAACTCATAGTCAAGATTACATTGCTTCACAGCCTAATATGACCTATGTTCTATCTCAACAGAAAGATGACATAGCTTTCCAAAGACTAACCTATAAGGTGACATACCAATAGGGGTCTTGTATGCAGTCCTATAAGCCCAAAGAGCCTCTTCTAGCCTAAGACTCCAATCTTTCCTGTCTGACCTAACTACTTTTTCAAGTATGCCCTTGATTTCTTCATTAGAGATTTTAGCTTGGCCATTCGTTTGTGGGTGATAACTAGCAGATACCTTATGAGTCACATGATATTTGGCTAACAAGGCACCGAACGTTCTATTACAAAAATGAGTCTCCCTATCACTGATGATTGCTCTTAGTACTCCATATCTATGCAGAATGAGAGATTTAATATGTTTCAGCACGGTTTTAGCATCATCAGCTCTAGTAGCTACAACTTCTACCCATTTGGACACATAGTCAACAAGTACAAGAATGTAAGTGTACCCAAAAGAAGGGGGGAAGGGTCCCATGAAATCAATATCCCTCACATCAAAAATTTCACAAACATAAACATTATATAAGGGCATTTGATTCCTTCTTGATAAATTTCCAGCCTTTTTTCATGCTTCACATCTTTTACAAAAGTCATAAGCATCACGAGAAATAGAAGGCCAATAAAATCCACACTCAAGAACTTTATGTGCTGTTCTTTTGGGTCCAAATTGTCCCCCACTTTCTGAAGAATGACAGAAGGTTAGAATGGAATGAATTTCACTATCATCAACACAACGCCTGATTATCTGATCACTACAAAATTTCCATAGGTATGGCTCATCCTAAACATAGTATTTAGATTGAGCTCTTATCTTTTCTTTTTCAGCTCTAGAAAAGTTAATGGGAAAAGTTGTGGTGACTATGTAGTTCACAATATCAGCGTACCAAGGTAATCTACTACTGACAGCATACAAAGTCTCTTCAGGAAAATAATCACTAAAAGGACTACCACTTTGTCCTATTTCCAGTCTACTAAGATGGTCAACAACTAAGTTCTTAGCTCCAGGTTTATCTTTACATTCCAATTGAAACTCTTGCAATAGTAACATCCATCTAATCAATATGGGCTTTGAATCTTTCTTTTCTAGCCGATGTTTAAGAGCAGAGTGATCAGAGCAAACAGTAACTTTCACACCCAACAAGTAAGGACGGAACTTTTCAAGAGCAAAAACAACAGCATACATCTCCTTTTATGTAGTGGTGTAATTACACTGTGCAGAGTCAAGAGTTCTAGAAGCATAGTAAATCACGTGAGGTACTTTCCTAACTCTTTGACCTAAAACTGCCCCCACTGCCTTATCACTAGCATCACACTTTAACTCAAAAGGTAAGGCCCAATTTGGGGGTTGCACAATAGGTGAAGTAGTCAGTTTCAACTTCAACTGATCAAAAGCCCTCATACAATCATCATTAAAATAAAATGAAGCATCTTTTGCAAGCAAGGCACGTAAAGGAGAAGCAATCTTAGAAAAATATTTGATAAAGCTCCTATAGAACCCTACATGCCCTAAGAATGATCTCACATCCTTGACACACGTGGGATGGGGTAAAGATTGAATGATGTCAACTTTTCCTTTATCTAAATCTAATCCCCTCGATGACACCACATGTCAAAGTACTACCAAATGCTCCACCACGAAATGACACTTTTCAAAATTAAGCACCAAATTGGTCTCAATACAATGCCTAAGCACTAGAGTAAGATGATGCAAACACTCATCAAAGGAATCACCATGTACAGTAAAATCATCCATGAAAACTTCCATACGTTTGGTGATAAAATCAAAAAGATACTCATCCTACATCTTTGAAATGTAGTAGGTGCATTACATAGACCAAAAGGCATCCTTTTAAAAGCATAGGTGCCAAAAGGACAGGTAAAAGTGGTCTTTTCCTAATTCGTAGGAGCTATAGGGACTTGAATATAACCTGAATAGCCATCTAGAAAGCAATAATGTGACATCCCAACTAATCTCTCTACCATTTGGTCCATAAAAGGCAATGGAAAATGGTCCTTCTTAGTGGCCTTATTAAGCTTTCTATAGTCAATGCACACTCTCCAACCACTCTGGACTCTAGTAGCTATCAACTCACCTTCCTTGTTTTGCACTACTGTTGTGCCCCCCTTTTTAGGAACCACAGGGATGGGACTAACCCACTCACAATCAGCAATGGGGTATATTACGCCAGCATCTAACCACTTAAGAATTTCTTTCTGGACTACCTCCATCATAGGTGGATTAAGTCTCCTCTGAGGATCCCGCTTAGATTTAGCATCTTTCTCTAATGTGATCTTATGTGAGCATAAAGTAGGGCTAAGTCCCTTGAGGTATGCTAAAGTCCACCTTATTGCTTTGCTATGTTCTCTAAGCACCTTGACAAGTTTTTACTCTTTGTCAAGGGTGAGTGCACTAGAGATGATGACAGGCAAGGTCTCATTATCCCCGAAATAAGCATACTTCAAATTATCAGGTAAAGGTTTCAATTCCAATTTAGGGGGTGAAATGCTAGAGGGAAGTAATTTAGCATGATTTTCGGGGAATTCAAGCTGGTTAGGACTATTATGCACTTGCAAGTGGAATAAAGACCCTATCACATCAACTACATTATCATTAATCTAGTAGGGCACTCTTTGAAACTCAGCATGATCAATACTCTTAGTAAGTACAGTAAACAATTCATCTTCATGAGACAAGTCATAAATATCTTGGGACAACTCATCAATAACATCAAGTGTATACACGTAATTCACATCATCAGGAAATCTCATGACGTCAAAAATATTAAATTTAATCACTTCACCATCAAATTCCATGGTTAGTGCTCCTTCATGTACATCAATTTTAGTCATAGCTATTTTCAAAAATGGCCTACCAAACAAGATAGGAATATCATGACATGCATGACCCATGTTCATTACATTAAAATCAGTAGAAAACACAAGCTCATTAACTTGGACTAAGACATCCTCTAAAACTCCATCTGGGTAAGTGCTACTCCTATCAGCTAACTGAATCACTATACCAATTTTCTTTAACTCTCCTAAGTTTAGTTTGTCATAAACAGACCTAGGCATAACATTAATGGAAGCACGCAAGTCAAGCATAGCCTTATTGAAGTAAAGGTTTCCTATTTTACAAGGAACAAAAAACACACCTGGGTGTTTGCACTTAGGGGAAAGTTTCCTTTGGAAAACTACAGACACATTTTCCCCCACACTTACCTTTTCATATCCTACTAACTTTCTTTTAGTAGTGCACAATTCTTTCAAAAATTTAGTATAGCGAGGCACCTGTTTAATGGCATCAAGGAGAGATATGTTGATCTCTACCTTCCTAAATGTCTCTAAGATCTCTTGGTTAGCCTCATTCACCTTAGAAGTAGGGCTCCGAAAGCTACTAGGAAAGGGTTGTATTGGCTTAAAAGGTTCTCTTTTCTTCTCACCTATTTCCTTAGTAGTTAGATTAGAATCTTTATCTAACTCCGACTCAGCTTCTTTGACCTCTAACTCAGGCTCTACTTCTCTACTTTTCTTAGGTTCTTTTAACTCTTTCGCACTCCTAAGTGTCATGGCACTAACATTCTCCTTGGGGTTAGGGTAAGGTTGAGATGGTAACCTATTTTGCATTTGAGCCTGCAAGTTGCTAACTAAGGTATCAGTTGCAGTCTGTCTCTCTTGAACCTGCTTAAGAGTTGTCTCCACATTTTGGAACCTATCATCCATCTTCTTAAGGACTTGTTCTAGTAAGAAGTTGGTCCTATCCTGATTAGAAGGTTCACGAGGTGTTTGGTCAAAACCAGGTGGGTTGGTTTTAGGGCCATACCTAAGGTTAGGGTGGTCTCTCCATCTTTCATTATAGGTGTTAGAATATAGGTCATACCCCATTTGACCTTGGTTAGAATAGACAGCATTAATATTCCCCTCTTGAAGTGTAGGACATGCATCAGTAGGATGCCCCTCTAGACAACAAATTCCACATATGACTGCTTTTTATACTCCCCCAGTAACTATCTTGTTTAACATAACAGTGATGTGAGATAACTGACTCTCTAAAGATGAGCTAGAGCCAATCTCATTAACCTTTTTAATTTGTGACTCCCTGGCACCAAACTACTGAGTATTTTGGGCCATTAAATTGAGTAAATCTCTCACCTCTGCTAGAGTCTTATTAGCTAGAGCCCCCCCACTAGGAGCATCAACCATATTACGATCCATAGGAAGCAAATCCTTCATAAAAGTATTGGATCAGCAACTATTCAGTTATTTGATGTTGGGGACAACTAGCACACAGTTTATTAAATCTTTCCCAGTACTCACAAAAAGTTTTCCCATTTATTTGTTTGATACCACATATTTCCTTCCTAATAGATCCAATTCGGGATGCTGTAAAAAATTTCTCTAAAAATGATTTATGCAATGCAGTCCATGTAGAGAATAATCCAGCAGGCATGTAATATAACCAATCTTTAGCATTATCAAGCAAAGAAAAAGGGAAGGCTCTCAACCTAATTTGGTCTTCAGGAATCCCTTCAAGCACCATAGCAGAGCATGTGATAAGGAATTTACTAATATGACGGTATGAGTCATCACCAGCTAATCCATGAAACTTGGGTAGCAGATTAATGAATCCAGAGTTCAGTTTTAGAGGTTTATCTAATGCAGCATAAATAATGAACAAAGGTTGGGCTTCTATATTAGGGGCAGCAAGTTCCCAAAGAGTAGGCATTCTTATATCTTTAGTTTTAAGACTTACTGGTTCAGGATCAAATTTTTTATTTTTAACTTCCAAAGTTTGCTCCTCATCCTCTCCAATCTCATTACCACTTCTCAATTTCATAAATTAAAGGCAACTACAAAAATAAAATACTAGACTTCAAACAAAACAATAAAAGTAGTAAAATTGAATAGAAGCAAACTAGCGATTTTATTTTCTTTCCCCGGCAACGGCGCCAAACTTTGTAGAGCTTGTCCTAGAGCTATAAATTAAACCACTACTTTGATTTATAAATAATATTTATAGCATAGGAAAGTAGGGATCGATCCCACGAGGAAAGATTATGATAATAAGCTAGTTGAATTCTAAACGATTTTACTACTCGAATTTATTATAACTTCTCTTTATCTTACTAAAACAAATCAAATTTAGTAAGTAAAAATTCAGAAAAATACTTACTATTGCTCCTCAATATTCTAAATTTAATTCTGAAAATAAAACAGTAAATAGCTATCCTACATAATCTGAAAAGTAAAAACAGAAATAATAACACAATGTTCAACTGAAAATTATAACAGAAAATAACAAGCAGAAAATTAATATTAAAAATTACAAAAAGTAATCCAAATTAGTATTCTCCAATTTTATGAATTTATAAATCCAAAATTATATGTAATTAAATTCATAAAAATTAAAACAGAAAATTGTCGATAGAAAATTAAAACAGAAAATAAAATTTGAAATTAGGAAAAGAATAAACTGAACTAATATAAATATGAAAATAAATAAGAAAATTGTCTAGATTTTAGGATATAATTTTCTAGACTTAATGAAACTAAAAAACATAAAATAAAATTAAAAACGTAATTTTCAGATTTATTAAAATAAAAAACTAAGCATATCCAATTCACGAAATAATTCTGAAAAATTATCAAATAATTTCCAAAAATTCCGAAATTAAATAGAGGTAAAATAGGACACTATATAAACCCTAATATGAAAAAACACAAAAGAAACTATTTAAACCTAATTTCTAACAAATCGGTAAATAAATGGCAAAACAAAGTATAAATTAAATCTGAAAATTATAACGACACTAAAACTCAAAATCTAACTGATCTAATATTACCAAGACAGTCCTAAAAGACTACTCTTTAGGGGGGTGAATGAAATTTATATTAAATCTTATAAATTTTTAGGAATTAAAATTGACAAACTAAACAAATTACCTAAAACTCAACAGATAGTTATCAAAGATGCTAAATTTATGAAAAATACTTAGTAAAATCTATATCCACCATGCAAATTAATATTTATCATCAACGCACAAATCGATTTTATCCATGAGTTAGATTATAAAAGATACCCACCAGCGGATCTTCCCCATTTTTCCTTATATGATAGTTTATTTAGGTCCAGCCCTAATATAAACCCTACTAGTTTTGATAACCCTCACACCAGCACAAGAATTTAATTGAATTGGAGCATTATGTGTTAGAAAAACATCACCTAACGCCTTGTAACCAATTTTTCAACAAATTGATTTAACAAAGATCTATAACGATTATCTAATTAAAAGAGATGGGTTTGAGCCATCCATGATTAATTAGGGTGATACTAATGCTGAAAAGACTATAACTTTTACGTGTTAAAGCCTTTTAACCTATCATATGAATTCATATTAAACTAACTAGCATACATTCTAATTAATATAACACAAATATCATGAACGATAAATACTAATCACTGTAGAATCATGAATAAAAATCAACTAGACAATAGAGTATAAAAATTGTTTCAAAATAATTAATTTAGCATGGTTTCAAGTAGATTATACTAAGCACAATGAAATTACTCACTCATATTATAAATAAAATCACAATAATAAATCAAATATTTCATATTTAATAATATGAAGAGTTCAAATTAATAAAATAACAAAGAAAAAAAAATAAAATAAGATAAGAGTACTGTAATGGAGTTGGAGGCAATGTGATGATATGATGATGGTATTGGCGATCAATAGAAGATGATGGACTTTGATGCTGAAGATCGAGAAGAGGCTGGTGATGAGCGTGAGGATGTGGCGTGTGATGTGAAGGTTAGGCGTGTGTTATGTGTGAGTTGAGGCGGTTGAAGGCGATTGATGATGAGGCGTGAATGATGATGATCAATGGTGAGATGTGTGCTTAGGCGTGAATGGTGGCGAGGAGATGAAGCTGTCGTGGGTTCCTCTCTTTATAAGATGGTGATGAAGATGATTATATGATGAGGTGGGGAAGAGGGTGGCGTGAAGGGTTTTATAGGGCTTTTTTTTTCTTAAATTCCTTCTCTTCCAAGTCTTCTAGTTTCTCTTCAACTAGGAGTAGTACTTTTGTAATCTTAGCCCAAATAAATCATTATGAAAATAATATTTTTCCATAAATCATTATTTTTGAACCGACTTGATAGCTTAGTGTGTAAAATCCGAACTTCGACATCTTCTCTTCTCCTCTTTATTTTATTAAAACATTAGCAATCCATGAAACTTGAATTGTAAAATGGGACCCAAATGAAATGTCCGTCAACTAGGATGCTTAAATATTATAAATGAAAGTGGAAAATTTAGACGACATCAGGTAATTCGATAAATATATAAATTGAGTGTAATTGAATTAACAAACTTGATTTGGTTAAACAAATAACCATGAGTGATTAAATCCATAAACATGATAAATTAAATGAATAAATATGATTAATTAAATAAATAAATATGATTTAAATAAATAAATTTGGGTTAGGGTTGGGTTATTACAGTAAAACAATTTTTAGGCATACTATTTTGTTCTCCCGTTAATAATTGTATTAGTCATATTATTGAAAGTTTAGTAGTCATCGTTGTTTTAGTGCCATTAATGAATTATGTCATCCTATTACTATTGCTTCACGAGTCACCATTTACAATATCATTAATAGTCATGCTTCATTCTTGGTAACCTATTTTTGGGTTTTGGCTATGCTAAAAATATAGTCGTGTTCTATAGTGTATAATAGTCAGTCTCTGAGTTATTGGCTCCCCCAAGATAGGAATATAAATAAAAAGTGAACCACTAATGCATAGTAAGTCACTCCAAATTATTTTCGGTCATCCTAAAATGTTTACCTTGTTGTTCACCCATTGACAATAATATTATTGACGTTTCAGTTAATTTAACAATCATAGTAATCTATTTTGGCTATTTTAGAGTATAATCATGTATTAGAATATACAACAGTCACCCTATAGAATAATGAGTGCCTGAGTCACTTAAGATGTTTCCCGCTTGATATTCTATAATTATTTTTGTTGGCCATTTAAAAATGTAGCCATATGACAAATACACTAATATTCTATTTTATTATTCACTCATCATTAATAATATCATCAGTGATGTTCACGTAGTTGTGATAGCCACATTTGTTTTAGAACACAAACTTAGAGTATATAGTCATACATGCAAAGCAAAATTAATCATCATTTGTCTGTAAATAATCACATTATGCAAATATAAATTAAATCCATTTTTTTGGATTTCGTGAATAAAGTCGTGCATATAGTAGCATATTGGTCATCTTATACGAAATGCTAAAACTTCATTCATATATTTTTACCTTCCGATGTGATGGGTCCCTCCATTTGCATTTTTCAAGACTTCATCCACTTATACCGCTTCCATCTAATATATAAGATTTCACACAACTCACCAAGTTACCATTTACATGAATAAGGGACAAAATACATAATCTCTGGATTCATATGAAATTGGATTTACATACTCACCCCCATGTAAGAGAACAACAAATTCTTTATCAATGAATTCTTTGTAGATGATGCAACGAGCAAGGAAGAAGGAGAGGAGGGCAAATGCTTTCATTGCTTTATGGACTATTGCATTGCAGATGATTGAACAAATCAATCATGGGATCTGAGTGAAACATCATAATATGGATGAGGAAATAGGAAAAAGTAAATTACGACATGTTGACAACTAAGGAAGAGAGAGAGTATTTTAGGGTGTATATATGTGTATGTACCTCACTCACACACATCCTAACATGGATTTTGTGTTATGATTGCTGACATGGCCTCTTCATCTAACAATAGGTAACCATGAGAAGGTCTCATGCATGACTTACTCTATAAATTCTTAGTTACCGCTTACACTACTTCGTTCAAATTAAAATTTACAACTTCGATGGCGAGTACAAAAAAGAATTTAATGGCATTTGAATAATTTGTAGAATTCAGTGGCGCTTTTATTGAAAATTGTCAAATTATGATTGCCAAAAAGTTCTATTCATTATGGAATTATCACTTTTGGCGGGGATGCAAAATTGTAATAGCCCAACCTTAACTCATATTTATTTATTTAATAAAGCCATGTAACTCATTTTTCACATTTATTTATCTCATTGAATCATCCCAGTTGGGAAAAATTCATTTCGGGTCCCACTTTGCAATTTGAGTTTCATTTACCGGACAATTTCGAGAAAAATTGATAGTAGGCCTCGATATTTATGATTTAAAAGATTAAATTATTTTTCATGATATTACATTTTAATCCCGACCTTCCAACAAAAAAAAAAAAAAATCAAACGCGCTCGGTTTTAGTTCTTTTCCAAACCTGCGCTCATTTAAGCCCAATTCCGGCCCAACAAGTTTCTAATTCATTTGTTTAGCTAATTACCATGATTAACTCCTAATGATAATGAGTAAAGATATTTTTTTTGGGAGGGCAATTTTTAGCCAAGTATTTTAGGTCATTTTGCACCAAGTATTTACACCAAGTGGGAAAACATCAAAGCTCTCCTTTCTCTCTCTTCCTCTCAACCTCCATGGCACTCTCTTCCTCTCAACCTCCATGGCAGCCCCCTCCCAGTCCTATTATGGTGTTTTCCGGCCACTTTTCGGCCACTCTCCGGCAAGGATTTCAATCCCCAAACAACCTCCCTCCATTGGCTACCATTTCCCATCCTCAAAATCACCCAATATCATCTCCATCTCCACTTATTTCAAGATCAAAGTAAGTGATTTCAATCTTGTTCTTTGAACTTTTGGTTCTTGCTTCTTGGTTTGGTTATTTTGATGATGGATCATGTTGTTTTTATTGAATTTGTGCAAAATGTATCGAAACTGGGAACTGAACTGGAACAGTAACTTCACGGAAAAACTGGTATTGATTGGGTCACTGAAAAATTGTGACTTTTTGTGTGTGGATAGATCAATGAGTTATCTTTAAAATGCCTCTTGAATCGCCTTAATCCGAGTTCTGTGGAAAACGTTATGGTCATTTTACTGCGACTGCGCAGATTGATCAGAAATTGTGCACGTCTGTGTTCTACCCTACTTTTAGGGACCTTACTATGTGAATCATGCTTTGTGTCTTAAATAAGAGTTTTAGAGGACACTGTGAAGTTTTCATATTGGGGTTTTATATCTCATTTGGAGATTGGGAGTGAAGGTTGGGAGTGAAAGATATGGATTTTCTAATGCAGACCATCTATCGGTAACATGAGTGAATGCAGAAATCGAGACATTTGAAAATATTTTCAGAAGTTTCTATATAATTATGGGTATTACAAGGAAATTACAAAGTGTAGTGAGTTCAACAAGTTTGTTAGTGTACAAAAGCTTACTTGGGTTGAAAACTGAGTTGCATGAGTATGAAAATGAAATTTGGGAAGTGAGCAGATTATTAACTCAAAATCAGTGTCCTTTGGACCAAGTTAGGGTGTTATATGAGCTTTTATGAACCTTGCAGCACCCTTTATGGCATAAACCATTTGTCACGCATTTCAGAGGCGTTAACCATTTTACTATCCTTTTCAGAAGCTTCACTCTTTCCTTTATCCATTTCAGAAATATCAGCAAACCATGTGCCAGTTATATCAATTAAAATCTTTTCATTATTACCTCAATCATTTTCATTTGGTCTATTTTGCTTCAATTTGTATTATTTCAAGTTCAATAACCCTAACAGATTTATTATTCAAATCATTTTGGTTTAACTTGTCTTATATCGAATTATTGGAACTGTAGGAGTCTTTTTAAATAAATCATTTATGTCAGTGAATATGATTTACTCGGTGAATATGGTTTACTAACTACGTTTACCTATAATTATATTTCTTTAACAGAATCGAGGCCTAGTCTATCGTTTCTATTGTGCATAAGTATTATCAAGTGAAATATCATTTTAAAGACTTCAGGTACGTCCATTGCCTGTATCTTTAGAAATCAGAGTGTATTTATCAACGTTATCATGTTTTGGTAAGTACATCAATGAATCAGTTTACACAGTGATTTATCAGTTAATTAGTGACCCCATCAGTTATCATCTATAGGGCATTCGCCCTTCAGTTACCCGCGCGGCTTCAGGCCAGGTCCTCGATCGGCTTGGCAGGTGTACACCTATCCATAGATCGTAACAGTATCAAGGGGTTCACTATCAGATAATAACTAGCAATGCAGTTTTATATTTATCTCATTCACTGTTTTAACTTAAAATGAATTGCAAAGCGGGCCCAACCAGTGTTTCAATGATCATTTAACAATTCAGGAATGCATGTACTGAGCTTCGGCTCACAGTTCGAAATATTTTTATGTTTTGTTTTAGGCAAATGCTGAGAGAGTTGCCCTCATGCCAGCAAATCACCTGAAAAGAATAAGTGAAGCAGGGAAATCCAGATGGATCAGAAGTAATGTTGTATATGCATACCTTGAAGTTGTATTTTGAATTCTTCTGTGGATGAAGATGTAGATTACATGGTGAATTATCTTACTATGGTTTATAAACCTTACATTGGTTAACACTTGATTGTGAATGGATAATCATATGTGAATGTGTACAGTGGAGGTTATGCTTAACTGTGTTATTTATAACACTCATGTTTCAAGCCTTGTCCTTTTGGACGGCGGTAACGCCCCAATCATTGGATTCATCGTATTACAATTGAGTGATTTATTAAGGGGAATATAAACAGTGAAATATGTTTAATTTGGGGGCGTTACAAAAATTAACATCACTTTTCTTTAAGAAATTATACTTTGCTTTCCTACGATAAGCTATAAGCTTGCTTCTAAGAACCTGCATCACTTTTCCACATGGATAATGCAAATTATTTTTATGTGAATTATTATGATATATTTCCCTCCACATTCATGTAAATCTTATTTGCAACTCAGTGTTTTAGAAATTTTTATTTAACTTCCCTTACCTTTAAAATGCTTATCATATATATGAAAAATATTATTATTTATCCCTCACCTACATATTGTTGATTAAAAAATCAGGCCATCTTGTAACAATTTTTAAAGCAAGGTCGGTTAACTAATAATTTCAAAAACAATAAGTTACATATAACATTTACCCTAGAGGTTTATATGATAATAGTTCATTTTTAAACATAAAGGCTAAAATGAAGGTGCATAGACACAACCACCCCCACCGCCCAAAAGAAAGAATTACTTAGATTGTACATAAAATAACTAGGACTTAGATAGTTGTTATATTATACAACCATGTGTACACAAGAAGCTCCACAACCGTATTTCAGCCTAACAAAAGTACTTCATGGCTCTCTAAAATATGTTATCATTAACTAGTTTTGCTCACTAAAAATATTATACAGCTTAGTAAAATATTTTAGTAATTGAGACACATTTTTAATCATGTAATAGATACTTCTAGTGAACAGACAAACTCAAACCAATGCGTTCTACATACCTGGGTTTATTTAGTAAAAACACTCTTTAACTTATTAAAATGTCCTATTGTACACAACCAAACAAAAAGGTACTGTGCATCTGAAGTTCACTAAGTTATATTCTAGTTATCTATACTATTTTTTTAAGCGAACTATGATATTTATTTAGTGAGTGGTGACAATTCTTTGGTGACTTATTGATGAATGTCATATTTGCGTAGATTATTTAAGTGTTTGGGAGTCATTTTAAGAGAATATGATTTATTGCCCTATTCCTATTGTTATGCTTGAGTTTCGCTTATTTGAGTGTTTGCAGATTTTGACTTTGTGAGCACAAGTTATACGAGAAGAATGATGATTTTTGAGATCTTGTGGATCAAACAAGGAAGTAAAAGAGTCCCAAAAACACCTAACATAGATATACCATAGTCAGTATCATAGTGCAGGAGGTTATAAGAAGCAGTAGGAGAAACAATTGAAGACAGAAGATCCAGAGGCCACCACGGCCTGGTCGTGGTGGTTGCCATGGTCCATGGCCTCCCCGACAGTCAACCCATGGTCACCTTCTCTCTCTAAGTATCTTGTTTTCTTTGCAACTATCTGACTTCCAAGCGAATAGATGCTTAGCTGATGCGTTTCCGCTATAAAACCCTATTTCCATCCATCATTGATGTTCCCATCATCATCTTATTCACCCTCTAGATTAGGTTTTAGATTAGATTATAGCAAGATAGAGTGAATAGAAGTGTAGATTTTGTAAGGATTCCAAGTGGAGTTTGCAATCGACAGATGCAAGCGTGTTTGTTAGCTGAGCATTTATCTTCTCTTCTCTTTTCTTTTCCCACTTTAGGATTTATGTTTTGTAATTTGGATTAGCTTTTGCTAATTTGATCTTGTAGGCAAATACTAGTTAATGTTTTGATCTGGTGTGAATCTCTTTTGCTATTTGGAAAGGATTTTCCCTATCTTTAACAGAAAAAGGGGCTTCATCCATTGCGTATGGTCTTTGGGAAGTAGTCTAAAGTTGTTGTTGGATTGTTATACCAAATCTTATATGTTTATTGTCTTGTGAGGAACCTAATTACTTCCTTGGATATCTTGGGCATTGGGTGAAGAACTGAAAGGTGAAACTCAATATTAGCCCTTAGGATTTGACTTGATTGTGTGGAGTCTTGAGAAAGCTACACCAATTGAGAAACCAGACCAATTGAGAAACCACGAATTTGATAATTTCATATTCGCATGCTTAATAAACCTAAACAAGTCGAAAGCCTTTGAGAAGTGGTAGTTGGTTAAATTTAAGTACTTCACTGCACCTTGAACTAAGGATGTGATACTTCGATTGTCAATTTTAGAACAACCAATTGAGGAAGAAGTATTGGTGCATGGATTGGGAAATTACTTGTTTTGCTTAGTTTCATGATTATTTATTTATTAGATTAAATAGTTGATTATTTTGATTGCAATCTATGTTTTGATCTACTTAGCCTATCTTGAGATAATACAACTAGTAGCTTAGCTTGACCTAGTGCTTGTGAGATTGACCTTGATTTACTACAACACCACCATGCACTTATGATTCTATTAAGTTTTTGGCGCTGTTGTCGAGATTAGTATTGAATATTGGGCTTTTCCAAATAGGTTTGACTAAGCATTTCATTTTTATTTGAAAAAACCTAAAAAAATTAAAAATTTAAAAAATCCACCAAAAAAATTGAGAAAGAAGACAATGTCAATTTTTCATTTCCCTCTAGATCAATCATGAATTATTTTGGAGGTGTTTTAAGTGTTTGCATGATTTTCTTACTCATAGTGGTTATTATGCAGGTAAGTGAGAAATTTGAGACATTGTTGATGAGGGTGTGAATGGTGACACACGTGCTCTTTTAGAGCATCGGGGTTTTGTTGGTAAAAGCATTGGTGACTCATGGTATTTGCTTGGGTGGATTGCCTGGTATTCAATTAAAGTCGAGAAAGCCAGTCATGTTTCTGGGTATTCATTCCCAGATCCATGTGCAATTGATAATAGATCTTATTATGCCCCTTTTTGGTGTGATATGTGTAATTCTTCTAACCATGCTATAAATTCATGTTCTTATTATGCAAGTTATCCTGAACCTGACTTTCCGTCATCCATGGAAAATACTGATATTGTCTTGACCTTACTTGGTTCATCCTTTCCTTTAGCTTAGTGCATGAGGCTCAACATAGGTGAGCCTTTTGGGTTTGTTGCTAGATTTGTTGTTGCAAATACATGCTACGAGTGGGAAGATACTTTCAATTAGGTTCATGATCTAGTTGGGACTCCTTTAGAGGGGTCATGTGATGTATTTGTGCATGAAGAGTTTCCCAGGCTTGGTTTTGATATTGTTCTCCCAAATCCCCACCATCGTCCACATGGTTCCTCTCTTTGTTCACTATCCTCTCCTTCCCCGAGTATTACATAGATGCGCCAATTGATAATCTTATGATTTGTGATGCTAATATGAATTTGGGCTAGGAGGACAACATGTTTAATATGCATGGTGGAAATGTTGATGATCATGTATCCCTAGGTTACTTTAGAGGGTATGATCCCCATTTTGACCCATATTGCATATACCTAATGAACAAGCCCAGAAAAATCATGTGGAGCATTTTCTTTGATTTCCTTTCAATTTTTCTTGGGCAATTGTTTTGTTAAAGAGAGCACTAACTTTCTTTGTTGTAACTATCCTAATGCTCTGTTATTGCTATGCTTGTGAACCCCATGCTGTGGTGTTTGACAAGCTTTTACGTACATTAAGGATGTCTGATTTGAAGAGCTGAGTCTTGACGTTATGATGGAGTGGTTGATGCTCTATGTGCCCCAGTTATTAGGAGGCCTTAGCTTAGGTACACTCAACACAAAACTTTTGATGCATAAAGCATCAAGGGCATGTGCGTTTTGCAACTTTGCAACAAAAGAGTTTAGGATGAATTAAGTTGTTTATTCTATTCTATCTAGTTTATATGGTACAAGCCTCAACAAAAGGGAGAAAAGAGTAGAAAAATAAAGAATCTACTGTCATAATTCAAATTAAGTAGACAAATCGGGTCAATTTTGGTCCAACTAGCATCGATCAAGAAAGTCAAACTTTGGTCAACAGTAGTCAATATAGGTCAAACTTTGGTCAAAGGTCAAGGTCGAGGTCCACCTATCAAGCTTGGAGATAAGCAGTGGCGGATCTAGGCATGTAAATTAGGGGTGTCAATAAATTAATATCGTTACTAATATACATTAATTTTTTTTTTGGTGTCCAAAAATCAAAAATTACATTGTTTAATATAGAGTTTTTTTTTTGGGGGGGGGGTGTTAGGGGTGTCCATGGACACCGACACCCCTAAGCCCTACATAGCTCCGCCTCTAGATATAAATTTTTTTTTGGAAAACTCATCACTAGCTGAGAAGCTTCAAATTTCAATTTTCATGTGGTTAGATTGTTGTTTGAATGTGATTGGCTAGACTAGATGCTTGAATCTTATTGGTCCACGTTAACACCGTAGTTGCTTAATTTCTATTTTATTATTTTTGTAACTTGGGGAAGAGGGCACTAATTTTGTGGCTATAAATTAGATTCCTTATATCCAAGTAGGATACACTTGATTTGAGAATTAAATGAATGAAAGCTAGAATGCTTTTCTCTCCCAAATACAAAATCTCTCTCTTTATTTGAAGTACTTGTGTATTTGGATGGTGATTAAGTCAATAATTTAGATTAATTCTTGGTGCTTTTGTTTTAGAGAATTAATTGGTGGATTGTTAGGCTAAGTGGTAGCTTGAGGCTTTATCTAAGCTATATGCATTCTATTTGCCTTTTCTTCTATAGTCAAAATCTCCAAAAATTTTCTCATTTTTCCTTTGGTTATTTAAGGGCTTTGTTGGTTCAAGGTCTTATTGATTGATAGTTATTGAAGTTTGATCACTCCTTTGATTAAGGGCCCTCCATACTCATCAAATTGGTATCAGAACAAAAAGTTCCTTCATTTGGGTAAGCATCAAATCCTCAAACTTTGCGTTAGATTGTTGCTTTTGCTCTTCGCATTTTACCGTATTATGTTCTGAATCTTTTCCTTTACACTTCTCTTTTTAATCTACCTAAAAAGAGCAAAAAAACACTTCCACCGCCTAAATCAAAACCCTTAAAACTCACACTTTGATTTCACCCAAAATTTCTCTCACTCACCCTTTCTTAATCAACTTTCTCAATCCATAAAGAACCCTAAAATAGCTCAGACACAATCCCCAGCCCAAACACAACCCTAGCCTTCACAACAAAAATAAAAAATCGTTAAAAATACAAAATCAAAAATTTGACACTGGCAGCTCATGCCACTTGGCACTCCCATACCAAAATCCTGCACTTTGGAATTTTCACCTTGAAATTTGGCATGACCACTTTGTGTCACCTAGCACAGTTCTGCGACCTTCCTAATTCTCATTTTCTACCCATGCTACCCCCTGCACGACCGTGCCACTCCATGGTTCCCATTTTCTTACCTATGCCATCCTCAACATGCAGGTGCTTCCTCTATTTTCAACATTTTATCCTTTTATTAACCTACAACCACTACCAATCATGGCCAATGAAGGAGATGCTTTTTATTCTAGAGGCATTGCTCTTGAACAAGCCTATGAGATGTAGAGAGATAGGGGCATTGTTGAACTACGGGAGTAAGTGAGAAAACTCACTATGGAGATTGGCGCATTGAAGGGATCTGAACAACAAAACCCTTACCATCGAGGATACAATATTTATCCTATTGACATCGCTTACTCATCCTCTTGTGAAGGCTTTGGCGATGAGGGAAGAGGAGCTAGAAGAAGAAGGCATCCAAGGGTTGACCTTAGGGATCTCAAAGTTGAGGCACCAAAATTTCATGACAATCTTAACCAGAGAACTATTTTGATTGGGTACAAGCCATGAAAAGGATTTTTGAACTCAAAGAGTATGATGAAGAGAAGTCCTTTAAGCTAGCTATACTTAAGTTAAAAAAGGTATACCTCTCTTTGGTATGAACATTTGAAGAAGAATAGGGCTAAAGAAGCTAAATCCAAAATCAAAATATGGTCAAAGATCAAGAAGCACATGGACAAGAGGTTGTTACCATCTTCCTATAAACAAGAGCTCTACCTCAAGATTACCTCTCTTAGCCAAGAGAATCTTAAGGTGAAAAAGTATATTAGAGAGTTTGAACAACTCCAAATAAGGGTCATTTTGGATAAAGGGCCCGAGCTCAAATCATACATGGATGAGAGCTCCCTTAAAGCTCCTATTCAAATGGATTCAACACTAGTTCCTTCCTTTAAAGAAACTATGGAGGTTCAAAGTTCAAGTTCAAAAACAAGAAAAGCCTATCAAGGTTTAAGAAGCGGACAAGGAAGAAAATGAGATCACTTTAGATGTTGATGGGAAAGGAGTTGAATCAAAACCCACATTGGAAGTTATACTACCTATTGTCTCTCAATCTCACTCTTATCCTCGCCATCATCCCAATTTGGGAATTAATGAAAACATTACCAAACAAGCACTATTTTCATTGTCAATGATCAAGTTTAGAAATGAAGTCTTGCATGGAATGTTTCCTCTGAGTGCTAGTCACATTTTGTGTGTTGCATCATGGATGTTTGATTACTATGTGACTTGTCATGTATGTGATTCCAAAAAACACAAATGATAAGCATTAGCATATTCTTTTTTATCCCCACCTGGCAAATACAAGCTAGGGGAGGGATGTGAGAAAAGCATCCAGACAAGTGAAATAGTGGATAAGAGAACCATTAGTAATAACAAACCTCTAATTGCCTTACTCTTGGTTGAACCAAACAGAAGAGAGGAATTAAAACCCCTACATCCCTTGCATGAATTAACCTCTAATTATTTTGGGAACGTGCTTCCATTTTCCACTGATCAATTTTGGGATGAAGCCTCTCATGGTGTGTTGTCCATTGGAGATTGCCATGTACCTCTTGAAAGTGAGCCTATAGAAGTCAAGCTTGTGAATGAGAAGGGAATCTCTTTTGAGATGAGTTATAATGAGTATATTGAAATTTTTAATAGGCCCATGAATGTTGGAAGGATTGTTAATCCCATTAGAGTATATCCTAAAGCATTCAACAACTCCTATATTGTTCAAGAAGGGTGGCATTGTTAGCACAATAATTTTCCTAAAACTCAAGGGGTGTAACAAGTTATCACGATTGATATAATTGGGCTTCAAGCACAATGATTTGAGAACAAATCCTTTCAAAGAAGGGGAATTATTTGACTAATGTGGAGGGCCCTTCATTATAGGAGTGATTAAACTTCAACAACTATCAATCAATAAGACTTTGAACCAAGCTAGGCCTTGAATAACCAATGGAAAAATGAGAAATTTTTTTGTAGATTTTAAATATAGAAGAAAAAGTAAATAGAATGGATATGACTAAATAAGGGCTTAAGCCACCACTTAGTGTAACAATCCACCAATTAATTATCTAAAGCAAAAGCACCAAGAAGTAATCTAAAGGCTTGAGTCAATCACCATCTAAATACATAAGTATTTGAAATAAAGAGAGACTTTGTGTTTACGAGAGAAAACCATTATGGCTTTCATTCATTTAATTCACAAATCAAATATGTCCTACATGGATACAAAGAGGCTAATTTATAGCCACAAAAATTAGTGCCCCCTTCCCCAAATCAGAAAAATAAGCCAATGGAAATCAAGCAACTGTGAGGTTAATGTGGACCAATAGGATTCAAGCATCTACTCTAACAAATCACATTCAAACAACAATTTAAGCACATGAAAATTGAAATTAGAAGCTTCTAAACTAGTGAAGAGTTATCCAAATTCTTTCTTATCTCCAAGCTTAATATGTGGACCTCGACCTTGACCTTTGATTAAAGGTTGACCTATACTGAACACCATTGAACAAAGTTTGACTTTCTTGATTGGGGTTTGTTGGACCAAAATTGACTCGATTTATCCACTTAATTTGGATTATGATGGTAGATTCTTCATTTTAATGCTCTTGTCTCCTTTTTGTTGAGGCTTTGGCCACATAAATTAGATGGAATAAAATAAGCAATTTAATTCATCCTAGACCTATTTATTGCAAAATTGGAAACCAAATTTGCCCTTGATGCTTTATGCACTAATAACCTGGAGAGATTGTTCTCTTTTGTTTTCTCCTTCCTTTTTACTCATTTATTTCCTTCTAGTAATGCTTTGTCTAAGCATGGGAAGGGATAGTTTTATGTTTTCTATTTTTGTTTTTAATCATTAACTTTTGATGTGTAATCCCTTTTGTGCTAAAATTTATGAAGATTTTGTGAATTATATCTTATTTTGACTCCTAGTCATGATTGAGAACTTTGTGGCCCAGAAGAGTCCCTAGCACTAATATTGGTTCATGTGTTTTATTATATGAGTTAGATGAGGCCATGGTAGTTATCCCGTGAGACTTTGAGCCTTATTTGGACTAATTTATTATATTTAGTCTAATGTTGTTTTATGTATGTGACGCTTCCATATTGCATCTATAGAACTTATCTAAATTCTTGTACAAAACCATATTAGAATGTGCATATTTGAGGATATAATAATATAGGCATTCTTTCTTTGATCAATTTAGCCACATCACCGAACAGTCTACAATATGCAACATGTTTGTCCCCTTTGCTAGCTCCTTTAAGCTTATACCTATCTTTGTTGTGAACCTTTTATGTATGCCCTTGGCCATACAGATTTTTCTTAAGCCAGGATTATGGAGTTTCACTTTATATATGTCGTGCATAGTCTCAGGGTGTCTGGGATGGCTTTGATATGTTGGTTTATTGAGGGTTGATGACATTTTTTTGTTTAGATTTGTTCCCCTCTTCTTTGGGTTTTGTTCATATGTATTCAAAATGAGCATGTACATCCTATGCCTTTTAGTAGTTGAATTCTGATTTCACTTTCAACAAGCAAAAAAAGGAGAAAAAAGGAGGAACAAGGAAGGAAGAAAAGGAAAAGAAAAAAAGAAAGAAGAAAAGCATAATATTTGAATAAGTGATAATGGTTTCTTGTGCATAGCTCGTGTTCCTTCTTTGTCAACTGATTTTCCTATTTGATTTGTGGAGAGTATTCTTATTATGTTATTTGGGTTTAAAGTGTTGGTGTACTTCATGGTTATTTGGTCCATTGTTGGGTTATCCTTAGTCTTCTTGAGTATTAGCTCCACATGTCTCAAATTCATTTGACCACTCCTTTCCCTTAACCTTTAAGCCTACATTACAATCCAAGCAGAGTCCACCCAAGTAAATTTCTCTTGATTATCTTATGCACATTTCATCTTAGTGGCAGAGAATTTGAGAGTGTTGGAAAACCTGTGGTAGTTTGCATCCTTGGAATGAGTCTTAACTGCACCCATGCTATATTTCAAACACATGAGTAAGAGTGATCCACATTTTCTTAAAGTGGGGTCCTACCAGTCCATTTGGTTATGCTCAATTTTGTGTGCTTGCATGATGTGCTTTGTGGTTCTTTAGGGGTGATCAAGTTTGATATTGGGCTTGTAGCATCATACTTCTTCGACAACATTTACCTTCTCTTGATTTTGAAATGTTTTGCACATTATTTGGGGTTGTCGTTGATTGATATACATGCTTGCATTGTGTTATCTGTTGTCTAGTCTATGGAGGTTGTTGTTTCTCTGAATCCTAGATGTATTTCCTCATGTCAATTTGTACAGAGTTTTCTTTAAGAATGAGGGATGATGAATGTCATATTTGCACGGATTATTTAAGTGTTTGAGAGTCATTTTAAGAGATTAATATACTTAATTGTATGATTTATGCCACTACTTATTATGCGTGATTTTCACTTCTTTGAGAGTGTTTGCAGATTTTGACTATGTAAGCCCAAGATATATGAGTAGAAGGACAATTTCTGAGGCTTTGTGGATCAAAGAAGGAAGTAAAAGAGACCTAAAAACACTCAACATGGATATATGAGGTTAGTACCACGACTCAAGAGGTTTTAAGAAATGGCAACAGGAGAAACAATTGAATGTAGAAGATCTAGAGGTGCACCACGACATAAATGTGGTGGTGACCACGGTTCGTGGGGTCCCCCACAGCCAACCCATTATCATCCTTCCTATCTGATTCATCTTGTTTTCTTCGTGGTTGTTTGACTTTAGATGTTTTGATGTTTGACTGATGCATTTTTGACACTAAAAGCCTGTTTTTAGCCATCATTGACCATCCCACCTATAAAACTATTCACCATCTAGACTAGGTTTTAAATACTATTAGAGAAAGATATAGAGAATTGAAGTGGAGATTTTGTAAGGATTCCATGCCAGCTTTGTAATTAATGAAATTAGACTCAGTTTTTGGCTAAGCATTTCTTTTCTCTTCTCTTCTCTTCTCTTTTCTCGTCTTTGTCATTTTGATCTTGGATTTGTACAAATACTAGGTAATTTCTCAATCTAGTGTAAAAATATGTTGATACTTTGGAATTTTTGGATTGTTATATCAAATCTTAGATGTTTGTTATCTTGTGAGGAACTCAATCACTTCCTTAGATGTTTTGGGTATTGGATGAAAAACTGAAAGGTGACACTCGATACTAGAACCATAGGATTTAACTTGATTGTCTAGAGTCTTGAGAAAGTCACACCAATTCAGAAACCTCGAATTTGATAATCATATGCTTAATAAAACTAAACAAATTGACAGCCCTTGAGAAATGATAATTTGTTAGACCTAGGTATTTCACTAAACCTTGAAGTACGGTTGTGATGTTTCGATTGTCAATTTTAAAACAACCAATTAAGAAAGAATTACTTGTTTGATTCATGGATTGGGCAATTACTTGTTTTGCTTAATTCCATGATTATTTATTCGTTAGACTAGATAATTAATTATTTTAATTTCAATCTTAAGCTTTGATTTGCTTAGCCTACCTGGAGGAAAAACAACCCGCTAGCTTGACTAACACTTATCGAATGCGATGGTGCGCTTGTGGTCTTATCACTTATTGAATGTATTTGGTGGTCAATATAATTTATTGAGTAGTACTAATTGTTTATAATAAAAAAATAGTGAGCAAACATATAATACACAATTTTAGTGAGCACATATATACTCTTGTTCATATTTTGATGTACGATTTCTTAGTGAGCTACATGTGACCTTGGTGAGCTATGGTATATGTTAAGTGACCAATAGTATTTTATATTTATCTTATAATGTGCTATGATATATCTTTTTGTCATTCTTAAAAAGTTTCAATCACTTGTACTATTTCTTTTAATGAGTTATGATATGTATTTAGTGAGTTGTGATAGATATTTAGTGAATTATAAAATATATTTGGTGATCAAGATTCTATGAGCAAAACTAACTATTTATAATTCGAATGAGTGAGCGAATAATATAATATAGAACTACACATTCTTGTTATATTTTGAGATATAATATTTTTTTAGTGAGATGCACTATAATTTTTGATGAGCTATGGTATATATATTTAGTGAGCGATACTTTATATTCATCTTCTCATGTGCTATGATATATCTTTTGAATAACTCAAATATAAAATTCCTTTCATGTACAAGAATGCATAATTCAAAATTCACTTGTACTCTGACATTTTAGTGAGTTATTTTACTATGTTTTGCTGAGATATAATATACACTTAGTGAGGAAATACACACAGGCGCGTACACACACAGGCACACATGCACACACACATGTATGAAAGCAATTATATATCCACACTTAAAACAAATTACATAATACAAATTGGTTAATTTAGGTAAATAAAATTACGCAAATATGAAAGTAATTATACAATCAAAATTGGTCACTAATATATACATAATGCTAACTAATACTCGGATTTCACTCACAAAAAATGGACAACGCACTAAAATATTTTACTGTACACCCAAATTTTGCTTGCTAAAAATGTACAACTCACTAATGTATAGACAACGGTCACTAATGCATTAAAAATGTACAGTAATAATACATCCGATATTTTATAGTTTTTTAAAATTCAGCATTTAGGTTGTTATTTATTGAGCATTCGACATATAATTAATGATTGAATACTTCCTTACCCAAATTTTCTTTTCCTTCAATGATTCGATTATTGTATCTTCTGATAAACATCTGATCCCATTTAGTGAATATTGTGCATACTAAAGGAGGAAAAATAAGTAGATAATACAAAAAAAGGGGAAGAAAAGATGCAAAAAAATAAAATAACATATATTAAAAACAAACTTATTTAACAAGAATATTAAAAAAAATTTAAAAAATGTTAAAAAGAAAATGTACAAATTACTAACAAAAAATATGAAAAGGTTGGAAACATAAGTTAAAATATTGCTTTGAAAGATTCGAACCTAGCTCGAATGATTAATTAAAAACACCCCACCTCGTACGGAACTAGTTTGCATGCAGCATTGTTCAACTAACTTATATTTTAAAATTGATGCGGCAGAAGGACCAGGAGAACAATATGATATTTACCGACGGTTGTATGTAATAGTCCTCAGCACAGGATAGAAGGTTGCTTTATTGGTCATTTAATACAAAAGGTTTGTAAATCCTTTCATTTTGGTGCTCCCACGTAAGCCGTCACCTTATAGCGATTGTGTGTGGGCCCTGCATTCCACACAACGTGGTTCCAATGGTTGGAACGACACACTTGACAAGCGAGGTGGACTCGCAGAGCGATCTATCTTGCGTTCTATTTTGATGTCATTGTTGGGTTCAAAACATGTTATGCAAGTGGAGACAAATGAAGCAAGAACTGTGCTTTAATGTCTAGCCAAAAAAAAGGAAAAATGTCGGGCTAGATAATATAGTTGTTGGACTGAGGTAGTGTTTGGTGTTCAGGCCCGATGCGTGTGAATTTTACACCTCATTCTACCAGATTTAGCTCAAATAATTGGTAAATTAGGTTATTTGTTTGTGTTTTGTTGGTTTTGTAAGTAATAAAGAAAATTGTGCAAATGGCAGATAATTCGTGCGAAGCATGCCAAAAGTTAGGCACGTTAACCCAAAAAACCTTGGAGGATAACTTAGTATAACTATGATGTAAGGTCGGGACAACAAGCGCAAAAATTGTGGGAGAAATAAGGAAGAAAAAACATTGCAAAAATTTGGCATGGGCTGTCAACGCCAGGCGGCAAGGGCTACTAGTGCCAGGTGGCATGAGGGACCCAAGCCAAGTCATGTTTTTGCTCTATTTTGTGTGCATAATTCTAGAAACTTGGCACGGGGTGCCTGTGCCATGTGGCACGGCCATGCCTCCTGCTGTCCTACCTTGCCCTGCGTCTGTTGTTGGCTTCCAGAGGTTTGGCACGCCACTACATCATAATCTTAAAGCCCCAACCCTCATTTGTATAATGATCTATTTTTTTGTAGGTTTTAAGAATTGAGTTGAGCTCACAGTTTAGGAGAGATTAATGTAGATTTACTTTCATTTTGTAGCCACATTTCAAGGTAATGAAGTTTTGATGTAATTAGCTTTCTTTCGCTCTCTTTAATCTTCATTTTCATTTAGGTTCTTACTTTGTTGGCTTTGATTTACTAGTTTAATGCCCAAATTTATGTGCTTTTGTTTGTTAATGAATGAAAATTAATGGCTCTCTTTGCTAATCATCTTTCTATTTTCTTACCTACTCTTAATCTCTTATTCTCTTTCTTTAAGAATGCAAATTTCAAGCTCCTTGTCTCTCCACCATCTTAGGATTTGAAAACGCATTTCCACAAGTTTGAGTTTTTAGCTCTGAATGGATTAGATTAGGAGTAGTTAAGTTAGATTAGGAGTAGTTGAGTTAAATTACTGAGAATAAGTGGAAAATTCACCTACAATCATTATCACTTGCTCCAACAAGGGAGGTCAACCCCCATTGTTGGATTTTCAAACTTTTTTGAGGTACTCCTGTTTCTCTCTCTTCTTTTAATTAGTAAATTTAAAGCTTTCTTGGTTAATTAGATGTTTTGCTAGTTATCGTTAGTTAATATGATGTTTGGGGTTGCTTTTGTTAATTATGCTTTGTTTTCGTTTATTTTAATTAATCATGTTTAGATTAGAAATTAGAATTAGTGAGTAATTAGTTTAGTTAACTATACTTAGGGACATTCATTGCTTTTTCTAGGTTAGAGTTGGGGTCAAAAATAATTAGCGAGTTGATTTCCACACTGTTAGAGAAGATGACAAAATTCTTCCACCTACTCACCCGAAAATACATCAATAAATTGGCACCGTTGCCGGAGACGATGACATAAGATTAGGTTAGATTTTCTTTTTCTTAGCTACTTTCTTATCATTTGCATATATTCTGTCTTACTATGTTTATTTCATTATTGGTTGTGATTAGTCTAGTGCAATTCTTGAAAATCCAAAAAAATTAGAAAAGCCTAAACTTGAAAAAAAAATTGGAAAAAGTTTTTAAAAAATTTAAAAATTTAAAACTTCAAAAACAAAATGACAAGTTTTTATTTCATGCAGTTTGAGCATGAAACATTTTGGCAATACTTGAGTAGATTGAATGAATTTCGTGTTCAATGTGTTGATAATTGTTTTGAGAAGTAGGAAATTTGCCAAGTGATTTTTGAGGGTCTTAATGATGAATATAGGGGTCATGTTAAGACTTTGTACCCCAGGGGTTTGGATTGTTTATTCACTAAGAATTCTGATGAAATTTGGGATTTCTTTTAGTATTTGGCTCCATGATACATGGCAACATGACAATGTTAGGGAGACTTTTAGTCACCCCTCTCCCAACCCTTATATGATGCATACTGCACCTTTATTTGAGAGTCAGATTGAGGGTATATCTTATGAGCACTCTCATGCTCCATATGCTCTTGATTCATATGATTATTGTGGTGCCTTTGACTATAATGTTGATACTTGTCCATTGCTTAGTAGACCATATAGATTAGAGGCATTAGCTGCCTTTAATAGGGAGATTTACTTAAAGAGTTTACTCCCGACTGACCTTAGTCTAGGTTTTTCTGCACATGAGGTTAGGTATTTTGATGACTCTGATGTTAGGAGTGAGGCATTGATTCCTTTAGGGCATGATTGTTATGATACACATTTTGATGACCTTGAGGTTTCGAATGATCCCTCACCACCTTTTGCATATGCATCTCCCCTTGAGACCAGCACTTCTTTGGACCCCTATGAGGACATCTCGATTATTCCCGACCTGATGCACCTATAAGACCATAAGGTAAGGATCAAAGAAGGGATCTCAAGTAGTGAGTGTAGGATGAACATGATTTGGGGCTGCAAGGAACGTAGCAAGATAGACTAAGCACTCTTGGATAAGATATCACCACCAAGAATACTTAGGGCTCACCCTTGGATCAATTGAGATAAGATATCACCACTCAAAGATCACAAGAGACTCTTGATCACCACTCTAGGGAGCTAATATAGAGATAAGCAAGAGAAGAAACACTTAGAGGGAGTTTGAACTCAACCTTTCATTTACTCACAACTTTCTTAACATTACAAGAGTGAAGAAGGCTATTTAAGGACCTTCTCAGCTGCTGCCCACATCCCCCACAACTTGGGAACCGTCACTAAACACATTGCTAATCCAAATACGAAGAGAGCTTAAAGCTTGATAACACACTAGCTCTACGTCTACATCAAAAAAGGTGTCATAATCTACTGCAATCTGATTAGTACTCCTCAAACACCTCACATGTACTTTGGACAGGTGATTTGAGCTTTAATTAGCCTCAAAACATGTGTTGATCAGCTAGATTAAGCCCAAAATGTAAAACAGCAAAAACCGGTTAAAAGGGTATTTCGTGAGCTTTAGGGCTGGTTAATAGCAAATGCCTTGGACAAAATGCACCATCTTTTAGGGAGACTAATGACAAATATTATGACACATTTTGGTGCCAATAAATCCCACAAATCATCTGGCTAAGTAGCTCCAACACTCGTTGATATTCAGAACAAGCGCTGCCGGGAGCAAAACTGGAGCAGTTGACTTTGGGGCTTAGTTTAACAGACCAAATGAACTCCAAATGACTTCAAAATTGATTTTTTGGATTCATGACTTCTTAAGCTTTCATATGATGCAAGAATCACCTTATTCCCATTTCTATAACTCAATATATGAGGCCGGAAAGTTCAGCCTTTTTCGGGCCTGAACCTGAAAGTTGGACAGTTTGGTCCCCATTTACAAACTGAGTTTTTGCCTTGATTTCTTGGTTGCTTGGACTGTTTGGATGGTCATGATCAAGGATCTCTTGTTTCCCCTCCATGGGTACATCATCCTCCCCTTGTTGGAGAGAATTTTCCCTCAAATTCACAAGGTTATCATCACCAAAATACAGTTTAAAGATGCATACAGCTCTGAATTCCCTCGGTTGAGACAAAGCTTGCTTTCGGTGGTTGGTGGCTTGATTTTGTGGAGCAAAGGGGGCTAAGGTGATTTTTCGGCCATCTTTATGGAGAGTATATGTATTTTGGTAACCATCATGCATTACTCTTCGATCATATAGCCAAGGCCTTCCTAATCGGATATGGCAAGCATCCATGGGGATGATATCACACCATTGTTCATCTAGATAGCTTTTACCAATAGAGAAGGACACCAACCAGTGATGTGAGAGTTGTAGGCCTTTACGTTGGTTAAGCCATTGAATAGAGTATGGTTGGGGGTGTGATTCGGTCTTGAGATTGAGCTTTGTCACCAAGGTAGTAGAAGCCACGTTGGTGCAACTTCCCCCATCCAAAATAAGTGAACACACTCGGCCATTAATGGTGCACCTTGTACGGAAGATGTCCTTGCGTTGTTCCTCATGGTTGGAGCTCTTGTTACCATTCAAAGCCCTTATAAGCACAAGCAATTCTCCTTCATCCGCTCCCACCACACATTCCTCCTCAATCTCCAGTAGGTGAACCTCCTTGTCACTCCCTTCCTCTTTTAACTCGGCTTTTTCTAGTTCTTGGTATTCTACCAAGGTGACAACCTTTCTGTAAGGACAATCCGAGGCTATATGTCCGAACCCTTGACACTTGTAGCACCTCCTCTTCTCATAAGGGTTGAGGGGTGATTTTGTGGGGTTTGGCTTAGGAGTAGGTGGGCCCGTGGGTGCGTTTAGCAGTTTAGGAGTGGGAGTAAAACTTCCATTGTCAAAAGGGTTGCTACTTTGAGCGGGTTTTGACGGTTCTCTCTTGAACTTGGCTTTCTTTTGGAGCTCAACTTTGTGGGCTAGTGAGCAAACTTCATCAAGAGTAGTGTAATGTTGTAACTCCACAACATTTCGAATGGACTCATTCAACCCTTCCAAGTATCTCACTATGGTTTGGGCTTCATCCTCCCTAATATCACAAGTCATGACAAGCTTTTCAAATTCACGGGTATACTCCTCTACACTCTTAGTTTCTTGCCTAAGGTTATAGCGTTTGGTGTAGTTGTCTTGAAGGTAGTGGGGTGGTAGAAATTTGGCTTTGAGTTTTTCCTTCGTTTTCCTCCATGTTTTAACCTTCCCCTTTCCTTTCCTAGCCCTCTTAGCTAAGACATTACTCCACCAAATAGAAGCATATCTACGAAGCTTCAGGGCTACAAGTTTTACCTTCTTGTCATCGGGAATGTCTTTATACTCAAACACTCTTTCCACGACGTTCATCCACTCAACGAAATCATCCGGGTTGAGTTAGCCTTCAAACTCCGAAATTTTGACCTTGAAATCCATGACAAGTGGCTTGCCTCTTCTTGTTCTCCTTGGTTTTCTTTCTTGATCCCCGTCACTTGAAGCAAACGGGTTGCTCTCGGTTTCTTCCTCCGTGGATTCAGATTCACTAGTTGAGTGTGAGCTTTGAATCTCCTTCTGGTTGATCCTCATAGTTTAGTCAACTTGCTTCCTAAGGTACTCAAGTTGAGCATCCTTTTCAGCATTTAGCTTCAAGAGTTGCTCAAATTTTTCTTCTAGAGAAGTGCTTGAATACATCTTGGTTATTTTGAGAGAGAGGTTGTGTGTTTTGGCACGGTTAAGGACTGGCACGGTCGTGCTCAATGGCACGGTCAGGCCGTGCTAACTTGCTGAGCTGAAATGACGACGTTGGGACCTGGCACGGTCATGCTATACTAGCATGGGGTGGTCGTGCTATGTCATTGCCCTGGCACGGTTTGTGCTTGGTCTCAGGAGTGTTTTGTGGGTTGCTTGGATGTGTGTTTGGGGATGTGTTTGGGAAAGTGTTTTAGATTGGAAGCTTCGCCAAAAGGGTATCCAAAGCTCTGATACCACTTGATGCACCTCTAAGACCTTAGGGTAAGGATCAAAGAAGGGATCTCAAGTAGTGAATGTAGGATGAACATGATTTGGGGTTGCAAGGAACATAGCAAGATAGACTAAGCACTCTTGGATAAGATATCACCGCCAAGAATACTTAGGGCTCTCCCTTGGATCAATTGAGATAAGATATCACCACTCAAATATCACAAGAGACTCTTGATCACCAGTCTAGGGAGTTAATCTAGAGATAAGCAAGAGAAGAAACACTTAGAGGGAGTTTGAACTCAACCTTTCTTTTACTCACAACTTTCTTAACATTACAAGAGCAAAGAAGGCTATTTAAGGACCTTCTCAGCTGCTGCCCATGTCCCGCACAGCTTGGGAACCCTCACTAAACACATTGCTAATCCAAATACAAAGAGAGCTTAAAGCTTGACAACACACGAGCTCCATGTCTACATAAAAAAAGGTGTCATAATCTAATGCAATCTGCTTAGTACTCTTCTAACACCTCACATATACTTTGGACAGGTAATTTGAGCTTTGATTAGCCTCAAAACATGTGTTGATAAGCTAGATTATGCCCAAAATGTAAAACAGCCAAAACCGATTAAAACGGTGTTTCGTGAGCTTTAGTGCTGGTTAATAGCAAATGCCTTGGACAAAATGCACCATCTTTTAAGGTGAGTAATGATAAATATTATGACACATTTTGGTGCCAAGAAATTCCACAAATCATTTGGCTAAGTAGCTCCAACACTCGTTGATATTCAGAACAGGCAGTGCTGGGAGCAAAACTGGAGCAGTTGACTTTGGAGCTTATTTTGACAGACCAAATGAACTTCAAATGACTTCAAACTTGATTGTTTGGATTCCTAACTTCTTAGGCTTTCGTATGGTGCAAGAATCACCTTATTCCCATTTCTGTAACTCAAGATATAAGGTCGGAAAGTTCAGTATTTTTTCGGGCTGAACCTGAAAGTTGGACTGTTTGGTCCCCATTGACAAGCTAAGTTTTTGCCTTGATTTCTTGGTTGCTTGGACTGTTTGGATGGTCATGATCAAGGATCTCTTGTTGCCCCTCCATGGGTACATCACAACCCCTCTCTTCCCTTGGCCCCCTTAGGAGAGCTTGAGGAGGGAAATGAATTTGTGACTAATGCTAGTTTAGATGATCGGTGTGGCATATTAGTTGAGTCAGAGGATACTTTTTCTGAGGAGCATTCTTTTGATGAGCCTTCTGATGTGAAGTTTAGTGAGGTTTCACCTCACATCGAGCTTAATGATCCTATTTCTTATGAGTCTACCCTTGACTTAGCTCCCTCCCCTCCGATTTTATCCCTTTCTTATCCCCTCCCCCCTTTCCCTCCTTGTCTAGACCCTCCTGAGTCTACTTTTGTGGAGTTTAAGACTTTTGTGCTTGGTAATCCTTGTTCAGATCAAACTCTTGATGATAGTGATATAGAGAGACTCGAGGATCACTTTGAGGTGAAGGACTTGAACTTAGGCCCTCCCTTGAGCTTTGCTTTTCGTATCTCACTTGACTGGACTTGCCTTGGTCCTCTCCCCTTCCTCTTTAGAGATGTTGGACTTCATTTTGATCATTCAGACCGCTCTCGATGGTCTTTGCACTCATATAACCATATTTTTGTTAGACCATTGACTTGTGCATCTGATTTTACATATACACATCTCTTTTCTGTTTGGGCTGAGAATTTTGATAAGCTCAAGAGAGCCTTGAGTTAAATTCCTTTTATGCACTCTAATTGGGTTACAGCTCTTGTTTCTGACTATTTTCATTTCCAAGAGGATTGTGCGTAATTGTTTGACAAGTTGCTTCGAGCTTTAGTCGGTTTTGATTCGTGTAGCAGCTTATGAGTTATGATGGAGCGGCTGATGCTCCATGGACCTCCTTGATACCACCTGAGAGAGGCATTTAGTTTGGGTATAATCTATATCCAACCTGGCATGATCATTCCACCCCCTTACCCATTCTCCTTTTTCATTTCTTTCTTTCTTTTTGTACATAGTTATGGATATTTAGGATTGTTTTCTTTTCTTTTTGTACAAAGTTGTGGATATTTAGGACTGTGATTATGTGGATGATCAATCTTGAGGAGCAATTTGGGTTTTGTTAAGTCGTGTTGGCTATTATCGCCCTTGATTGAGTTATGATTTTGTGAATACTTGCTAGTTGTGGATATCTAGGTTTGTGAATAGTTGTGGATATCTAGAATTGTTTTTATATTTTAGTTTGTTTTGTTTCTGTGGTTTTGTGAGTTATGTTTTTCTTTGACTTTGTTTTTGTTCAATATTTTGGTGTTGTTTTAGTTGTGTGTGTTTTACTTTCCTTTTTGGTGTTTAGAGGTTTGTTTTTGATTTTGTATTATGTTTTATTTTCTTTTGATGAGTCTTGCTTTGTTTTGTTTTGTATTTGGTAGTTCCTTGTTTATATTGGGTATTTGTTTTCTCTCTTAGGATGTTTTAGTTGTGTTATGGGTAGTGGTGGTGTGCTTTTGTAAATAGGTGATTAGTGCTTTCTTTTTGTTGTATTGGTTATATTTTTTGTTTTTGTTTTGTCTCTTCTTTTGTTTTATGTTTCTCTTGGTTTAGTTTTGTATTTAGTAGTCCCTTAGTCTTGTTTTGTTTTTATTTTGGTGATTAGGTCTGTTTTGGTCCATTTTGGTTTGATTTTGGTTTTGAATTTTGATTTTGGTTTCCTTTCTTTTGTGATTTTGGTTTTTGGTTTTTGTAAATATATGTGTTTGGTTTTGTTTTGAGTTTGATTGTGATTTTGATTTTGGTGATTTAGTTTTTGGTTTTGTTTTGTTTTTTTGGTGGCATCCTAGTTTGTATATATTTGTGGTTCGTGTTTGTGTTACGGTTGTATAGCTTATATGTTGCTTTTTGCTGCTTTAGTTGGACATTGTGAAGTTTTGCTGTGGGGGTGAGGTGCCCATTTGTATATTTTTTTAAAATTTTGAAAAAATTTACAAAAATTTTCTTTTTCTTTTGGGGTTTTTTGTGCTCTCTTTGGCGATGTGATCCTATGTGCTAGGTTATTGAGTTGTATGTAAATAGAGTTTGCATGATGAGATGTCTAGTAGAGGATGTATATTCGGTTTTTTTTCATAATAACCCTGTCTCATATTTGTGATTTTGTGCTTACCTTGTCCACTTTTTCGTAAATTCTTAGGGTCTTATTGTTAAGTTGGTATGTGAACTATTTGTTTATCGAAGTTGCCTTTTAAGCTCTTGAAAAATGTGAAAAAAATGAAAAAAGTCTAAAAAGTGAATAAAAACACGGGCCCCAATGTTCATAGCCACTATCTTTATTTCGTATCTTTAATTGGCTTAAATATGTGTTATTTTACTTGATTTCACATCTATTTGGGCAATGAAATAAGTGATTTGCACAATCGAATAACGCCCCTTTTTAGGGAAGGCCTGAATATTTGTAAGTCAAGCGGGTTCAAGGTACATGCGTTATTATTCTTGAAAAAAGAAAAAAGAAATTGAAAAAATGCAACAAATAAGGCAATTAGGCATGGAAATAGGGATGGTATCGATGTTAGCAACTTGATTCATAAGGATTGATACACATTTGCACATGCATCAAGGTGTACATATCATTGCATATGTGGGGTGAAAAATGAGAGTTGGGATGCTTCCTTTGAATTAGTTATCTTCTAATTGTATTTTCTATTTGTGTATAATTTGGTGATTTGGTTACTAGGGTGATGCAATTACCTGAGCGGTGTACATGATTTCCTTATTATTTGCATATATGTTCATGTTTAAAAATTTAAAAAAAAGATTTTCCTTTGTTTGTGAAAAGATTTTTTTGTGTTGCTATTTTACTTGAAAACCCTCACGAGACCTCACTCGTCCACTTGGGAAACCGAGGGGCTTAAAAGGCTTGCTGCATATACTAAACGCAACAGTGATTTCTATGAAAGTGAGTTAGGATTTTCTTTTTGTTATTTTTCATTTGTTTTTAATTATTCAAGTTTGTTTTGCTTGAGGACGAGTAAAGTCTTGGTGGGGGGGTATTTGTTTAGGCGCGATATGTGTGAATTTTACACCTCAGTCTGTTTAGATTTAGTTCAAATAATTGGTAAATTAAGTTATTTATTTGTTTTGTGTTGGTTTTGTAGATAGTAAAGAAAATTGCACAAATGATAGATAATTCGTGCAAAGCATGCCAAAAGTTAGGCATGTTAACCCAGAAAACCTTGGAGGATAACCCAGGATAACTATGAAGCAAGGTCAGGTCAATAGACATAAAAATTGTGGGAGAAATGAGGAAGAAGAAACACTACAGAAATTTGGCATGAGCTGCCAGTGCCAGGTGGCAAGGGCTGTTAGTGCCAGGCGGCAAGGGCTACCAGTGTCGGGTAGCACTAGGGATGACAATAAAACCCGTACACATTTAAAACCTGCCCCATTTAAAACCAAAATGGGTGGTGAAAATGGGTTTTAAATGGGTATGGGGCGGGTATTGAAAAACGGGTATGGGTATGGGTATGGTATGGGTATAGCCCTCACCCGTCCCATACCCCGTACCCTACTCGTACCCATTTTTGTAATAAGGAAAAAAATTATTTTCGATTAACATTTTTCCGGTTTAAGTCTAATCCAAACCGTTCTAACAAAAAAATTAGTCAATAATGTATTGGATTTCACATTTCTAAACAATATGTTCCCAAAATAACACAACTTTGCAATCTTATAATGACAAAAACATATATCGTACTTAGATATGAGTATTAATTTTCATTTTCTATGTGAACCCGAATAAAACCCACAAATTCGCAAAACCCGATGGGTATGGGTATGGGTATGGGTTTTATTTTTTAATACCCAATGGGTACCGGTATGGGTATGGGTACGATTTTCGAAAATGGGTATGGGTAAGGGTACGGCTCAACCCGCCCCGTACCCGCCCCATTATCATCCCTAGGTAGCACAGGGTACTCGTGCCAAGTGGCACGATCATGCCAAATTCTGTTGTTGCTCTATTTTGTGTGCATAATTCTAGAAACTTGGCACGAGGTGCCTGTGCCATGTGGCATGATCGTGACGCCCACTGTCCTGCCCTGCCCTGCTTTTGTTGTTGGCTTCCAGAGGTTTGGCACGACCGTGCCAATCCTGCTACATCAAGATCTATTTAAAGCCCCAACCTTCATTTGTGCAATGATCTAATTTTTTTTAGGTTTTAAGAATAGAGTTTAGCTCAGGGTTTAGGGGAGATTAATGTAGATTTACTTTCATTTTATAGCCACATTTCAAAGTAATGAAGTTTTGATGCAATTAGCTTTCTTTCTCTCTTTAATCTTCATTTTCATTAAAGTTCTTACTTTGTTGGCTTTGATTTACTAGTTTAATGCCCAAATTTACCTGCTTTTGTTTGTTAATGGATTAAAATTAGTGTCTCCCTTTCCTAATCATCTTTCTATTCTCTTATCTCCTTTTAATTTCTCATTCTCTTTCTTTAAGAATGCAAATTTCAAGCTCTTTCTCTCTTCTCCATCTTAGATTTGAAAACCTATTTCCACAGGTTTGAGTTTTTAGCTCTCTATGGGTTAGATTAGGATTTTGAGTTAGATTAGTGAGAATATGTGGAGAATTCAACTCCAATCATCATCCACTCGCTCCAAGATGCTAACCTCCATCGTTGAATTTTCAAGCTTTTGAGGTACTCTTCTTTCTCTCTCTTCTTTTAATTAGTAAATTTAATGCTTCGTTAGTTATTACATGCTTTGCTAGTTATTGTTAGTTAATTTGATGTTTGGGGTTGATTTTGTTAATTATGCTTCGTTTTAGTTTAGTTTAATTAATCATGCTTAGATTAGAAATTAGAACTAGTGAGAAATTAGTTTAGTTAACTATGCATAGTGACATTCATCGCTTTTCCTAGGTTACAGTTGGGGTAAAAAATAATTAGTTTGATTTCCACACCGTCCCAGAGAACGACAAAATGCTTCCACCTACTCACCCAAAAATGCATCAACATTTGGGCTAAGAATATGACTATTGAACTTGGTGACCCAGCGACTATTTTCACAACTTTTAATTTTTTTTTGGTTGTAAAATTTTTTAACACTAAATGCTAAATATGAAAATTTCATCCCAAATTGGCTCTAATTCTCAATCTAAAATTGATCTTGTTACATCTAAAATTGTGAGTGTTGTCAAAGCGAAAGGAAGTGAAGAGAAATTTTATTTTGGGTTAGTAAGAAATAATTGTTATTTAGCTACGGTTATGTTTTTAATTAAATTAACATGTGAATTATATATTTGAACTAATAATTGTTGTTTATGATTTTATTGTCAACAATATTTGCAAGGCATTCATAAAGTTGAAGAATAAAGATAAAATTGAAGTCCAGTAAAGAAATTTGAAAGAAATTCAAAATTTTTGTTTTTTATATTTATTCTTAATCATATGTTAAATTACGTGTTTAATATAAAATTATTCAAATATTTCTTTAAATTGGTAGAATTTAAAATGTTCAAAACTAAATATGTGTAAGTTAATTATTGAAATTAATATGTTTGAATTATGATGTTGGAGTTAATTGTTAGATGCATGTCACACATATTTATATGTTTAATTTATATGTTTATATGTTTAAAAATAAATTTGACAATAATTTTAGAAGTTGACACAATGTCTAGAAATTTACAGTTTAATTTAAAAATAGGTTAGAAATTTATCTTTATAATCTTAGTTAATAAGTTGATATGTTTAGCAGCATATGTCATACATGTAATTTAAATTGAACTTAGAAATGAAGCATGTGAAGTTCGCAATTGAAATTTGAATAACGGGGAGTTTAAGTATTAGTTACAATATGTGAACATGTTACTAAAAAGTGTTAGCCCTTTAATTACATGTTTACAATGTTTAGAAATTTAAATGTTTCATTTAAAAAGAAGTTAGAAACTTATCTTTACAATCTCGATTAGATGTTTACATGTTTAACCATATATGTCATATATATGAAATTAAAATTGCGCTTAGAAAGGAAGGATGTGAAATTTATAAGTTTGAAATTTGAATAAGTTGGAATAGAAGTATTAGTTACAACATATGAATATGCTAGAATTAAAAAGTGTGATAATGTAAATTCTTTAATTACATGTAATGTTTAGAAATTTACATTATTTAAATTAAGATGAAGTTACAAAATTATTTTAATAATTTTAATTAATATGTTTATATGTGCCATGCATGTGTAATTTAAATTGAACTCAGAAATAAAATATGTGAAATTTAAAATTTTGAAATTTGAATAAGTATTAGTTATAATATATGAATATGAGTGTTTAAAAGTACTAGTTACAATATTTGAATAATTCTTTAAGTTAGTATATGTTTAAACATGTATGTTAGAATAAAAATTTTAAAAGCAAAAATTGTTGATTACTTGTACGTGTGGCCATAAAATGGATCCTAATCATCCACAATCATTTATGAATTTACTTACTAGTGGAGACAATTCACAATGAGAACCTGAAATTTACTTAAACAATTCCCCGAACCCTCTAAATTGGCAATACCGCCCATAGTACCACCCGCATTATCGCCCACATTACCCACCACCAAAAAACTCCCCACACAAAGCCAAAATGCACCCTAAATCTTAAGTTATATCTACAGGTCAATACCCCTCCCCCCATATTACCCACCACAACTTCACTGTGCGCCCTCATCATCAACTCCTCGACCTCAACCTAATAATAATCCAACCAACAATGATGACGATGGAGGAGAGGCCAAGTGGATGATGGAGGAGGATTGCCGCTTTGTTAAATAATGGATAAACGTAAGCACAAATGCCATACCTGGGGCATATCAAAAGAAGTCAGGGTTTTGGGGTAAGATGGCCTTCGCCTTCAACGAATACGCTCCAGATGGATTGCCAAAGAGAATGGTAAAGGTCTACAACACCTATTGAAACTAGGTCACTTCATTGTTATCTAAGTGGTGCATTTGTGTAGAGCTGGCATACTGAATGAATCCAAGTGGGGCGAATGAGGATAAAATTATTAAGTTAGCTCATGATTCATACGAAACCAAAATGGACAAAAGGTTTGATCTCCTCCATTGGTGGGTGCTACTCAATGACCAATTGAAATGGAAGACCTTCTGTGATCAATTTGTAAAAGCACCATCCAAACATTTCAGGATAAACAAGATAGAGGCATACTCTGATAGCTCCACCCCTGGCACCCCGACAACACCCGTTAGCGATACACCTATTGGACAAGGGGGTAGTCTAATATGCCCAATTGAAAGAAAAGCCGCTAAGATAAAGATGAAAGAAAAAAGTTGAGGACCTAGTGTCGGATGTAACGCCTTAGTTTAACCTTTTATTAATTACGAACACTTACACAAAATGGGTTAGCGAAAACGTTATCAAGCTTAGGGCAATACCGTCATCCTGTAAGGAACGATGTTGAGTTATTTTGATTAAGTTTTGATGATAAAAAATCCAAGTGTAAAAATTTGTCCAAGTAATGTTGCTCCAAACACGATCTCCAAACAGGCCTAACTGGTGTTTTCTTTTTTGTATTAACTGGTTTGCTACATGTGAGAACAAGTCTTTAAAACAGGTTCTACTTGGTGGTTCTATATTAAGAACAACTCGATTGTAAAAGCATGTTGTTCCTGGACTCTAGCAAGATCAGCTCGATGTAAAGCATGTGGTTCCGAAACTCTAGCAATGCAAAGAACAACCCCAGCAAACAAGGTGGCTTTGGTGTTCACAGCAGCTCTACAAATCTTGGACAAGATGACTGGTTCAAAACAAGAAGTCTTGGGTATATAGGTTTTATTTATTTAGACTCTTGTTAATATGCCAATATTGAAAACATCATTTTAAACACCTCTTGAATCCGCAGTTGCGCTAAGCGCTTCAGAACACCAGTTGCGAACAACCCTGCAAACAGGGTGCCTAGGGTGTTTCTGAACTGAAACGGCTATGCCTGATTATTTTGGAAAAATTTATTTCGGCTGGCCAAAAGCTCTAAAATACTTTCTTAAAATCCCAGGATAGCTAATTAAGCCATGGAAAGGATATTTTTGAGATACGAAATATTATGGGAGATTTGCCAAAATTGTTTTGCTAAATATTTTCCAAAACCAAAAGATCTTTATCACCTATATTCTAGGAAGTGATTTATTCAAATTTCAAAGTTGAGATTTCTGGTTCCTTATTTGAAATTCTCCACGGCTATTTCAAACGAGAGGATAAGTTTTTATCTTTTAGAAACAAATCCCTTTTATTTTGGAAATTTCTTATCCACTAGCCGTTTGGAAAATCCTTTGCTTGGAAATCTCCTTTGATGCCATACTTGGCAGATTCTCAGCAACTTCCTTGATTTTTTTACCGTTGATCTTCTTGGTTAAAAGCTTAGCTCTTCTCTCCCATTCCAAGATAGAACGCATATTGAGAAAACACAGTGTGGTAAAAAGAAAAATTCTGAAAACCCGGTTTTTACTCAAAAGTAAGAAAAGATTTCTTAAGCTTCAATTCGCAAAGAAAAACAGTGACAAGCTGTGTTAATTTGAGTTTTCAAACCATTGGCATAATAGGATCTTCAGTGTACCTTACATCTGCTTAGTGAGAAGCACCCCCAGTAAGGTGTTTTCAACCCTGATCTTGGATCAGAAAAGTGAGTGAGTGGTCCTCAGTCGTGTGGACTTTGGACGTGTCCAATCTGGTGAGATTTGGACGTGGTGTAACCGTTCTTAAGGAAGAAGGTTACGTGGTTGCAAGTTGTAACAAGGTGTGTTACATTTGTAACGAGTTAAGCCCGGTTATAGTGAAGTGGTTAAATGCCTACACGAGGTAGGTCGTGGTTTTTCACACCTCAGTTGGGCTAGAGGTGTTTTCCACGTAAAAATTGTGTGTGCTTTATTTCCGCATTTATCTTGGTGATTTTCGTATTTGCAATATCTGAAAACACTCCCTGCAAACAAGTCAACAGGGTGTTCGTCATCTGAGAACAACCTCTGTCAGGGTGTTTGTTACTTCTAACGCGAAAATCAGACACCACAATTCACCCCCCCTCTTGTGGAAGTATACTCATAAATTCAACAAACGAGGCTACATTTATGCATTTAAACCAACTGGATGGAAGTATCTATAGGTTATAAAACAATATTCACATTACACGGGGTCTTAGTTTACCATTAACCATCAAAAAGGAACCCCCATGAGGCTTAGCCTTAACCAAAATGAGATTTACACTACATATGGATTCACAAGCCCCAAAACAAATAACAAGAAAGATAGTTAATGCTCACTGCTCTAGTCCACTTCCCCAGGGCCCTAAGTCTCTGTTGGTGTCTGCCTAGCCATAACCCGTTTCTCCTTCCCTAAAAACGATTAACAAAACAACAAAACCATAGATAAATGAGCGAGAGCTCAGTACGCTACCCAAGTACAGTTAAATACTTTATGCAAGGAGACAGTGAGCGCGCGTGCAATATTTAAACAATGCTTTGTAAATAGCATTTGAGGAGCATTGGTTTAAATAAATGATTATTAATAATCTCTTCAGCTTGGACTAGGACCTGCATCTATGAACAATGGTCATGATATCAATAACAATGAACTATGAATCTCCTGTTTAACGGGAAGGGCCCAACAACTAAATTCTGCTAGCAGATACTATGAACAATGAATGTTGAACATGACTCATTAACCAATGAACACTGAAATGGGTCCTAGTGGTTCCAATGGCTGAATAAAACTTGCGAACATTAATTAGTGAAACTTTGAACGCCTTCGAAGGGGACGATCAATAATGTGCCTTTGATGCCTTTTTGGCCTCTTAATCACGTTGATCCTTACAAAACTTTTGGTGCCTGTAATAGCCCGACCCTAAATCATTTTTATTTATTTAATGAAGCCATGTTATTCATTTTTCTCATTTATTTATCTCATTTAATTATCCCGATTGGGAGAATTCATTTTGGGCCCTATTTTGTAATTCGAGTTTCATTTACCGAAAATAATTTTTCGGAGAAATTGATATTAGGCCTCAATGATTATGATTTAAAAGATTAAATTATTTTTCAAGATATCACAGTTAATTTCGAGCTTCGGGAAAACAAATTTAATTAATCGCACCCGGTTTGGTATTTTTTTTTCCCAACCCGAGCTCTTTTAATGCCAATTTTGGCCCAACAAGCATCCACTTCATTTTGCTTGGCTAAGTAATCTTGTGTGTTGAATTTCCATTGGCTTAAGCTCATTTTGCTAGGGATAATCTCAGCCAAGTAAAGCAATTAAGGCAAAATAAATATCAGCCAAGTGTTTTTTTTACTCCATCAAGCAAATATACAAGTCAATTTCTCTCTCTTCTTCTCTCCTCCTTCTCTCTACCCATGGGCAGCAGGCCCCCCAGCCCCTAAAGTGGTGTTTTTCGGCCACTTTTCGGCCACTCTCTGGCAAGGATTTCACTCCCTAAACAACCTCCCTCCATTGGCTACCATTTTCCATCCTCAAAATCACCCAATATCATCTCCATCCTCACTTATTTCAAGCTCAAAGTAAGTGACTTCAATCTTGTTCTTTGAATTTTTGGTTTTTACTTCTTGTTTTGGTTATTTTGATGATGGATCATGTTGTTTTTATTGAATTAAGAATCATCTTGGTGATAGATCATGTTGGAGTTGAAGCTAGGGTTAGGGTTTTATGTTAATCATGCAAGCTTCATGTTCAAGTGTTGAATTTTGATTGTTTTAAATGAGATTTTGTGATCTTTAGCATTGGTAATGAATATCAAGATGTTTATTCTGATTTATATAAGTTAAAGAGTGATTTTAGTGGGTGGTTATGTGAAGAAAAGATTGAAAATATGTGAGTTAAAGCTAGAAAACAGACCTGAAACAGGGCTACCTTGGGAATTAACTGGTACTGTTTGGCACATTCAAAATTCATGCTTTTTGGTGTAGTGATATCTTGAGGAGTTATATTTCAATAGGATTTGGAATTAATCAATTTTGAGTTTTGTGGACAAAGTTATGACCAATTTACTCAAGACTGTGCAGAATGCATCGAAACTGGGAACTGAACTGGAACAGTAACTTCACGGACCAATTGGTATTGATTGGGTCACTTAAAAATTGTGATTTTTTGTGTGTGGATAGATCAATGAGTTCTCTTTAAAATGCCTCTTGAATCGCCTTAATCCGAGTTCTGTGGAAAAATTTAGGGTCATTTTGCTACGACTGCGCAGATTGATCAAAAATTGTGCACGTTTGTGTTCTACCTTATTATGTGAATCATGCTTTGTGTCCTAAATAAGAGTTTTATAGGACATTGTGAAATTTTCATATTGGGGTTTTATATCTCATTTAGAGGTTGGGAGTGAAAGATATGGATTTTCTAATGCAGAATATCAAACGGTAATATGAGTGAATACAAAAACCGTGATATTTGGATTTTTTTTTTTTGTAAGTTTCTATATAATTATGGGTATTGCAAGGGAATTACAAAGTGTAGTGAGTTCATTTGATTATGTACAGAAGCTTACTTGGGTTGAAAACTGAGTTACAAGAGTATGAAAATGAAATTTGAAAAGTGAGCAGATTAATAACTCAAAATCAGTGTCCTTTGGACCAAGTTAGGGTTTTATATGGGCTTTTATGAACCTCGCAGCACCCCTTATGTCATAAGTCATTTGTCACCCATTTCAGAAGTATTAAACCTTCTATTATCCATTTCAGAGGCATTAACCATTCTATTATCCTTTTCAGAAGCTTCACACTTTCCTTTATCCAGTTCAGAAATATCAGCAAACCATGTGTCATTTATATCAATTAAAATCTTTTCATTATTACTCAATCATTTTCATTTGGTCTATTTTACTTCAATTTTTTGTATTTCAAGTTCAATAACTCTAACTGATGTAATTTATTATTTGAAATGCACAAGTTATGTATCCCATTTTATTACTCAATTTCTGTTACACATATTTTTATTTACTCAATTAGGCGAGTAATGATCATTTATTGACTACACATACTTAAAATGACATTTATGAAATAGAGTTGAGGCTTAGTTATCGTTTCCATTGTGCATAAGTATTATCAAGTGAAATATTATTTTAAAGACTTCAGGTACATCCATTGCCTGTATCTTTAGAAATCAGAGTGTATTTATCAACGTTATCATGTTTTGGTAAGTACATCAATGAATCAGTTTACACAGTGATTTATCAGGTAATTAGTGACCCTGTCAGTTATCATCTACAGGGCATTCGCCCTTCAGTTACCCGCGCGGCTTCAGGCCAGGTCCCCGATCGGCTTGGCAGGTGTACACCTATCCATAGATCGTAACAGTATCAAGGGGTTCACTATCAGATAATAACTAACAATACAGTTTTACATTTATTTCATTCACTGTTTTAACTTAAAATAAATTGCAAAGCAGGCCCAATCAGTGTTCAATGATCATTTAACAATTCAGGAACGCATGTACTGAGCTTCGGCTCACAGTTCAAAATGTTTTTCATGTTTTGTTTTAGGCAAATGTTCAGAGTATTGCCCTCATGCCAGCAAATCAGCTGAAGAGAATAAGTGAAGCAGGAAAATTCAGATGGATCAGAAGTAATGCCTATATGCATACTTTAACGTTGTATTTTGAATTCTTCTGTGGATGAAGATGTAGATTATATGGTGAATTATCTTACTATGGTTTATAAACCTTACATTGGTTAACACTTGATTGTGAATGGATGATCATGTGTGAATGTGTATGGTTGAGATTATGCTTAACTGTGTTATATATAGCACTCGTGTTTCAAGCCTTGTCCTTTTGGACGGCGGTAATGCCCTATCATTGGATTCATCATATAGCAATTGAGTGATTTATTAAGGAGAATATGATCAGTGAAACATGTTTAATTTAGGGGCGTTACAGTGCCTTTAGTTAGATCATGTGATTAAGGGGAAGATTGCTAACATAGGTTTAGGTTTTATTAGCAGAACTTACCAAGGCAATTCTAACTATTTGACTCATGACTTTTAATTAATCGCCTAAATAACTCAACCTCCCACGTGATCCATCTTAGCCCAAATCAACAATTCAAACATCTTATGGTTATGACTTGCCTCCACAAATTAATCTTAAACCTTTTCCCATGGATGTATGAGTTACCGCAATTCAAACATTTAACCAAATAGTCTAACTTCGTAGCTTGCTTACATTGCTTAATTGAAGTCATAATCACTTCCCTTTAGTGTTCAAATCAAGAACTCAACTCCCTTCATTCAAGTAACTTGCCATGAACTAGCTAAGCATTCCAGAAAACCTTATTTACATATGGAACTACACCGCACCTTTATTTAAGCAAATATCTTCCTTCCTTAACTTATCAGGCACATCTTATATTTGATTTCATCCTTCCCTCCCCATTACCTTTATTTGATCACTAATATCACATAATCAGAACAATTATTTATCATCCTTCTTAAGCATTTCAATCATTATTTCTCATCTTGTTCATGGCCTCAATATTTCATAGAATCCATATGTTCACCCAATCTTTGCAAATTCCCTCAACTTCTAAATGAACTAGACTTCCTCAAAGATTATACAAATCATACTCACATACAACCTAATTTAATCACTTCAAGGATTCCACAAATCACACAATTAATTGGCCCAATTAAACTTTGACTCAAAGGAACTAGCCTAATCAATTAAACATTCAAGAAATCAAACTCAAATGGAGGAAAGATGGAGCAAATTTACGTTGATGTTAATGGAGGGGATGTTGGAGGTGAATGAAGTATAGAGTTTAGGAGGTAGTGGTGGGATAACAGTGGCTGGAGCACAATTGGTGGCGGCTGACGAGGGGTGCATCAGGCAGCAGCCGAGCCCTTCCTCTGTCTCTTTTTTTTTTTTTTTTGTGTGTTTCTTTCCTTGAGAAGATGGAAAGGCCACTTGCTATTTTGAGTCTTCATTTGCCTTAAATAGCAAATTCCATAGCTAATTTCCTCCTTTTTCTTTTCTTTTTTTTTATGATAAACATTTAAGCCCTGTTCTTTTCAGTGAAAAATGAAAGGTGTGGAATGAGTGATTGTGGGAAAAGGGAGGAACGAGTGGGTGAGTGTGGTTTTTTTTTTAATTGTGGGACAAAATGGGTGAGTGTAGGTGAAAGCTGAATGTAGCTGAATGAAGTTGAAGTATTAGTTATTAACATTTTTTTGTTTTATAATGTAATAATTTTATTGTGATAGTAATTAATGACGATGAAATTCTTTGTTTTCGTTTATTATGTTTTGTTCTGTTTTATTTTGTTTATTTTTTATTTTTTATTTTTGTGTTTTGTATTTGTATTTGTGTTTTTTATTTTTTATTTTTTATTTTTTTATTTTTTATTTTTTATTTTTTATTTTTTATTTTTTATTTTTTATTTTTATTTTCAGTTTTTTTATTTTTTTATTTTTTTATTTTTTATTTTTTATTTTTTATTTTTTATTCTTTATTTTTTATTTTTTATTTTTTATTTTGTATTTTTGTATTTTTTTTGTTATTTTCTTATTTTTTTTATTTTTTATTTTTTATTTTTTTATTTTTTATTTATTTTTTTATTTTTTATTTTTTATTTTTTATTTTTATTTTTTATTTTTAAATTTTTTAAAATTTTTAAATATTTTGATTTTAATTTTTTAGTTCTAATTTTTTAATTTTTTATATTTTTTATATTTCTATTTTCATTTTAATTTTCTTAAATTGTTTTGTTTTAATTTATATATTTTTTTGTATTTATTTTTTATTTTCTTATTTTTTATTTTTGTATAAATGTTTTTATTTTTTATCTTTTTGGAATTTTCCATTGGTTGTTTTTCTGAAATAAAAAAATAAAAATAAATACAAAAAAATTAAAAAATTAAAAATTAAAAATTAAAAATAAATACAAAAAAATTAAAAATTAAAAAATTAAAAAATTAAAAATTAAAAAATAGAATCAAAAACTTTAAAAAAATTAAAAATTAATGAAAAAGAAAAAAAATAAAACTGTTCCATAACATCGGAAAAATTAAAAATTAAAAATAAATACAAAAAATTAAAAATTTAAAAATTAAAAAATTAAAAATTAATGAAAAAGAAAAAATCTAAAACTGTTCCATAACATCCGAAAAATTAAAACTGCTCATAATTGCTATCAGATTATTCGTACACACAATTACGTAAATTATAAAAAAAAATTCAAATATGAGAAATGGTTGTTTTATGTAGATATGGGAATGAGTGGGTGAATGTGGGAATGAGTGGTATTTTTTTTTAAGTGTGGGAAAGAGTGGGAAGAGGGGGGAAGAAGTGGGTGGGTGTGGGGTGAGTCAATTTTCCAACGAAAAGAACAGGGCCTTAGTCACATTATCATTAATCCAAGCTTATCTAAAAAAAATCTAACATGCGTGCAAACGTGTGTCACCCACTTGGACAACATCGATTCATTGCCAGTTTTTTTTACTTTTCTTAATTGCGAAAATATTATTATACTTTGGTGAATTCCTGACATTGTCTAGTGCAATGCACGTTAATAGAAAAGCTCACATCCTTACATAATCGTCTAATATTTCTTAGACTTTGAAAACAATTTCGTAACATCACGATTTTAAATCGTGCATTGCTCTGATTAGTCGCAAAAAGGAGAAAATGCGCAGCTCACTGCTCTGTATTACCATAATTGTATGCATCATGCAAAAATTAAAATTAATTAAACATGAATGGATACCAGGGCATTACATTGGATTTGATGACGAAAGAGCTATCAATGTTAGGGACAATGAATATGGAGAAGAATGACATATTTGAATGATGATAGGTCAAAGTGCATGACAGGAAGACGACAACAGCTGAGCAAGCCATACAATTGAGAGATCAGCATCAGGCCTTTAACGAAACGGAACAACATCTTAAGGAGATGAAATACAAGGACAAGATTCTAAGAATAAACCTTATTGAGATATGTGCTGAGGATCAGACTCGTATGGTCCAATTCAAGAAGAAATTAGGAGGTTATACTGCCAAACATCGTCCTCAATTGATTAATGAACCACTTTAGATTGAAATGTAGTCTAGGAAAATGAACGCTATGTATGCTATGTGATTTCTAGAATGTTTGTTGTAAGTAGTATGAAACTTCTTTAATTTATATAATAAAATATTTCTTTTTAAGTTTATGTGCTGAAGTTTATTATAAATTTAAGAGTTATCGTTGATTATTTACAAAAAAGTGTATTAATTACATTTTGATGTTTACTTTTCCTTTTAAATTAATTTAATTTAAAATTTAAACTTTGAAACCTCTTTACTTTACATTTGCAACTTTATCGTGCATAGGTAATCCACAATGAGTGATTCATCCTCCTCATCTTTTTCATCGTCATCATTAGATGGTTGAGCTTCATACAAGAGAAATCTACTGATGATACACTCATGTTGGGATATCTTCTAGACAATGAAACTGACATGAAGAAAATAGAACTACTTATGAAGCTTAGACAAGCTAGACAAAAGAAGTGGCCTTCATCATAATCATGAAGACCAAGAAAGAAGAAAATATTTATTGGGAGAGATCAAAAAGAAGCTCACGAGTACCTCTATAAAGACTGCTTCGTCGAAGACTCAATCTACAATGAAATCCAATTTCTTCGTAGAGTTAGGAAGTGAAAACACGTATTCCTTCACATAATAGAGGCCCTTGGGAAAGATTATGAGTACTTTCAATTGAGATACGATGATACTGGTAGGCATGGGTTGCCGCTGCTAAGTAAGTGAACACAACCATGTGAATGTTGGCTTATGATATAGTGATAGATTGTGTTGATTCATTCTTAAAGATTGGTGAAAGCACAATGTTGGGTTTGTGGCCCAAAATCTGAGTCATCTGGGCGGCAAGGGCTGAGGCACGGTCGGACTGCTGGGTGGCATGGTCACCAGTTGGCGCTGGGTCGAAGAGAGACGCAGAGTTCAGAAGGCAGAGATGTGGCACGGTCAGACCGTGCCACATGGCACGACCGTGCCACTTTAGTGAAACCGAGTTTTCTCGGGTTTCGCGACTTAGGTTTTGGAAGAGAGAAAAAACAGTGGGTGTGCCGCGGAAAAAGAGTGTGAGAGTGGCGATCCTGAGAGGTGCTAACCCTATTCCCAAACACAATTGGTGAGATTGAGTGCAAATTGAGGGATTGTAACATCCAGAGTGAATCACGTATTGTGATTGCAATCTTTGTACTTCAGATTCTCATAGTGAATTGTTCCTGGCTTGTCGCCGTCCGTGGTTTTTACCCACATTGGGGTTTTCCACGTAATTCTTGGTGTGTGATTTGTTTTTGTTATTGTTTTAGAATTTCTGTTTATCTATTCATCCTAATTACTTCCGCTGTGATATCGCATTGCGATTCGATTCAACCCTAACAAGTGGTATCAGAGCGAATTAGGGTTGTCAGGATGTCTTCAATCATGAAGGTTGATATCCAGAAATTCGATTGGGAGATGAGTTTCAATCTCTGGAAAGTACAGATGAGAGCTGTACTGATTCAACATGGGTTGTGGAAGGTCCTGCAGGGGCCTCACACGAAACCTTCAACAATGACTGATGAACAATGGGCTGAACATCAGAAGAAGCATCGTGGAAAATTAACGGATGAGGATTGGGAGGAATTGGAATTGAAGGCAGTCTCCGCCATACAAATGTGCTTAGCGCCTCATGTACTGAGGGAGGTGCTTGATCGCACAACTGCGGTGGAACTATGGTCGAGGTTGGAAGAGCTCTACATGCAGAAGAGTCTTGCTAACAAAATTCGCCTGAATGAGAAACTGTACACCATTCGAATGGCTGAAGGTACTCCTGTTCAGAGGCACCTGAACGACTTCAATTCAATACTGGTTGATCTTGAGAGCCTGGATGTCAAGATCGAGGATGAAGACAAGGCCATCCTATTAGTTGTGTCTCTACCACCATCGTACAAGCATTTCAAGGAGATAATGATGTACAGTAACTCGGACACTATATCGTTCGAGGATGTGAAGTCAAATTTGCTCTCCAAGGAGAAATTTGACCAGGATGTTCATACAGACTCCGCGGAGGGGCTGATAGTTCGTGGTAGACCTGAGAACAAGGGGAATGACAAGGGGAAAAAGAGTCGCTCCAAATCCCGCAATCCTCACGCAAACAAGACTTGTCGCTATTGTGGCAAGTTGGGCCACATTCAGGCCAGTTGCTGGAAGCTGAAGAATAAGGAGAAGAGGGAAGGATCTGAGAAGCCTGCTTCAGCTAAGTGTGTGATCGAGTCGGGGTCCGATGGAGATGTGTTGGTGGCAACCCGCATGTCCTTAGCCACCACCACAGGCAGGAGTATGGGCGATGAATGGATGCTTGATTCTGGCTGCACCTTTCATATGTGCCCCTATGGGGAGTGGTTTACTTCCTATGAGCCAGTGAACTCTGGAGTGGTTCTCATGGGCAATGACACACGGTGCAACATTGCAGGCAGAGGTACAGTGCAGATACGGACTCATGATGGGATCGTTCGGTCGCTATCCAATGTTCGTCATGTCCCGGATATGACACAATGCCTCATATCCTTGGGGACGTTGGAGACAAATGGATGTCGCATCACCATGGAACATGGCGTACTGAAGGTAATGAAGGGTGCCATGTTAGTAATGAAGGGGTTTCGCATGGGCAGCCTGTACATCCTGGATGGGACGACAGCTGCAGGGGTGGCTGCAGTTGGTTCAGTGTCATTTGATGCTGATGAGACTCGCTTGTGGCATATGCGTCTGGGGCACATGAGCGAGAAGGGGATGACCCTCCTTAGCAAGAAGGGTCGTCTGGGTAGCGTTGGGACCAGCAAGTTGAGCTTCTGTGACCATTGTGTGCTAGGGAAGCAGAAAAGGGTGAGCTTCTCTACAGCGCAACATCGCACTCAAGGAGTGCTTGACTATATTCACTCGAACCTTTGGGGTCCATCCCGAGTGCCTTCAATGGGAGGCAAACGCTACATGCTTACCTTCGTGGATGATTTTTCGCGCAAGCTATGGGTATACTTCTTGAGGCAAAAAAATGAAACCTTCACTATGTTCAAGAAGTTCAGGGCCCTAGTTGAAAATCAGACTGGGCGAAAGGTTAAGAAACTCAGGACGGATAATGGGCTTGAGTTTGTCGAATCAGAGTTCGATGATTTTTGTGCCATCAATGGCATAGCACGACACAAGACTCTGGTCAGGAAACCCCAGCAGAATGGGGTTGCAGAGCGTGTTAATCGGACACTTCTGGAGAAAGCAAGGTGTATGCTTTCTAATGCGGGGCTTTGGGACCGCAAGGGGTTTTGGACTGAGGCTATCTCCACGGCATGCTACCTGGTGAACCGGTCGCCACACACGTCCCTTGACTTCCAGATTCCAGAGGAGGTGTGGTCGGGTCATCCAGTAGACTACTCTATTTTGAAAGTTTTTGGGTGCCCGGTGTATGCCCATGTGACCAATGGGAAGTTGGCACCTCGAGCAGTCAAGTGTATGTTCCTTGGGTATGCTACAGAATCCAAGGGATACAGGATGTGGTGTCCTGAATTGAAGAAGGTCATCCAGAGTCGCGATGTGACCTTCAACGAGTCTGCCATGCTGTCACCTACAGCAAACTCGAAATTGCCTGGGGTTGGTGCTCGAGACTCGACGAGCATCAACAAGGAGGTGGAGATTGAGGTGGAGCGTGTTTCAGCTCAAGGTGGAGCTGATGATCAGTCAGCCCAACAGAATGATACTGCTGCGCCTACTGCTGCTAGAGAGGACCGACCTCAGGTGGAGGAGGTCGATCACTCCATTGCTCGTGATCGTCCTCGGAGGGAGATCCGGAGGCCGGCCCGATACACTGATGAGGAAAGCTTGCTAGCATATGCACTCTCCGTTGCTGAGGAGGTGCCTGAAGGGGAAGATCCCTCCACCTATAGAGAAGTTGTCTCGTGTTCTAATTCCCAGCATTGGGAATGTGCTATACAAGAGGAGATGGATAGTCTCCACAAGAACGGGACCTGGGATCTTTGTCAGCTACCTAAAGGCCGGAGGGCCTTAACTACCAAGTGGATCTACAAAAGGAAAGAAGGTATTCCTGGTGTAGAGGCTGCCAGATGGAAAGCAAGGTTGGTTGTTCGAGGATGCAACCAAAAGCAGGGAGTTGACTGCAATGAGGTATTTTCTCCTGTGGTAAGACACACATCTATTAGGGTGTTGCTTTCCTTTGTGGCTATGTACGATTTGGAACTTGAGCAGTTGGATGTCAAAACTGCCTTCCTCCATGGGGATTTGGAGGAAGAGATATATATGAAACAGCCTGAGGGGTTTGTGGTTTCTGGGAAGGAACATATGGTGTGTCGGTTGAAAAAGTCATTATATGGACTAAAACAGGCTCCCAGGCAGTAGTATAAAAGGTTTGACACCTTTATGGTTGGGCATGGGTACACACGTAGCAAATTTGACAATTGTGTGTATTACAGACAGTATGAGAATGGGTCTTGCATATACTTATTACTGTATGTGGATGATATGCTGATTGCCTCCAAGGATCGTTCCTTGATCAGCAAATTGAAATCTCAACTTTGTGAGGAGTTTGAGATGAAAGATCTTGGTGCAGCTAAGAAGATCTTGGGGATGGAGATCCAGAGGGATCGAAAGGGAGGTAGATTGTTTCTATCTCAAGGTCGCTATCTTGAGAAAGTGTTGGATCGTTTCAACATGCAAAACTGTAAGTCAGTTTCTACTCCCTCTGCTGCACATTGTAAACTGTCTGCTGGTTGTTGCCCAACAAGTGAGGAGGACATCGAGAGTATGTCTCATGTACCCTACTCTAGTGCAGTTGGCAGTCTGATATATGTCATGGTCTGCACTAGACCTGACCTGGCATATGCGGTGAGTGTGGTCAGTAGGTACATGCACAATCCTGGGAAGGATCACTGGGAGGCAGTGAAATGGATCCTTCGATATGTGAAGGGAGCTGTTGGTAAGGGATTGGTATTTGACAAGTCCAAAGCTGCTACCTGTAATGTGGTAGGCTTTGTGGACTCGGACTATGCTGGGGACCTCGATAGAAGGAGGTCGACTTCTGGGTATATCTTTGCTCTTTGTGCTGGTGCCGTCTCTTGGAGGGCATCCTTGCAGTCAATTACAGCCTTGTCTACAACTGAGGCTGAGTACATAGTTGCATCAGAAGGAGTGAAGGAGGCCACCTGGTTGAGGGGGCTAGTCATGGAGCTTGGAGTTCATCAGGATACCACGGTGGTGTATTCTGATAGTCAGAGTGCAATACATCTTACTAAGAATGATGCTTATCATTCTAGGACGAAGCATATTAGTGTCAAGTATCATTATGTGAGAGACACAGTGGCAGCAGGGGATATTGTAGTCAAGAAGGTACACACTTCTGAAAATCCTGCTGATATGCTTACCAAATCCCTTCCTGTAGCCAAGTTTGAGCTTTGCTTGAACTTGGTAGGTGTTGGTTCTTACTGATGGCCCTACGGGGCATTCCCCTCGGTGTGAGGGGGTATGATGGCGGCTTTGCATTGGGTTCGATTGTTGGATGTTTTTGGGTTGTGGAGATTTTGGCCCAAGGTGGAGATTGTTGGGTTTGTGGCCCAAAATCTGAGTCATCTGGGCGGCATGGGCTGAGGCACGATCGGGCTGCTGGGTGGCATGGTCACCAGTTGGCGTTGGGTCGAAGAGAGACGCAGAGTTCAGAAGGCAGAGATGTGGCACGGTCAGACCGTGCCACTTTAGTGAAACCGAGTTTTCTCGGGTTTCGCGACTTAGGTTTTGGAAGAGAGCAAAAACAGTGGGTGTGCTGCGGAAAAAGAGTGTGAAAGTGGCGATCCTGAGAGGTGCTAACCCTATTCCCAAACACAATTGGTGAGATTGAGTGCAAATTGAGAGATTGTAACATCCAGAGTGAATCACGTATTGTGATTGCAATCTTTGTACTTCAGATTCTCATAGTGAATTGTTCCTGACCTGTCGTCGTCCGTGGTTTTTACCCACAATGGGGTTTTCCACGTAATTCTTGGTGTGTGATTTGTTTTTGTTATTGTTTTAAAATTTATGTTTATCTATTCATCCTAATTACTTCCGTTGTGATATCGCATTGCGATTCGATTCAACCCTAACACACAACATTGAAGTGCTTGAAAAATTTTGCCACTGGGATCATTTAAGTGTTTTGGCAAGAATATTTAAGAAAACCAACCCAAGCTAATGTTGATTGTTTATTGCAAGTGGTGTTAGCCTATGATTTTTTTCGATATGTTGGGAAACATTGATTATATGAACTGAGAGTGGAAGAACTGTCCATCAGGTTGGAAATGAGTGTTTGCTAAAGGGATTTATAAAGCCCCCACTTTGATTCTTCAACGAGTTGCTTCTTACAACCTTTGGATATGGCATGCTTCTTTGGGTGCCCGGGAAGCCTCAATGATTTAAATGCCCTTGATCGTTAACTGGTTTTCCAAGAGTAGTATGAGGCTCGGACTCCAAAATGTGAATATGTGGTCAATGGTCACAAGTATAACATTGGATACTTCCTATCCGATGGTATTTATGCAATGTCAAGAATTTGTTCGCAAGGATGTGGAGACAGCCTTTGGGGTTCTACAAGCTCACTTCGTCATCTTCTATGGCCTTGATACATGGACAAGGCTAGCTTGGGTCTGATAATGAAGGCATGCATTATACTCCACAACACGATCATCAAGGACAAGCCTGATTCACATGACCTTACTTCTGATTATGAGCACGTGGAGGGTAGCATCCTGGAGAGTAATGAGCTATGGGATCATCATCTGTGTTATGCAACCTATCTTTACAGAGTAGCACAAGTTTAAAACCTTGAAAAACGTTCACATATCCAATCAAACTTGGTTGAAGAGATATGGAGTTGACAAAGGGCGCAGCAAGGATCACAATCATAGTTGTTCTGTATTTATTTCGTTGAATTTTGGTGTTATGGTTTTTGTTTATCTAGTCAAACTGTTGCAATGTAATTTTTTTCCACGTCCAACTGTATTGTATTTTTTAACTCAATCTTTTATCTTGTAATTTTTTTATCGAACCTTTATATTATGTATTTTTTACAACTCAAATTGTCCTTTTGTATTCTATCTTCATTGGTTTGTGCAACCACACAAAAATAAACACTATATTACATGTCCAAGGAAAAAAATGCAATCAATTTTTCGATAATTAAAAGGTCAGTTATGTATCTTTCTAAAAAATAAAAATAAATATTTTATTTTTTGAAAATAATAAATATATTTACAAGTTATAAACATAAAATGGAAATACAAAATAAAAAGGATAAAAGTAATTAAATATGTTTCATGGCTGGTTCCATGGCAAATATTTTATTTGGTGATCCAAGTTGGAGTTCCATGAGTTAGAAAAGTGAACGAATGCAACTTCAAAAAGTTGAGACTTTTGCTGATGTGGTAGAATGACATTGCAAATATTAGAGCTGTGGTTTGAAATCCTTAAGGCACAAGGTTGCTTTAACAAAGAATTTATTACGACAAGTTAATTTTTTTATCAATAAAATAATTATAGTGAATATTAAATTTTTTTTCCAAGTAATTGCAAGTCACATGCTTTTGGGGTACTTTTGACATAGTGATAGTTTTATAGTAAAAAAGAAAAAAAAAACCTTTATGTCATAATGTTAAGGTGGTAAAATGAAAGATCAATTAATAATTTATATATTCCAATCCTTAACAAATGGAAAATATAAGAGCTTAATATTCAAAGGAATTTATCATCACATGTCAGTAACTAAAAATACTACAAATTAACATCCTATATACGAAGGTTTTTTCAAGAATAAATTTGGTGATGTTAGCTTCCTTAAGCTTACAATATATTTTATTAATATGTTTTGATGAAAGACAAAAATGAGTTGGTCTATTGGTATATTTATCATGTTATATTTGGACCTACCTTAGTGTTTCTATTATTTAAATGTGTTATGATTATAAGTAGATATTGATATGATTGATTTTATCTTTGAGAAAGTTTAGTATTTAAATTTGAATATGTGATCTTTATATTCAAATTTGAATACTAAATCTTGAGACAATATTATGATTCTCTATATGTCAATATCTTTGAAAATGTCAAGATTTACTTAAAATATGATATTATCTTTTGATATTATATTGTGAGAGATCGTGCTGCAAAAGAAACTAGCTTCTAGATGATTCTCTCAGCCAAGATCTTCCGCAAAAAATAAGGAAATTAGCCGTTGGAGTTCAAAAGAAAAACGTTAAGCAGAACTGCAAATTTGAAGGGATTGAAAGATTGGGTTCAAGGCCTTGAAATGATATGGAAGATTGGCTTTCCTTGATTGATGCAACGGTCACTTACCAAGTGTTCCTTCAACATCTCCAACATCTCTTGGCTATAAAAATGACAGGAATTTGCAGCTGAATGTGATAATAGAGAGAGAGCACAAGCAAATAACAAGAAGAAAGAGAGCTACACTTGCAAATCAAGAAGACGGCATTGAGAGAACTTGATAGATCGAGCTTACATTGGCATATGTATTGTGTTTATTTACTTCTTGTTATAAAGTGAATCTTGTTATCTTTCGTTGTATTGGGTTGGGTTGATTATTCGAAGGGCCAATACCCAAGTACGGTTGGGGAGCAATGCGTATGTTGGAACACCTATAGTTGTAGGGTCAACTAGTAGGTTGTACGATTGTTGAATCGTGCGTAATCAACCGACCTAATAAAAGAAAGAGGTTCAATATCTCATCGGTGAAGCGTGCCCGTGGGTAAAGGACTAGGCTTGACCGAACCTCTATAAACAGTGTGTTTTGTCCACATTTATTTTTCCGCATTTTAATTTCAATTATTTTTTGACTTTGATTATCACCATATTCATCTCCCTTTAGGATGATTTTACTAGCCAAACCGAGCCAATAGATGATAATAGACCTACCTTTTTTTTCAACAAAAAGTAATATTAAGGATTGAATGCTTACATTGAAGAGGTCTTAAAATGGATCTACTTAAGAAATAATTTAAAAATATTTATATTTTTTAATCTGAACTACTATGACAAATCACTAAATAAAATAGAAGAATGATTGTACTGCTTAGAACCTATACAAAAAGGGAAAAAGCATCAAGAACAACAGTGGCATTCAATCAAAAAAGGAAAAAAAAATAGAAAAAGAGACACACAACTCCAAATTTGTGGAAGCAGTTTTTAATTTGTGATTACAATTTCAATATAAAACCCTAGAGTAATTGGCAAGGCAAAAAATTCTTTTTTTTTTTTGAGAAAAAGGAATAATTCATTTATGAAAAGCCATATGACATATACAATGAATATTTCCTAACAAAAGTAAATCTAAAACATCAAATTGAATTATTCTCTCCAGAAAGCTAGTGGTAAATATACTATCGATCGGCTCTAAACTTGTAGCAGTATTCATGTCACCAACCGCATTCTTTGACGTGAATGCATCTTTTTTGAATATTGGCAAGCTATAGTATAACTCCATGGAGCATATGTTCAATTGATGTGGTAGATTGCACTTGAAAGGAAGATCTTCATAGTGGAAACACATAAAATTCTATTGTTGACTCATTTCTTAATCGAAAATGTAAATTTAATATAATAATTTTTAAATTCTACTTGACAAGAAACTCATTCTAAATTTTCAAATCTATGACAAATTGCATAAAAGCGATGACTCAAACTCACACTAATGTTGAAATTAGTCTAACTCACACTAGAGGTGAGGACAATCAAAATGACACTAATGGTGAGAAAAATACCAAATTCTCACAAACTAGAGAGAAATTTTATTGAAAAGAGACAAAAATGTTAGTAAACACTTTATAACTGAATAAAACTTCAAGAAGTACGAAAATTGGGGTTTACCACCAGCAATTATGCTTGTTGGCAGCCCCTTATTGAAGTAGATAAATGTTATGGTTTTTCATAAGGAGGCTAGGGTTTTTCGAGAGAGAAGAAGCAGTTCTACTGGCAAAGAATTGTTTCGCAGCAGCAGCTCCGGCTTTTCTTTAGGAAATATGGATTCATTTGGAACTTAGACAATTTGGTGGAAACAGTTGAGAAAGTAGATTTCTTTCCATATTTTTTTGAAGAAAGTTTCAATGGAAACAAGATGGATGGAAGTTTAATGAAAAAATTGATAAATGTATGTTATACATTTTTCTTACAAAATAGTAAGAAAAATGTTGGAAAAATCACGCTTGATTCTTGATCTTAAGCAATTCATGACTACTCATTCTCTCTTTCTATCCATTCTTTAGTACCCCATTTTCTCTTTCTACTCCAACAATGGCGGCCACGATATACTTTCCTCCCTCCCTCCCTCACCCTCACCCTCACCCTCACCCTCACCCTCATCCTTTAATACCTACATTGTTCACTTGAAACACCCCCTTAAACTCTCCATCTATTCCACGCAACATTACTGGTATTCTGTCAACCTCCAATCTATCTCCAAAGAATAAGAATCTTCCTTAGGCTATGCCACTACTCCGGCTTCATCGCCTCCCTCACCGCCACCAAAATCGTCGTCTTTAGTTGACTCGAACATTCCTTTGATGTGGACTCGTATGGCAACCGAAGATTAAGTTATGATGAAGATTTTGAGATCTTAATTTGATTTTTGGTCATTGAACAAACTGTAATTGCAAATTAAGGTTGAAGATTTGACCCAATTTCTATAATCAATTCACTATGAATGGGAAGGGGAAAAGAAAGAAAAAGATCCATCATGATGGGTATGTTGATTATGATGATGATTATAGATAAAAAAAAAAAGAAGGAAGTAAGGTGATCTTCTTCTTACTCATTTAGATGTAGAGAGAAAGAGAGGGGGGACTCATGGGGATTTTTTTGGGGGGTGTTGGGTGCAGAATTTTGTTTACTATTTTCAAAATTGTTTTCCTTGTATTATTTTCTGGGTTCAAACAAGGGAAAATTGTTGACTTTCTTACCATTTCTTTCTTCTTTTTTTTTCACCTTAAATTTTTTTCCAGCAAATGTTTTTTAGGTCCAAACAGGGTATAAAGGCAAGGAAAGGGAAAAAAACCATTTTTTGAGGTAAAGGATGCATTTATTAATTAAAGGCATACGATATCTACAATAAGCATCTATTCAAGCAAATGCATAACTATATATAAAATAAACCTTTTGATAGATAAACGAATTGAAACTTTTTTGAACATTCATCTTCTTGTCAATCCCTGTTTTATAATAAAACCTCTAACATGAAGATATGCAAATCTTATATAGTCTTCTTGTCGAAAAGATTCATATGTTATGGTAGTCCAGATTTGAATAATTGACACCTGCTGTAGATTGACCTTACAATCAATTAATAATCTGATCCCATACAAATAAAATGAAATGGAAAGAAATTGACAGATTTACTTCAAGTTGAAGAAGCACCACCACCAATTAGAAGAAGATGTGGAGAGACTTTCATAGATAGAGAGAGAATAGTTATTAGCAAAGTAAATAGAAATAACATGAACAAAAGGTTTTATAGAGTGTGGAGTCAATTGGAAAGAAAACACTTTCATTCTTTTGAAGTTGACCTGATTTCCATAAATTTTACAGACAAAATATGGATTGCTTAACTTAATTTTGATTTAAAGGGAAATAACTCAACACACAAGGATTGATTTTACTACCTCTTCTTCAATTTTTTTGTGAGCTACTCAACAACTAAACATGTAGCCCATGTTCTTTTCAACTTATTTTGATTGAATTTATCTTAACTTATTTTAAACTTATTTATTAAACTTATTCTGAACTTATTGTCAATTTATTTGTTGAACTTATTATTTGTTAGAATTTATTGTTTATAATGATGAGATGAATATTAATTTATTGTTGTTGTTGTCGTTAGGCATCATCATCATCATCATCATTACTTTTTTTGGGGGGAAAGGATTATTGTTATTGTTCTTGTTATTCTTGTTGTTCTTGTCGTTGTCTTCATCATTATTGTTGTTTTTGCTGTTGTTGTTATTTTTGTTGTTTTTGCTGCTGTTGTTGTTATTATACACTGTTCATTACAATTAGATGGTTATTAATTTATTATAGTGGTTATTGTTATGTAGTATTGTTGGTAGAAATAAAAATTGGTATGATGGTTGTGTTGCTGGGAAATATTAGAACAGAAAAGGTCGAAAAAATTGCACATTAATTCAAATGACATTTTAACATTAACATTAGTCACACTTTATTAGCCCCAATGTTAGTCGCACTTAAAAAGTTTTAATAATATAGACAAAAATAAATATTTAAGTCAAAATTAAATATTTAAGTCTTCTTCAAATGCTGAACTTTGATATTTCGTTAGTCAATTGTTTTATGAACTTATTTGTTGAATTCTAAACTTATTCCGAACTTATTTACTGAATGTATTTTCAACTGATTTTGAACCCCTTTTTTTTAACGTATTCTGAACTAACCTACCTCAACTTATTCCACAAAAAATAAGTTGAAAAAACCATTTTTGCTTTTCTAATGACGTCATAAAATACAAGTATACAACCCTTGCAATACTTTTGCTTTGTTACGCAGGTTCATGCATTTTCCTTTTTATTTTTAAGTTTAGAAATAAATATTTATTTCTTTTTTGTTTGCGAAGCAAAGCAAAGTATGTTCTTGGATGCGAGCTGATAGACTGATAGTTCATTGTGTGAAGTAATACGCCATTTAGGTCCCTAACGGTAGCTGATACCAAATTTAAGGTTGTGTCAATGATTATAGGGGATTATGGGTGTTTTGCAGATAGCTTTTTGGATGGTTTTTTGCTCGAAAATGACTTTGAGTAGTTTTGACTATTTGACTAAGTCAAACAGGTATTTGGAGTGTTTGATGAATATTTTTTAAAATAGCTTTTTCACCTCAAAAAGATGTTCTCCAAAAAACTAAAAGTCTCAATTTATCCCCCGCCCCCCAAAAAAGAAATCAATTCATATTAAAAGAAAGTTAAACTAATAATGACTAGAAATTTGTATAAGTCAACAACAAAGTAAGGTTGTATTATGGGCCTTAAACATCACATAATTTTTAGTTTAGCTTGAAAAGAAAATTAGATTAAAAAGCAAGTCAAGTAAAAATCAATAAGAATATTTAATCTCTACTTGGTACAATTAGTAATAAAATGAGCTTATGAGTGAAGGTAATTTGTACATATCATTAAATTAATTTCTATTGAAAACAAATAATTGACCAACTAATTTTAAAAAATATTTAATAGTAAATAAGAGATATGGCATAAATGGAATTTTATCAAGCACATTGTACAGAAATAGTTAATTTTATCAAATACTTTTGCTAAAAACAATTGACTTAAAAAGCTAATGCAAATAATTGATTGAAATAGCTAACAGCTAACAAACAATACAAATTACTAATCGCTAACAATGGTTTGCCAAACAGGGCCATTCATTATTTAGGACATTACAAATTATTTGACAAAGAATTTGTTTTAGGCGAAACATTAGATGAAAAATTGGTAAAATGTGAATAAATTGATTTGACTTATGTAAGAGTTCCTAAAAACAGCCTTATGAAAATAAGTAATTAAATTGTTTTATGTAGGAATTACAACTTTAAAATATGTTCGGCGCCATTTCAAATGCGGAAAATGATAAATGTCCTACTACAAGATCGTGTCATTTAATACTCCGTTGGCGTAGCCAACGAATATTTAAGCTTGGTAATTTATAACTAGGTATAAGCATTGAAAATTTGATTATTTTAAATTATAAAACATTTTAATCTTAGATAGACGAGATAATTTAAGGTGTCTTGCAGCAAGACGTATATTATCACTTTTCAAATAATGGATGGAATATGGGCCAGCCAAAAAAAATCCACCTTGCCACTCATGATCACGAATGGGTTTTGATATCACCCATAACACTTGACCCTTAGGCTACAAACAGTTATCAAGAATAGTATTAACTATCAATGATTGACCTCACAAATCACGACAAGTTTTTTCATTGTGATTTATGCTCACTCACATGTTACCTAAGAAACTTGTCAATATGTCATTTATCCTATGAATAATTAATAGTAGACACTAGACACGCTTAACTGTAGAACTTTTTAAGGATGAATTCCTTGAAAAGTAAAGTTCACTTTCTGGTGATAAAATGCGTCGAATTCTTTAAATCTCAAACCTTAGTGATACAAGTAGCTTTATCAATTCCATTAAATTGCACTTGTAATCATGTTTTAGTATGGTCATATCATTTTTACCCGCAATCTATATCTGTGCAGGAGATAAATGGGCTGGTAAATTTCCATAGCTGATTTGAAAGCAGTAAGTGCGCACCCTCACAACTGCAGCATTCGTACGGTCGTCGTCATCAATAGGGAAAGGTATCGTAGCAACATTGATTACCTCTTGCGCTAGCATCATTCGTAGCTTTATAATGCACAACAGTAATCTAACCACCAAATTACAACCACCAATGATACTCTGTCCATGTAGGCTTGATACTGTTCCCATCAATGATGGAGTTTCTTCATACAATGATACATGCCTCTCTGTTGCTACATTGTACTAAGCATACAAACCCCATAGATACATCAGGGAATTTCTTTTAACCTTTTTCTCACATCCCTCCTTCATGTCTTCCTTTATCTAGAGTGTTCCGATGAGATATGAGCCTCTAATTAGCCGTATTACCAATGTAAAAAATAAAAATAAAAAATAAAAATAAAAATAAATGAAAAGAACTACAGGGTCATTAAAAATATGGAGCATCTCTCTATTGCACAGACACTGTTTCTATCAGATCCTAAATGTTGAGAAGCATTGACTACCTACCCGTTTGAAACAAAGAAGTAAAGAACAATTGGCAGGGCAAATAGAATTTAATAAAACAAACCAAGAGACAATGACATAGGAAAGGAACAGAATGGTATGCTTAGTTGTCCAAAAGTTATACCCGTAAATCTTGTAGAGTACCAGAGATATCTCCGTCCTGTAGAAAGGCCGCTGCAGCCTAATCCTTAGTTTCTTCATTTTGATTCAAATTGAGAGGATGGAACTCTACTAAAGCTATGCTTGGTTGCTCAGTGCCATAATGTGCTCGTTTTTTGTTCTTCATCGGTACCAACATAAGGTAAAAGAAAAATCCAAGCACTATGACTATAACACTAACTACGAATGTTTTAAAGGATGCCAAACACATGACAAGAATGAGAAGCAGAGAAGGAGGCAGGCAGAGAACGGTTACACCAAATGTTTGCAACGGAATTCTGTAGGGCCGATGAAGATCTGGGTTTGTTATTCTCAACTTGATGAAAGCAGCAAACTCAAGAAGCATAGCAATTGAGTAGAGGAAGTTCAGAAATTCGATGATTTCTTTGAAGGTCATCCATGATAGAAATATTACCCCAGTGGCAGAGCATAATATGCTGAACGTTGGTGTCCCATATTTTGACCTGCACATTTTGAGCAAACTTAATTTTCCACTAGTCACTCAAAAGATACTTATGATTCCAAATAATGCTTACTAAGGGCATGTTCATTTGAACTTATGATAAGAACTGATTGGTACTTATTACTGAAACATACTGAAAGTTGTTGAAACATATTGAAACATACTTAAACATACCGAAACATGATTAAACATACTGAAACATGCTGAACAGTTGAAGAATTTAAGGAGGTATTTTTAATAAGTACTTAACAATGTCGAATTGTGTTAAAAATTGTTGAATTGCGCTGAAAGTTGTTGAATGCTGATGATAAGTATTTATGATAAGTTGATAAGAACATGCCATAAAACACAATTTATCTCCTTGGTTCTGGTCAAGCCAAAGCAAAATCACTTGAGCTTAGCTCTGAGTGTTCAAATGGACTAGTGTCTAGGACTTCAATTTTCAGAGACCTTCTGTTTTTTGGTCTATTTTGTGGGTCAAGTGTCTATTTCGTGGGTCAAGTGTCTATACCCATGTCTAGATCTCATACTTGCCTATTTGGCATGGTACTCAAATAAAGTGAAAAGTCTTGGTAGTTTGTGATAAGAATGATCACTAGAAACACAAATTAGTATTGAGATAAATGTGGACAAAAGAAAAGGGTTGCCAGGCTCAAATACAACTAACATTTCATGCTTTGAGCAAATTTAGTAATCATTTTCTTTGTTTTCCGCTGCTTTTATTCCACTAGTAGTCAGACACTTCAGTAGACTTGATCTAATCAACACCTTTCATGGAAGCTACAGCCCCATTAATGAAAACCAACCAACTAAAGCCCCATGATATACATCACCTTTTAAGAACAGCGAAGTGGATTATAGTTTATGATGGAATACCTTGGGAATTGGGTATCTAACTGACCCTTGAGCTAACACGGGTACATCTATTGAAATATCCTGTGAGCGATCATTTTACAGTCAGATGGTAAAGCCACAAAAGTTTCTCTAATAGCTCCAAGCCACGGTTAGGCTATGCACATCTTACCTCCCAGAACCTTTTGTTCGTTGTTTTTCAATTAGACAAAAGGATGACAACTAGACTTGGCACAAACTGCCCTGCCTTCAAAATCTGACCCGAACTCATCTGAAAATTTTGAGTTTTGAGCGTAATTTTCTTGACCGAACCCGAAATAAACTGAACCCGAAAACCCTGCAAATTTTTGGGTCAAACCCGACCCGAACCCGACCCGTCTACTCAACCCGAATATTATATCATTATTTTATTTTCCTTTAATTTTTCTCCCTTAACAATAATAGTTTTTCATTATAACGAATCATTTAGAAAGTTGATATACCATTTATCTCATCCCTTTGCAAATTACATGATGGTATCCATTCTTTCCCAAATTCGTTCCCATAAAATCACATCATGTACAACTTATAAATGGAACAATTTTAAAAAATAAACATGAAGTAACTATCTAATATAAAGAAAATCAATTTAAAATAAGACAAGTATTAAAAATGTACAAGTCATACAATTACATTCTTAGTGAAATCAATATGTCTCATCGCATTTTAAATAATATTACTTTGTAATAATCTAAAATTTTGATGTTATAATTATATAAAATTGTAATATTTTGTGCGTTTATAATATTTTTTTCGTTTAGTTTCCTTCTAATCGGTATCGAACTTGATATCAGTGTTGCGCAATGGACCAACTTATGCTCGTATCAGGACCAACCTGCTAATAAAGTATACCTGATTAAGTAATGGTAGATTAATTAACAAAATATTAAATTATTAAATGAGTTATTAACAGGTCAAACTACTCCGACCCATTGCCATGATTTAGATAGGCTGACCTATGAATGAATCGAACCATTATTAATATTTAGTATACAGGTCAAACAATCAAAACATGATTGATTATCCACCTGTACATTACGTTCATATATTTTATTGAAAAGTTTGAATATTTTTTATATTCTTTTAAGAAGTTACAATTACAATTACAATTACAATTACAATTACAATGCTTGTTAATTAAATACAGGCAATTTTAAGTAATAAATATGCCGATATTTTGATTTTCACCAAAAAAAAAAGAAATAACTCACTAAAAAGGCATGACAAATCCGTTGGGTTGACCTGAAACCCGTAAAACCAAAGTACGTTTATGCGTATTTTACCCAAAATACACTAAACCGTATTTTATCCAAACCTGAGTACACTCGATTCGTATTTAATCGACCTGTCTAAATTGACACGTCTAATGACAACTCACCTCCCCTCCCCGCCCCCCCAACCCTGGTGATGTTTGTCCATGAATCACTGTAGACAATTGAACTCCATTAAGATACTTTGATGATAAAAGAAATTGCTACCCTAGTCTGATGGGACTTGTGATCCCGGCCATTGGCAAAATCAGACTATATTTTTTCTAGCAGAGTGAGCAAACGAATTAAAATGCAGGCAACAAAAACTGACCTCAGGGCAAATATCGGAGGAAGCATTCCCATTTCACTCATTCCGAGTAGCTGAAAAGCATCACTGCTCATCTCAGCCTCAAACAAACCCAAATTAGACATTGCAGAAGCTGCTTGAATCCACCACTTGAGCCAAACCCCTCCAATTAACATGCCCACTTCAGAAAAATACCCATCTGTCCATTCACTTGCTTCAGTCTCCCTCAATGCTCCAGTTCCAGCAAGAAGGGGGACCAAATACGAAAGCACAACTAATATTATCGCCCCAAAAGTCGCCTTAGGAAAATTCCTACTAGGATTTTCAACTTCCCCAACAAGAGTACTAGCCTTATCCCAGTAATTCAAGTTCCAAAACATGCTATTGAAATAACCCCTCCAATCCACCCTCTTAAAATCTACAACCAACCATCTTCTAGGCTTCAAACGGAGGATCGAAAGGATTGCCATCACCACAAAAGGGCCCAACGAGAAAACCGCCAGCAACACAGCTGTAAACCCAACAATGTTCAATCCCCTATAGTTCAAGTATGTCAACGATACAGTAATCCCCAAAAGGGCAGGGATTCTGGCAGTTACATGATTAAACACAGGAAATGAATGCTTCAAGTAATCAAGAAACAAGACAGGGTAAAGGGCATTGTCCATAACCCCACTCAACCACTTCCAAAACCCTTCTTGAAAACCCCAAAAGGGTCCAAAAGCGCAGGAGATCCAAACCACATAACCCCCATTTTCTGGGAAGGATGTAGCTAACTCTGCTGTGACTAGAGCTTCTGGGATGCTCCAAAAAATGGGGAAAATCAAGAATCCAAGGAGGGACAATAAAGGGCCACTTCCTGCTCTGACTGAGTCCTCAACCCCAAATGGACCCCCAGATACTTCATAGAAAATTAGAGCAAGTAAAGGCAAAATTGTCAATTTTGGCGTTGATTTTGAAGCCATTTTCTGTGTTGTATCAGTTGTCATGTCCTCTTCATCCATATAAAAACTGGAAGAGAACCAATCGCCTAAGAGTTGACAAGATTTTCTTCTTGTTCTTTCTTAGCAAGTCTTGATAGCTTTTAGCTTCTTTTTTTTTTGCCCTGCTGAAGCACGGTAGTAGGTGAAAAGAAATGACGAGAAACCGAAGTTTGAAGGACTGACCGTTCGCTGATTGTAAAATAGGATCATAGAGAGATCAGGAAAGATTGGTTGGATGGAGAAGATAGTTCTAAGATCCAATTGGGGTTTGCTTGTCAACCAGGAATGCCCAGTTCATAGTTTGACTTCGCGACGATGGGCAGAGAATGGGCGCCAGCCGCCAGGAGCAGCAGATCGTCTTGCGCACGTGCCTTTGTGCTCATAGTGACAACTGCATTGTTTTTTTAGAAAAAAATATTATTGGGCGAAAAACACATGGAAAAGGGGAATTTAAAAGGTAGGCTAACTTCAAAGGGGGCAACAAACTCATTTTTTTCCCAATAGGTTGGTGTTGGTTTTGGAGGGAAAGTGAAGTTGGAAAAAATATGTGTAGTTGAAAAGACGAGAATACCCTTATTTAAGTGGGGGTTCTGACTGTCAAGGTAGAAAGAGAGAGAGTGTGAAGCAGTTAGGAGAGAGAATTGTGAAGGGGCCTGTGAAGCAGTTAGGAGAGAGAATTGTGAAGGTGCCTTAGCCAGTCACAACTCGAAAAACAGAGAGTAAGAGTGGGGCTTCTTCAGTAGCAAAAGCGTGAGGAAGAAGAGGAGCACAACAAAAGAAGGAAGAAGAAGAGTAATAGAGGTAGTGAGGAAGAAGAGTTACAGTGCAGCGGAGGGACCGGTGCACGATGGAGGAATGGCTGGGGAGCTAGTGACAAGGAGCAACATTGGAAGAGGAAGAGAGGAAGTGGGGTTGCGCAGGACCTTGCAGGAACGCATGGTGGAGTGAATTGAAGGTACGTGCTTATAATTAACTGAAATTTGAGAAGAAATTTGTAGATCTTGTTTGAATGGCTAGTGTAGGTGGTGAAGAAGATGGCATTGTGTTGTGTGAATGTCCCAAAATTGGGGGAGTTTTTCCTTCATTTTCATGGTGTATGGGTTGGGAAGGGTGGGTAACGGCGAGCACGTGTGCATGCATTTTGGAATACACAGCAAGGTTAATATGTCAACCATGGTAGACAGCGGACTTCGATGGGGTATAAATTGTAACCATGTGTAATGTCTTGTATGATGAGGACAATAATGACAATAACCTAACTTTTGAACCTAAGAATGGGAGGACGTAGTGTGACAGTGATGTGGTGCATGGGTATAGGTAGACAGGGAGAAGTAGTTGGGTAAACTGAACACACAGCGTAGTAAGCGGTGGTAAATTGTGTGGGTGTGTATGTATGCCACAATAATGCTGTTTGTGCAGCGGGAGGCAGACATGTTGTTATGGTGTACATGTGATAAGATTGGAATGTAGTGAGGGTTGGGTGTGATTAGGGAAGTCAGATAGTGACAGTTTGTGTTCGCGCTTAAAAAGAGTGATTTTTATCGATACCTTTTCACATTA
>JACYFF010031958.1:38900657-38927056 GCA_017589665.1 Selenicereus undatus | reverse complement strand
ATTATTATTATTATTATTATTATTATTATTATTATTATTATTATTATTATTATTATTATTATTATTAGTGTTGTTGTTGTTGTTGTTGATGATGATGATGATGTTGTTGTTGTTATTATCATTAGTAGTATTATAAATGTTATTATTATTCTTCGTTAATAAACTAATTTGTTAGTTTTAATATTGACTAACTTGATATTTCATTTAGTTTCATATACTATTTGAGCAATTAGTTGAACACTTGACCAAAAGGAGTGACGCAATTACAAGTCCGTCCTTCATTTTCAAGTTCAAGGCCCCATGGTGTTGTTCCCATTTATCAGGAATTGTGTGCTTTGTAGTTTCGGTTTTAAGACTTTGATTATGTAACTAACATGCAGGTTTAATTAGGTATGTATTAAACATTATGCTTTCAAATTTGGGAGCCCCTTTAGGCTTTAGATTTGTGTTGTATTTGCCTTGGATAGTTGGTAACTTAGTTAAGTAATTAACTTTTGAGACTTGGAGTCCTTTTAGATGTGCATACATGTTGTGGAATAGCTATGCATGTGCATAAGCATAATGCAATTTGCAAGCAATAGCCTAAAACCACCTTTCCCATTAAATTTTTGGTTTTAATCTTTGATGAATTAATAGGAGGATTGGTAGATTTTGCAGTTTCTTTAGGCATTTGAATTATAAGCTATTTGGGTATTGAGTTATTGAGCCCAAGCCTAGCAACATATAATCATAATTCTTTTGTTGGGTTCATATTATTGGTAACCTACTTGAAATTGTATATGTAAATTGTAAGCAAATGAAGGAAGCCTAGCCTACCTAGTCCATGTGAGATTCGGTCTAGTGTCTATCTGATCTCAATCCATTCCGACTTTAACCGGTCTTGTCCCGGCCTGGACGCACTTTTGATCAGTCGGATCCTCGGTCCTTAATGCTATGTTATTTGCTATTCTGTCAAGTCCGATCTGGGACTGATGAACAACCCTAGCTGAATCACAAGGGGAGGGACTCTCCCCTTTACTCGATTGATCGAATTAGACAAGACCTTCACTAACATGTCTAACCAAGGCTGAAAGGTATGACCCCTGAATTAGCCCGAATTGAAGCGAGTGAGAAGTGAAGAGACTTTGGCAACACTTTACGAATCGAATTATACAAAGATACCCGTTGACTGAGGAAAACGATAAGCAAAAAGCCAAACCATGAAAGGCTCATAAAATATGATACACAAAAGGCATAAACATACTCAAGTTGGTGAAGGGAAGCTTCATTGCTATGAAATTTCAAGTACATGATGAAAAATGACAACATTATAACCCCAGATAATCTCAAATGTGGCTAGAGTGCATGCTTGAAAAAGAAACATGAAGAAAGATACTAAGTAAGCTTAAGACACATCAACCTATCATTAAAAACAGACAAGTATGAACAACTCATCATCAAGACTTTGAAGTTGAGCAAACTTTTTCTTGGCAGGGGGAAATCCCTTCTTCTCCCTAAGAGTAAGCCTTTTCCAGCTGGTAGTTGGGGGGCTTACCTCTACCCACAAAGCACCCTTGACCTTTGCCTTAGTAAGGAATTGCCTTCATTTGGGAGAATTGCTTCCCTCTTCTCTTGAGGAGCTCTCGTCCTTCTCCATCGGAAGCGTTCTTATCTTCTCCTTCGGCAAGGATCTTCTTTTCTCCGGTGGAGGATGTTGCAAGGATAGGGAAGTGGGAAGGTCAATGAACTTGAGCTCTTAACATCTTCTTAGTTATTGGGTTGTGAAGACTAGATTCTCAGTTGTGGCAACGACCTAACTGACTGCTATTCGTATCTAGGCATATTTCAAAGCTTTCTCAACGAAACTCTTCTAGGGCCTTTGTTAGATCTTGAGCTAGCAAAGACGAAATGATTCTAAAGCGATTTATCTCCATCAGAATGGAAGTATAAAAGACAAACTAAATGATCTCAGGGATTGCGACATTATAAGCATAAACCTTTCACTTTAGTTTTCACAAGGTGAGGGCACAACGATGGCCAACACGATACAAGAGGTCTAAGAGGAGGGGCTAGGGGCTCTCTACAAAGCCTCTCAAAGTCAAACCATGACAAGATGCACTTAACATCACCCTCGCTCGTGAGAAAGAGAAAGCCATGCTTCGACATTTGAAACCTGCAAGTGCAAAACAGCTTGAGAAGGAGGAACTATTACCTTATATCCCGTTGGAAATGTGGCCCGAACAAAACCACATCTCACCTGAATGCCTCGCAAGGAATTACGATAAGATGTAAAGGGAAAAATAATTGAGATATTTAGGACCCTACCAATGGCGGACCGACACATGGTAAAGACCAAGTCAACACAAGTCAAAGGTTGACCTGAAGAGAAAATGGGGGAATTGGGAGGGCCATAATTGTCATTTTCCCTCCTATTGAATAAGACCACTATACCCTTGGATGCTGACCCCAAAGCCATAAATACCCCAACTTGCACTATTATGGGGGGATTTTTCACTATTTATAAGTTGGCATATTAAGCTTACAAACCCCCAAAAAAAAAAAAACTCTCTTTAACCGATTTGCTCAGTTTTTACTACATCTTGTCCGAAGACTGACTTAAGCGTTGAAAGGGCCTTCCTCAAGAAAAACACACGGGATTAACATTCGTGTAGGTTGTCGAGAAGAAGATACGTCAACTCTGCCAGTGGGGGGGGGGGGGCCACATCAACTGAGCGTAAGTTCTAGCTTCTCTCCTACTCACTTAAGTTTGTTTTGGAGCGCAAGCCAACTGTAATTATCAAATAGAGTGAGACATTCTAAGTCATCTAGTTTGGTTAATACCCACTTTTGTTCGCTCTCTCGCTTGAGTGCCGGGGGGGGGGTTCCCCTAAAGAGTTCTTTTGCAAGTTTATTGGTTGGAACTTACCTGCCTTGCAAGGTCAATTCAAGTAGTCTAGATGCACTCAACTCTGAGTTCGAAACTGTTATGAAAGTAATGTCACAAAAATATTTTAATAGGTGAAAAACAAAGTTGGGGATGGAACATGGACTTGAAGAGTAAGTAAATGAGCATTTAGGGGTTGTGTCAGAGGATACCTCGAAGAGGCAACCCAAATCCTCCACTAGGGTCACTCTTCTTAAGGGAAGGCCACCATCATGAAAATTCAAGAAAATTTGAAAAATTGACCATGCAATTGGTCCAAACTTAGGTCAGTGAGGCCATAGCCCCACTACTTGAAGAGATCAGTATCCTAAGGATGGCCCAAAAACTAGCCTTTCTTAATCAAAGAAGTCACATATGGACTGGTAGGTCCTTCATAAAGGATCACATGTGCCCTTGTAATGAGTATGGGGCCCCCTAATCATGGGAATGATTTAACATCAACAGCGATCAATTATCACCAAAAGTAACAAGGCCTCCAACGAAGCTAAACCTTGAGTAGCAAAAGGAAATTTAATAAAATTTTTGTGTATTTTTAAATGGGGAGAAAAGCTAATAAAAAGAGATATGACTAAAAAAAGGTTTAAGCCACCACTTAGCCTAATATTCTACCAATTAATACTCTAAAGCAAAACACCAATAATTAATTTAAAGGATTAACTTAATCACCATTCAATTACAAAATAAAGTGAGAAATTTTCTTTGTGAGAGAGAAAAACATTTTAGCATTCATTAATTAATTCTCAAATCAAGTATATCCTAAGTAAATACAAAGAGGCTATTATAGATACAAAAAATAGTTCCCCTTTTCTCAAGCTACAAAAATAAGCCAGTGGAAATGAAGAACCTATGGATTCAAGCATCTAATCTAGCCAACAACATTTAGGCAACAATTTAAGCATATGTAAATTGACATTAGAAGCTTTTAGGCTAGTGATGAATGGTACAAATGCAAGGCTGAAATTTTGTTGCACTGGTACATGTTATATGGCATCATCCACTATTCCATATGGAGGAATTGGGGAATATATTCAAAGAAGCATTTTCTAGAGATGTCCACTAATTTCTCATAAAATATTATTCCAATAATTATCCACTCGATGGCCTAATAACCAATTAGTCGTGTACATCCAGACCTACAGTGAACTTTGCTAGTTTGTGCCTTATAGCTCAAGATATACTTCTAATTTAGAGGTGTTCCATAGCTTTTTTGGAAAATAAAAATCCGTGGTTATCCAACCATTGCTAAAACAATAATTTTGGTTCTTATTTGGTCATGTGAAAAGGAGCTCAAAGCTAATCGACAAAAATAAAAATTCTAGTTATTTTGTTCTAAAAGTTTTATTTGACATAATCCACCACTAACAAGTGAATTATGAACATAATCAACTTAAGAGGTTGATTTGGGATTTTCTCCACATCAAACTCCTATTCTTCAAAATAATTTATTCTCAAATCCTTGTGGTCACTCTCATCATTCCTAAAGGTCATCACACAAGCAAGATGGTGCACTATTTTAATCTTAAAAATGCCATGGTGCTAATAATCCCACCTTTTTGTGAGCACATATGTATTTTAAAGAAATTAGTAGCCATTAAAATTTGGGATTCTTGCCCACCAACTCTAATGCTCATAAGCTTGTTAAAAATACAAATGTACTCAATCACTCAACGATATCCAACTCACAATTGGGTACCTCTTCATACTCAAGATTGGATTGTTGCTTTCACTTTCAAAAGGCATATACAAGGATCCAAATGAGCTTTTTATTTCCAATAGTAGAACCTCCGTGGCCTTAACTTTGTGGACATGAACTTGGACGTCCATTACGTTCATCAACTTGAGCTTGAGTTTGAACTTCCATGGTTTCTTCAACATGAGGATCTAGTGAGATAGACTCTAGATTGGGAGCTATAGGAGAGATCTCATCCATGATACAATTTTGCTCATCCTGTATTTCCTCAACACCTAAAATAGGCTCATTCTTCGCTCGGACCAAAACAGAAATTTTCTTTTGAGCCTTAATCTTCTCGTGGATAACAATAGATTTTTGTTCCAAGAGTTTTTCTTTATAGAGTAAATCTCTATAGGATCTTATGTCTATGTATGATTTGAGCCATCTCCAAGTCTTGATTCGAAGATTTCCCTAAAGAGCTCTCTCCCTTATAAGGCATTTAAACCAATAACGGTAAAAATCTTGAAGTTTTTAGGTGGCTCTTATAAAAGTCTCTTCATTTGAACAACCTCTTTCCCTAAGATAGATGAGCTACATTTCATGAGTTGTTTTACCTTGTGAGTTCTAAACACTAATGTTGGTACATGAGCTACATTTTATAAGCTAGATGAGACTTTAGTATCATCCCATGAGACTTTGAGCCTTGTTTGAACTAATTAATTATCTACATAGTTTTTGTTCTTTCATGTGTGTGATTTTCCCATGTTGCATCTATAGAACCTGCCTAAACGCTTGTTCAAAACCACCTTAGCATGTGCATAGTTGATGACATGATAAAGACATTCTTCCTTTAGTCATTTTAAGCCATATAACCAAATACCCTACCTTCAATTGTATGTTAATCCCCTTTGCTAGCCCATTTGATCTTATATCTATCTTTGTTGTGAATCCTTCATATACACCCTTGGCCGTATGCATATTCTCACCTTTATACCAAGTCTATGAGCATCACTTCATGTATGCAGTAGGTAGTTTAGACAATAATTGAGTTTAAGATGGCTTTGGTAAGTTGGCTTGTTGAGGGGTTAATCACATGGAGCATTGGTTTTGTAACCCTCGTGTTTGGGTTATATATAGATGTATGAATTAGATTGCAAGTTGATAATTAGTGATCCTATATCTTTCAATAATTAAAATTTTCATTTTATTTCCTAAAGAAAGAAAAAAGAAAAAGAGAGAAAAAATCATGTTGAAAAAAAAAGAGAAAATAAAGGGGGGAAAATAAGAAAAGAAAAAAAATATTGAATAAGGTTGGCATTGGATATGTAAATAACTTGAGCTCCTTTCTTTGTCAACTCATTTACTATTTGATTTGTGGGGTATGTTCACTGTATTTTTGGGATTTAGATTGTTGGTGAGGTTCATAGCTACTTGGTGCCTTGTTGGTTGCTCCCTAGTCACTTGACTAAATAGCTCCATATTGCCCCAATTTGTTAGTCCACTCCTTTTCCTTAACCCTTTAGCCCACATTATGACTCATATAAAGCCCTCTTGATTGTCATATGCACATTGCATTCTTAGTGGTAGAACATTAGAGTGTCTAGGTAAGGATAGGGTAGTTTGCATAACTGAAACAAGTGAATCCATGATAAATTCCAAACACTTAAGGGGGATTTATCCACATTTCGCAAAAGTGAGGTTTTACTTGTTTGTTTAGCTCTAACAAATTCCATGTACTTGCATGATGTACTTTGTGACTACTTTAGGGTGATCAACTTTATATCCAACTTATTGTCTCATACTTCTTCGATTCTCCTAAACTTGAAATGTCTTGTGCACGATTTGGGGTTGCCATTGATTGATATTCTTGCATGTGATGTGCCATGAGTTTCCTAGGCTGACGAGGTTGTTATGCTTTTGAATCCTAGACGCATCTCCCTTTTTCTATTTAATTTATCCAGTGTTTACTTGAGGACAATCAAAGGTTTAAGCATGGGGAAGTGATGAATGTCACATTTCCATAGGATTTTATAAGTGTTTGGGTGTCATTTTAGAGCATTAGTGTTACAATTGTGTGATTTTATGTCTATTTTCTATTTTATGCCCAACTTTGGTGTTGTTGGTGGTATTTAGTAGAAACTGGGCTAGAGAATCCGAGTACGTCTACAAAATCAATGCAGAACTATTTAAGGAGGAAAGAGCCAGCAAAACTAGCCAAAAACCCACAAGGACATAGTTTACCCAAATACCTGGAGTGATTAATCCAGGATAGCATACACAGTCAACTCGGGTTTATCAAATTTTAAAGAATCGGTAGGGAAAAGTAACTAGCTATGAACTCGGGATAGCACAGTGAAAATATTCAGCAATTCTCTCCTTCATTGTCTTTATCATTTTGTTTGTCAATCCATTTATTGTTTTTCCAAGACTAGTACATATAGCATCAACATAACCATAACAAGGACAAGTATGAGCATCATGATTAGAAGACTCACAATAACTGCATAAAACAAAGGCATATAAGAGTGGGATGGGTGGTTATTTGAATCTATAAAGTGATCTTGGTGGTAAGGATTAACATCAAAAGCATACTCACCATGAGTTAGGTATCCTAAGGTCCATGTAGCTTATTCAAACTCATAAGTGTCCCGAGCTAATTTTTTGAAAAAACCCCAAACTTCAATTTGAGTTTTAGACAACAATCCTAGTACGCCTTTAGGATACATAGATTCAACATAACATTGAAATTTAGCATTCAAATCGACAATATGGCCTCACATATTTTCCATTTTTCAAAATCTTGATTCGATTGAGCACAATTGTGTTTAAGTCTCAATAAATAACTCCAAAAAGGTTTATGCTCAAACTATAGGAAATGAAAAACTAGCATTCTTCAACTTTTCAAATGTTCTAAATTTTCAAATTTTCTTTAGGGGGTTTACTTTTTAAGGAAAAAATTCAATGACTCTAAGGCAACTAGCTATGAACTTACTAACTAAAATAAAAAACAAGACTCTTAAATAATTAAATTAACAAAACAAAATAAACTAAAAAAACTAAAATTATATTACCAAAAGAAACGAAAGACCAAAAAGACTAAGACAACAAGAAGTGACTTAACAAAAAAAAAAGAAAAAAAAAGCACAAACACAGAATACGAGCAATTTTAAAAGGAAAACAAAAACCTAAAAAGCTAAAGCTAAAGCTAAAATAAAAGTAAAAACAAAATCATACTCCAAATTCAGAACAATTTCCATAAAAAATTCAAGAAAATCAAGAGAATACAGGCGTACTTTTTTTTTCAAGTTTTTTTTACCTACAATGATTTAGAAAATTTAAAATAGAAAACTATTTCCAAAAATTATAGAAAATTTCTAAAATTCTTGAACATTCCGTAAAAATTCACCAAGACTCTAAAAATTCTTATGGACCTACTAAAAATAACGGAAAAGAAAAACCATTACCAAATTAGCAGAGAAAATTCAAGACATAAACCTGAAAATCATAAAAATCTGTGCTGATTCTAAATTCTATTTTTACAAGTCTTATTAGCACCTACACCAAATTCATGCTATGTTCTGTTATGGTTTTTTTATGGGACAGAAATTGTAACTACTAAACTTAATAAAACCAAAAATAAAATCCAAAATAAACTTTAATAAAAACATGAACACAAGAAATCTAAACTAAAAACAATTAAAACTAAATAAACACTCTAACAATGAAACTAATTGCTACGAAGACTCAATCACTAACTCAAGACTCGATTCAATAAAACTTGCAATTGACACTCACAAATTTTCTGCTTGACAAGTGAGCTGAAAACTCGTTGTAATTTTTCTAAAACTTGCAACTAAATTTCATAAATTTTATCGCGACAACGGCACCAAAAACTCGTTGTAATTTTTCTACAGATAAAGTTTTGTTGCAAGCGCACAGTTTTATCATCGTAATACTTGAAGATAGGTCCATAAGGATGGGTTATGAAATATGGTCACTAACTAGTATGCTCCTAAATTAAGGTTACAATGAATAAACTGACACAAGCTAAATTAAACTTAACATGTGTCCAAAAGAAATCAAAACCAAACAAAATGAGCGCAAAATCAAAAATGGAATTCTTGAAGTACACTATTGAAATCCTAAGCGAAACTAGATCTTTCAAATTAAGAATCAATAACATAAATATGACTCAACTACAAAGTCCCATAAAATCAATAGCTAAACTCAGCTTACTAACATGAAAGTGAATCAAATTATAAAATTGTAAATGACTCAGTAACATTAGCAATATAAACATCTCCCATATCTTTGAAGATAAATTAGTTCAGTGAGATTTAGAATAGAAATACTAAACTGACTTCCAAAGGTTGAGAAAAAAGTATACCCAAAACCCAAATTCCACTCCTAACATCTTAACAATAGAACAAGACATGAAGATCAACGCAATTGTACGTGAAGAACCAAATCAAAAGAAGGAAAAGCAAAGCAGAGAAGGAGGAAACTATCCCAAATAATACCAAAGACTTGCAATTTTAACGACAAAATTTCTAGTCTCACTCGAATTGAATTAAGCCAAAATCAATTACGCCAATTTTCAATGATTAACATAACAAATCTAGAACATAAAAGTAACGAGAGAAACCAGAACATCGAATCAAACATAAATCCTAAAACTACTCTATGTTGCCTCTTCTCCTTTGAATTTGCTACCCATTTAAAGTCAAAAAACAAGCCCAAGTTCTTGATTGCTTCACTTAATCCTTAAATTAATCCCAAGCTCGTAACTGCTCCATTGAAGTGTTTGAATGGGACCTTTAATGCCCAACTGATGAAAAGAGAGATAATGATGATGGGGATGAATACGTAATGGTTGTTTTCAATTGATGATGGTAATTATAAGATTAATAATAAGAGTGAAGGATGAGAGAGAAATAAGAACGATTGGGGCCAATAGAGGAGGAAGAAGAGGAGGAAAGAAGCACAACTTAGGATGGAGCGCTTGGGTCTTGGTATGTTAGAAAGGACAAAAGAGAAGGGAAAATAAAAAAGGCAGAGGGTTATGGTCACATGAGGGGCACGTGAGGAGAGAGCTAGGTGTTGGCCATGAAAACAAATGAGCCGCAAAAAAGACATAAGAGCAGGCCCGTGTGAGGAAGAAAGAAGAGAGCTGAAGGAGTAGGCAAAAGACATAGTTGTCACGTGCTTGTCGCGTGAAGTGGAAAGGAAGAGGAGCTGGTCCACGGTGCTGGCTGGGCTCCTCACCTAGGCTTGTGGGTGGGCTGAAGCTTGGGCCTATTCTTTTATTGCTTCTCTTTTCCACTTGATCCAATCATCTTTTTGGTTTAATTCTTTTCAACAAATTTATTCATCCTTTCAAATTTCCTAAATTCCCACAAAAATATATTAAAATTATAATTTAATAATTTATTTTGAGCATATTTTAGATAATGAAAGGGCATAAATTACGTAATTTCATATTGAATAGGAGTGTTGGTGTACTTCATAATATTTTGGACCCCATTGGTTGCTCCCTAGCAACTAAGCTATTAGCTCCACATTCTCCAGATTCATTTGTCTACCTCTTTTCCTTTACCCTTGTGCCCGTATTACAAACCAAATAGAATCCTATTGCTTGTCATGTGCACATTGCATTTAGTGGTGGAGAATTTTTAGTCTTGGCAAGCATATGGTAGTTTGCATCTTTGAACAAAGTCTTGAGTGAACCTATGCTATATTTAAAACACATGAGTGGGAATGATCTACGTTTTCTGAAAGCAAGGTTCTACTAATTCATTTAGCTCCACTCAATTCCATGTGCTTGCATGATGTGCTTTGTGGTTCTTTCAGGATGATTAAGTTTAATTTTGAGCTTGCGGTCTTATAATTCTTTGAAAGCATTCACCTTCTCCATATTTTAAAATGTCTTGTGCACTAATTAGGTTTGGCATTGATTGATACTCTTACTTGTGATGTCTTATGAGTTGCCTAGCATGACTAAGTTGTGATGTTTTTGAATCCTAGATGTATCTCCCTTGTCGGACTGTCTTGAGTTTAGCTTCGCTTGGGGACAAGCAAAGATCTAAATATATCGGAGTGAAAAGTGTCATACTTACATGGATTATTTAAGTATTTGGGAGTCAGTTTAGGGGATTAATATGTTTAATTATATTATTCATGTCCCTATTTTTGCTATTACGCTTGGGTTTCGCTATTTTTGTGAGTGTTGGTAGATTTTGACTTTTTAAACACATGGTATATAAGTATGAGGCTTATGTCAAGGCTTATGGATAAAAGAACGTAGCAAAAATGACCTAGAGACACACAACATGAACATAACATTGTCAATACACGGTCCAAGCAACGTGAAGAACAAGAGAGAACAACTAGGGCAAAGGGCACCATGAAAACGTTGTGGTAGTGCCTCAAGTTTGTGGGGTCCACCATGGACAACCCATTCATCCCTATATCATCCAATTTTCTTTGCGACTGTTCATGTTCCAAGCATTTTTTATGTCAATAGCCTTAAATTTTACGATAAAAGACTCATTTTTACTACTTTCCTTAGCGTCCTATCATTCATCTTCCACCATCACCAACTTTTTCATATCCACAATTCACCATTTTTTAGAGCTTCAAAGGAGACCGATCCAAGCTCGAAGGAACCTAGGTGTTGATTGAAAGATTGTCTACTAGGCTTCAAGAATAAGTAATCTTCTCTTCACTTTTTTTTTCGATTTTTGTTCCAGTAGATTTATGTTTTTAAATGTTTCTTTTGTTGATTTCGGTCATGGGTGAGTATTCTTAATCTAGGGGTTGCCGAACCGAACTGATATAGTTGATTTTGCTAGTTAGAACTCTTTGCACTTTAAGTTTCAAAATTTAATCTTAGAGTATTGATTGTTATCGTGAGATTTTTGATCAATTTCTTGTATGTATGTTAAATGTTTCATCGAAGTACTAAAAGATGAATGTTGGTGTTGGAAAACTAAGATTAGACTTGGTTTAATAATCACTTGAGAAAGGATTCTGAATCAAGTGGTCTTATGTTAATCATATTCCTAAAATTGAATAAATTAAGATCTAATTAGGATTAGTAACTAGTTTGATCAAGTTAATTCACTCTATTTTTATAGAAAGTTGTGAATTATTAAATATGATCAACTATTGAATTAACCGGCAACGTGAAAAGTGCTTGTTGGACTAGTTAGATCGGCATATTGTTAGGTGATGCTATCCCTAGATGTTTTTAGTCATTGAAGTTAGTCCTGTCATTTAACGTTTGTTAGAGAGAATCCAAATCCAATCTTGATTTTGCTTAGAAAACTTTAAAGGAATACTTAGTATTCTAATCTAGTCTTCGTGGGAACAACCTTGATCTATATAACACCCAAGCACTTGCGGTGAAAATCATCTAACTCTATATTTCTCGTAAGATGAGTGACTTCCTTGAGAGTTTTCTCAAGTAGCATGTAAGTAAGGACAAAGCATGTTGGAAATGCTTTAAGTGATTTATGAGGATAGTTATTGATTCTTAAAGCCATCGTTAGTCCCTATTTGTGGCCTGGAAATGGGTTGTGGTGTTACATTCTGTAAGAGCCCAACCCTAAATTATCTTTATTTATTTAATTACGACGATAAATTTATTTGGGCCCGCATTTGGCAACTTAGGTTTTATTTGCTTATTTAATTTATTAACAAAAATTTTGAGAGAATTGATAATAGGTCCTAACAATTATAATCTTAGTAATTTATTTTGTTTTCCGTGACATTACAAAAATTTTAATTTTGAGTATGAAAAAACGTTATCGTTACGAAGCGTTTTATTCCTGAATCCAACTTTCTTCGGCCCAATTTGAAGCCCAACAAGTTTTCTTTTCAACCTAGCTAATTTTCATGAGTTAAGCCTAACCATGGTTAGCTAAAACTACTTTTGTGGGTATAAATTCAGCCAAGTGGAGACTAGTAAAAAAAATACAACAAACTCAGCCTACGTCTCTCTCCTCTCTCTCTTTATAGCCAGCCCCCCTTCAGTTGTTGCTGCTGTGTGGTGTTTTCCGGCCAGTTTCTGGCCAGCCTTAGTTGCCTTCGAACCCCTCGACACCCTACTACCACTAGCCACCATCCTCCATCATCAAAACCATTAAACATCACCTCCATCTCTAGTTTTATCAAGCTTGAAGTAAGTAACTTTAATCTTGATCTTGTTGGTTTTGATTTTTATTTTAGTTTTGATTCTTGTTTTGATATTTTTGATTAATGATCATGATGTTTTGATAAGAAATAAGAGTTATTTTGGTGTGTAACTTGGGGGGAAGTTTGAAGCATTTTAGGGTTTTGGGGGTTATTCATAATCATGCAAGCTTTAAGTTGGAAGTTTGTTTTTCTTGGATTCTTGTATTTGATTTAGTGGTTTTAATCTCTACTAATGATATGAGGATGTTCTTGGTAATCTTGGATGAAGTGGAAGTTGCCCAAAAGTTAGGGTTTTATTGATTACACAAGGGTTTAACCTTCCTTTGATAGCAAGCATGTTATTAGTGTATATTTGAATGAAAAATGATCTTTGATGTACATGCTTTTGAAGTGAAATTGAGTGTGATGGGTTTGTATGGTGATGGGAAGGACCAAAGCCTTGTTATATGACTTTAAGGTGTGATTTTGGATGGGGAATTGTGTGAAAGGAGAGGAGAAAGCCATGACAGTGAAGGCTGGAAAATTTCAGAAAATAGGGCAATCTTTGTGATTAAACTGGTAATGATCGACCCATTGAAAAATTATGATTTTTGGTGGGTTGTTATTTTAGTGTGTTAGATTTCAAATTCATTTTGAATCGCCTTAATATAAGGTCTGTGGAAAATGTTATGGCCGTTTTGCCCAAACTGCGCAGGTTAGACCAAAACCGATAGACTTGTGTTCTAGTCCATTTTTGGGAAACCGATTGTGGGAATCCTATTTTGTGTTCTAAATGAAAGTTTTTTGGGACTTATTAAGCTTTCACCCCAATCAGAGATCAGAAGATTAAGTTATGAGTCATTTATTTTAGCCCTTGTTACGCTCTTGCTTTTCTTTTACTAACTTATTATCTATGAAAATAAAAATATTTGCTAATTATATATTCCTATCATGATATTTTGAACAGAGTCAGTGCCTAATCTATCATTTCCCTCCCCTTTTGTGCATAATCCTATTTCAGTGAATTTCATTAAAAGTATCAGGTACGTTCATTGTCTATATCTCTAGTAATCAGCACGTATTTGTCAACATTATAATGTTTTGGTAACTACATCAATGAATCAGTTTAATTAGTGATTTACCACGTAATTAGTGACCCCATCAGTTATCACTTACAGGGCATTGCCCTTCAGTTACCTACGCGGCTTCAGGCCAAGTGCCCCGATCGACTTGGCAGGTGTACACCTATCCACAGACCGTAACTGTTACCAAGGGTTCACTATCAGATAATAACTAGCAATGCAGTTTTATATTCATCTCATTCCCTATCTTAAATTAAAATTAATTACAATGCGCGGCCAATATGCTTTTCAATGATCATTTAACAATACAGGGATGCATGTTCTGAGCTTTAGCTCACAGTTCGAAATGTTTTCATGTTTTGTTTTAGGAAAATGTTCAGTGAATCGCCCTCAGGTGGGCACGACGACTGAAGGTGATAAGTGAGCAAGAAAGTCAAAAGGGAATAGTGATGTATTGGTGTTAAAATGTTTTGAGCATTGTATAATGAAATATTTTGATGTTAAAGCTATACGCTACAAGAGTTACTATATTTTGACGTAAACCTTGGAATAGTTAAATGATTTGACGTTAGAACTGTTTATGTATGGTTTGATGGATTGTGATTGTGTGAATGTCTTGTAATGGTAAGTATTGATTAGCGTGGCTAAATTTATTATTGACAAGCAAAGCTTTGTCCTTTTTGGACGACGGTAGCGCCCTGATTCATCTGGGATAATACCTCTAATTGGTGAATCTAATGAAGAGAATGAAATTAGCGAATTATGTACATTTGAGGCATTACAGATTTGGCATCAGAGCCAAGTTTTGATTTTTCCTTATGGGATATGGAGTATGGAGTTTAGACATAGGAGGGTGAGAAGGGTTATTAGTAAGGAATATCATATATTGTTCAAGACTTGTGATATTAGAAATAGATGTTGCTTATCTTCTATAAGCCCCTTATTTGTATTTTCCTTACTAGATGGATCCCTACACAATCAACATGATGCCTGGTACATCTGTGGCCACTCACATTTCACTGTTGCATGCTAGTATTATAACTCATGCGTAGGACCATTTCTCCGAGTTTCATAGCATCACGGTCCGTGCACACAAATTGATATGGTCCTTACCGACAGTTGATCCGTGGGTAGAGTTCAGACTTCGTTATCAACATTTCATGATGACGAGGAACCCAGGTTGGGATGGACCTAGGTTCCAGGTCTAGAGGCATCACTTTGGAGTTGTTGCTAAGGGAGGAGCTCGAGCATAGGGGGATTACTATGGAGACTCTTTAGCAGGTTTTCCAGTTACATCAGGCCCATCCCCTGGCTACACCACCTGCACCAACACAGGGACTACCTACACCAACTGCTCCGGGCACCCCATTGTTACCCGACAGTCTTGGGGAGGCTCACATGGTGGTGGATCTCCCTGATACACTAGAGATTGTGGTAGCTAGTTCTAAGGACGAGGCCATGGAGGGTTTTGGGTTTTGAGGGCCATCTGGAGGAAGAGGATGATCCCGAGGGGGATCAAGACATTGATGAGGCGGTGGTGGAGAAACAGTGGGATCAGGAGATTGATGAGATGGTAGTGGAGCAGTAGGTTGAGTAGGAGGCTGACGAGGTAGAGTCAGGAGTGTCGGACAGCAGCTTTGACTCGGGTGAAGAGTCGGCGAATGAGTCCAATCCAAATTACAATCCGTCTAGGGATCATTAGGTTGTTTTAGGATTGCATCTGAGTGGGTTACATTTTGAGCCCTGTATGTTTATATATGGTATGGTCGGATTGGATAGTTGTATTTTGTGTAGCATATGACATTGTATATAGTTAGTCCAATCCTTTCCGATCGTGATGATATGGCCCGTTTTTCTTTTTGGTCATGTGATGGATCTAGTGTCTTAGGACTGGTTAGTCTTTGGGGTTGAGGTAGGAGTCAAAGCTGACTTTGCCTAGTCAGTCAGATGTGATATATTTTGCTGATCATGTATATAAACAGATAACTATGTATGTAAGCAAGCAGTTATGAAATGATATAATAAAGCTTTGGGTTTTGTTTTCAATGATAGTTTAGTTATATTAACTGTATTTGTTGGGCATGGTTATCTTATATGTTTGAGTATTCTAGTGATTGAATTGTTTCGTTTAATGTATGATCAGAATGTTCAAATTAGTGCACAACAATGTAAAGATTCATACAGAGGAAGTCTCGGATCATGGCCAGGGATCGGGTGATCAAGCCTCCTATCATGTGCCACCAAATTTTGACCAAATGCCACAAATCGGTCCTGAGTTAGCTAACAGCATTGAGCACCCGAACTACTGGTCGGCCTTAGTAGCGAAGAAGTAGATTCCTCAAGTACCTACTGAAACTCCTTCTAAAGAGGATAAATTGGCAGATAGGGTAGCACGACGCAACCCTAAAGTGTATGATGGAACTTATGACCCAGTAGTATTGGAAGAATGGAAAAGGGGAATGGAGAAAATTTTTACAGTGGTAAAGGTGCCAGAAGAAAAGAAAGTAAACATTGGGACGTATTATTTGACTAATGAAGCTGATATTTGGTGGAACACCATTAGGGATAAGCTTCGTAGGGCTTGAATTCACCTGGAGTAAATTCATGATTGAGTTGAGGGCAAAATTTTACCCAGTTGTGGTCCAAAGCCAAAAGGAGAAAGAGTTTATGGAGGTAAAAATGAGTGGCAACATGACTGTGATGCAGTATGCCAGTAAGTTTACAGAATTATCCAGGTTTGTTCCTGAGTTTGTGTTATCTGAAAGGTTAAAGATGAGAAGGTTTGAAGAGAGTTTGGCCTTTTATATTCGAAATCAATTAGCTGGACAATCAATCTTGACTTACTAAGAGCTATATGGGCGAGCTGCTGAAGTGGAGCGAGTGAAGACAGAGTTGAGAGCCCTTAACCCAATCAACCAAAAGAGAAAGGGGCTTGAGCGAGGAACTCCGAGTGAGAGTGTGAACAAGAAGAAACCTTCACTTGCTCCTCCCAAGAGTTGTCCTGTAGGCTCGATAGAGCCCTGTGCAAAGTGTGGAAGAACCAATCATACCACCCCTGATTGTTGAGTAGTAACCAACAAGTGCATGTGGTGCGGAAGCCCTGAACACCTTATTGCTGCATGCACCCGACGGTTGAAGGTTGTAGATAAAGATGCAGCAAAACCCTTGGCCCCACCTCGCCAAGGGGCCCCACCTCCAAGGCCTACAGTAATAGGATAGCCGTATGTAATGAGTAAGAAGGAAACTGCCACCTCCGGTACTGTAGTTACTGGAACTCTCTTTTTAAATTCAAAGTCATTTTGTGTATTATTTGATTCGGGTTCTACTCATTCATTTATATCCACCCGATCTACCATGCAATTGAACCTGGATGATAGGAGGACGGAAACCAATTATAAGATCAAGCTACCCAACAATTCTGTGATTGAGTGCCCTATCTCCTATAAACTTGTTCCCATTACCATTGGTGGATCCACTTTCCCTGTGGATCTGATTCAATTTGATTTGTCAGATTTTGACATCATTTTAGGAATGAATTGGTTGCACACTTATGGAACTAAGATTGGTTGTGAAGATCTTAAAGTTATTTTAAAGGATGAAAAAGGGAGGGAACTACGTTTCTATGGGTAGAAAGGATAAGAATCTTGTCCCTTGATTTCTGCTATGAAAGCAAGTAAGCTGTTATGTCAAGGGTGTATTGGATATTGGTGTTGTCCTATTGACACCAAAACAAAAGAAGAGAAAGCAGAAAATATTCTTGTAGTTTGTGAATTTGAAGTTTTTTTTTCCTGAAGAGTTACCAGGACTACTCCCGCAAAGGGAAATTGATTTTGAAATTGAATTAACCCCTGGTGCCCAACCTATCTCCAAAGCCCTATATCATATGGCCCCAACTGAGCTTAAGGAACTGAAGATTCGGTTAGATGAGATATTGTGGAAGGGCTTTATTAGGCCAAGTGTGTCACAATGGGGTGCCCCAGTGTTGTTTGTAAAGAAAAAGAATGGAACCTTAAGGCTATGTATTGATTACAAAGAGTTTAACAAGATCACCATTAAAAACAAGTACCCTTTACCGCGAATAGGTGACTTGTACGACCAATTACAAGGAGCAGGAGCCTTCTTTATGATTGATTTGAGGTCAGGGTACCATCGACTCAGGATTAGACCTGAAGATATCCCTAAGTCTGCGTTTAGGACCAGGTATGGTCATTATGAGTTTACAGTAATGTTGTTTGCCCTCACTAATCCCCCCACAGCTTTCATGGATCTTATGAACAGAGTTTTCAGACCCTACTTAGACAAGTTTGTAGTGGTATTCATAGATGACATCCTTATCTGTTCTAAGGACAAGGAGGAACATGTTGATCATTTGAGGATGGTGTTACAAACCTTGAGGGAGCATCAACTTTATGGCAAATTAAAGAAGTGTGAATTTTGGTGGGAAGAAGTGGTGTTCTTGGGACATATGGTTACAAAATAAGGAATTAAAGCTGACCCCCAAAAGGTGAAGGCAATCAAGGAATGGTCAAGGCCTACTAACTTCATTGAGATTAAAAGCTTTTTGGGTTTAGCAAGCTATAATCGAAGGTTCGTCAAGGACTTTTCAAAAATAGCTTCACCCCTTACCAATCTGCTGAAGAAAACGAATAAATTTGAGTGGACAAAGAAGTGTGAAAGAGCCTTTTAGGAGTTAATGCACCGATTAACTACCGCCCCAATCCTAACACTACTAGTGGAAGGTAAGGATTATACCATCCATAGTGATGCTTCAAAGAACGGTTTGGGGTGTGTACTGATGCAGGAAGACAGGGCAGTAGCTTATGCCTTTCGACAGCTCAAGCCTTATGAGAAAAATTACCTTACCCATGACCTAAAGTTAGCAGTCGTGGTGTTTACATTGAAAATTTGGAGACATTACTTATATGGGGTACCATGCAAAATCTATACTAACCATCAAAGTCTGAAATATATCTTCACCCAGAAGAAGCTCAATTTGAGACATCAGCATTGGCTTGAGTTGCTTAAAGACTATGATTTGCAAATTCAATATCATCCAGGAAAAGCAAATGTTGTAGCAGATGCCCTGAGTAGGAAAGCGGAACATAGCTCAAACACTATGGTGATTACTTAGTTGAGTCTCTTGAGAAAGCTTGAGGATGTGGGAATTCAACTAGTGTCTCATGGACAAGCAAATGTGCAATTATTAGCACTTACCTTACAGCCATCCATAATGGAGGAAATTCTAGTGAACCAGGAAAGTGATCCTGAATTCCAAAGAATAAAGCAAAATTTAGAGAAACGAAAGTCTCTTGAGTTTGTAGTACATGAGGATGGTACCCTGCAGTTTCAAAATCGCTTATGTGTGCACAAAAATGAAGAACTGAGGAAACAAATCCTAGAGGAGGCTCACAATACTCGCTACTCGATGCATCCAGGAGGCACCAAGATGTACAGAGACTTAAGGCAATACTTCTGGTGGAATGATGTAAAGAAAGAGGCTGCAAAATATGTAGACAAATGTTTAACCTGCCAAAAAGTTAAAGCAAAGCACCAACGTCCTGTAGGTGAACTGCGACCCCTAGAAATTCCCCACTTGGAAGTGGGATTCGATCTCCATGGACTTTGTTATGGGTTTACCCCTTTCTGCCTCGAAAAAGAATACTATCTGGGTCATAGTTGATCGACTTACCAAGTCGGCCCATTTTCTGCCAATTAGGGATACTTAGGGAGTTGAGAAACTAGCTCAATTGTATGTTAAAGAGGTATTCCGCCTACACGGGATCCCGTTAAACATAGTATCATATAGGGATCAAAGATTCCAAGGTCGTTTTTGAGAAGCACTTCAAAAAGCCTTTGGGACCAAATTGAACTTTAGTAGCTCTTATCATCCTGAAATAGATGGGCAACTAAAAGAGTGTGCATTGGAGTTCTAAGGGAAGTGAGAAGATGATTTACCTTTGGTAGAGTTTTCTTATAATAACAGCTACCAATCCACCATCGAAATGGCCCCGTTTGAGCCTTTATATGGGAGAAAGTGTAGAACCCCACTGCGTTGGAGTGACTTGGATAAGGGATTGATTACAGGCCCTGAAATGATCCAAGAAACCGCGGAAATAATAAGAAGGATTCGAGAGCATATTAAAGTTGCCCAGAATCGGCAAAAGAGTTATGCGGACAAGAGAATGAGGTCTCTGGAATTTTAAGTAGGCGAAGAAGTTTTTCTGAAAGTTTCGCCATCTAAGGGTGTCAAAAGATTCGGAGTACGAGGAAAATTGAGCCCAAGATATATTGGACCATATGAAATCATCGCAAAGTTGAATTCCGTAGCTTATCACCTAGACCTGCCAGTAGAACTTGAACATGTACATAACATGTTTCATATCTCTCAGCTCAGGAAGTATATCCCAGATCCAAACCACACCATTGTACCTGAACCCATTGAAATCGCTGGAGATATAGTGTATGAAGAGCGACCAGTCCAAATACTAGATTGCAGGATTAAGCAGTTGTGCAATAAGAAGATACCTTTAGTCAAGGTGCTTTGGTCAAATCATACCTCCCAAGAACCTACTTGGGAGACTGAAGGGGAAATGAAAGCCACATACCCACATTTATTTGAGGTAATCTTGCATGACATGATAAAGTTTATAAGTAGTTTAGAGGATAAAACTCTTTGAGGGGGGAAGACTGTAACAGCCCAACCCTAAATTATGTTTATTTATTTACTTACCTCATGTTAATGATTTTCTCATATTTATTTATCGCATTTATTCATCCCGATGGGAAAAATTTTATTTGGGCCCTCACTTGGAAATTCGAATTTTATTTGTTTATTTAATTTATTAACAAAACTTTTGAGAGAATTGATAGTAGGCCCTAACAATTATAATCTCAGTAATTTATTTTGTTGTCCGTAACATTACAAAAGTCTAATTTTGAGTACGCAAAAACGTTATTGTTACGAAGCGTTTTATTCCCGAATCCAACTTTCTTCGCCCCAATTTGACGCCCAACAAGTTTTCTTTTCAACCTAGCTAATTTCCATGAGTTAAGTCTAACCATGGTTAGCTAAAGCTACTTTTGGGAGGTACAAATTCAGCCAAGTGGAGACAAGTCAAAAAAAATACAACAAACTCAACCCAAATCTCTCTCCTCTCTCTCTATACAGCCAGCCCCCCTTCAGTTGCTGCTGCTGTGTGGTGTTTTCCGGCCAGTTTCTGGCCAGCCTCAGTTGCCTTCAAACCCCTCGACACTCTACTACCACTAGCCACCATCCTCCATCATCAAAACCATTAAACATCACCTCCATCTCTACTTTTATCAAGCTTGAAGTGAGTAACTTTAATCTTGATCTTGTTGGTTTTGATTTTTATTATAGTTTTGATTCTTGTTTTGATATTTTTGACTAATGATCATGATGTTTTTATAAGAAATAAGAGTTATTTTGGTGTTTATCTTGGGGGGAAGTTTGAAGCATGTTAGGGTTTTGGGGGTTATTCATAATCATGCAAGCTTTAAGTGGGAAGTTTGTTTTTCTTGGATTCTTGTATTTGATTTAGTGGTTTTAATCTCTAATAATGTTATAAGGTTGTCCTTGGTTATCTTGGATGAAGTGGAAGTTGGCCAAAAGTTAGGGTTTTATTGATTATGCAAGGGTTTAGCCTTCCTTTGATAGCAAGCATGTTATTAGTGTACATTTGATTGAAAAATGATCTTTGATGTACATGATTTTGAAGTGAAATTGAGTGTGATGGTTTTGTATGGTGATGGGAAGGATCAAAGCCTTGTTACATGACTTTAAGGTGTGATTTTGGATGGGGAATTGTGTGAAAGGAAAGGGGAAAGCCATGACAGTGAAGGCTAGAAAATTTCAGAAAATAAGGCAAGATTTGTGATTAAACTCGTAATGATCAGCCCATTGCAAAATTATGATTTTTAGTGGGTGGCTAATTTCGTGTGTTAGCTTTCAAATTCTTTTTGAGTTTCGCTAATTCGAGGTCTGTGGAAAAAGTTATGGCCATTTTACCCAAACTGCACATGTTAAACCAAAACATGCATACTTGTGTTCTAGCCCATTTTTGGAAACCCTATGGTGGCAATCCTATTTTGTTTTCTAAATGAAAGTTTTTTGGGACTTCTTGAGCTTTCAATATTGGGGTTTTGGGTCTCAATTGGAGATCGGAAGATTACATTACGAGTCATTTATTTTAGCCCTTGTTAAACTCCTACTTTTCTTTTACTAACTTATTATCTATGAAAATAAAAATATTTGCTAATTATATGTTCCTATCATGATATTTTGAACAGAGTCAGAGCCTAATCTATCATTTCCTTCCCTTTTTGTGCATAATCCCATTTTAGTGAATTACGTTAAAAGTACTAGGTACATTCATTGTCTATATTTCTAGTAATAGCACGTATGTATCAAAATTATAATGTTTTGGTAAGTACATCAATGAATCAGTTAATCAGTGATTTACCACATAATTAGTGACCCCATCAGTTATCAGTTATAGGGCATTGCCATTTAGTTACCCGCGCGGCTTTAGACGAGGTTCCCCGATCGACTTGGGAGGTGTACACCTATCCACTGATTGTAACAGTTACCAGGGGTTCACTATCATATAATAATTAGCAATGCAGTTTTATATTCATCTCATTCCCTATTTTAAATTAAAATGAATTGCAAGGCGAACTCAATCAGCTTTTCAATGATCATTTAACAATACAGGGATGCATGTACTGAACTTCGGCTTACCGTTTGAAATGTTTTCATGTTTTGTTTTAGGAGAATGTTCAGTGAATCGCCCTTAGGCGGCCAGTACGACTGAAGGTGATAAGTGAGCAAGAAAGTCAAAAAGGAATAGTGATGTGTTAGTGTTCAAATGTTTTGAGCATTATATAATGAAATATTTTGATGTTAAAGCTATATACTCTACAAGAGTTACTATATTTTGATGCAAACCCTGGAACAGGTAAATGGTTTGACGTTAGAATTGTTTATATATGGTTTGATGGGTTGTGATTGTGTGAATGCCTTTTGATGGTGAACATTGATTAGCGTGGCTAAATTTGTTATTTACAAGTAAAGCCTTGTCCTTTTTGGACGGTGGTAACGCCTTGATTCATTTGGGATAATACCTCTAATTGGTGAATCTAAAGAAGAGAACGAAATCAGCGAATTATGTACATTTGAGGCGTTGCACATTTTACCACCTTTATTGTCTTGACGTTAGGAAATTGGTCCAAAAGTATAGAACATTCATAGTCTTACTCTAGGTTGCTTTGAATGATGAGCATTCTAGTCATTGTTGTTTATTTATCTTTTTGTTGTTATTGAATATGTAATTCTTGTATGATTTCATACTAATGTGTATTAATGACTTCTAATTATGCTAAAATCAAACCACAAATATAACATTTTATACTAGATTGGCTTCTTCATTCATTTGAGATTGTTCAAAATATTAAAAGATATCATATTGTCTGCTATGTGTGTTATGTCCAGTTGAGTCTGCACTCTTGGTGGACATGGTTAGCATTGTGTTTATTGTTAATGAATTCTACTTCTAGAGTTAATGAACCTTTTAGTTATATCCTATGATATGTGGTATTGTGTATGAAATAATATTTTTTGTTAGAAGAGTAAGCTCAAAAGTAAGGTTTTCTGCATGTGGTGGAACGAAGAAGCATCTTGTTTATTGACTATGAATTTTATTTCGCAAGTTAATGGACTTTTTTTTCCATTTTCCATAGTGTATGGTTTTATGTAGTGAATAATATTTTTTAGTTTATTGGAAAAGAGTTTTTTCTTTCTTCCACATTGTTCACTATTGATTCTAAGTGTCGATATGCTTGTCCAAATTCAATCACCTGGGTGGTTGATTTGTCTATTGGATCTAAGCTTTGGCTGTTGATATTCATCTCTTCTCTTTTAATTTACATCAATGATTTATACTCTCGAATTGTAGAGAATTTTTCATTCAAATGTTTGATGATATTAAAGGTTGATGGTTTTTCATTTGAACATTTTATATTATATTATTATTGTTATCAATTTGAAGTTTCTTGTTCTCCAATCCTTGTTTTTTGTACTTTATAGAAACATTCTTTTTGGAAGTGTTTGATTTTTAGTGAATTTGTTGGCATGGCATATAGCGGATAGTGTACTCCAAGGGGTACAGAGTGGGAACAAAGCCAACCTCTCCCAAGTAATGCATATATGGAAGAAAAAGTACAAGCAACTAATTACAATTGACTGTGTGCACCAAAGGTAGAGGAACTAGACCAGATACCGATGGAAGTGTGGAAGTGTTTGGGTGAAGAGGGATTAGAGTGGCTAATAGAGCTTTTCAATGTTATGTTTAGGACCGCCAAGATGCTCAAAGAATGGAGGCTTAGTACAGTCATCCCATTGCACAAGAATAAATTTGATATTCAGGATTGTAATAATTACAGGGGCATTAAGTTACCTGGTCACACTATGAAGTTATGGGAGAGGGTCATTGAGAGAAGGTTGCAAAATGATATTTGGATATCAGATAACCAATTTCATTTTATGCCTGGCAAGTCGACCATAGAGACAATTTATCTCCTCAGAAGGCTCATGGGATTGTACAGAGATAGAAAGGTAGATCTTCATATGGTGTTCGTTGACATGAAAAAAGTATATGATAGAGTTCCATGTGAAGTGTTATGGAGATGCTTGGAAAAGAGAGTGTCACCTGTGAATATTCAAGTTATTAAGGATATGTACTAGAGAGGTAGGATGAGTGTTAGGACACTAGGAGGGGCTACCAATGACTTCTACGTTGGTATGAGCGTACATCAGGGTTCCACCTTAAGCCCTTTTCTTTTCACTCTAGTTATGGATTAACTTACAAAAGAATTCAAAATGAGGTACCATGGTGTATGTTATTTGCAGATGACATTGTTCTTATTGATGAGACCAGAGAGGGAGTGAATGACACGTTGGAGCAATGAAGACATACATTGGAGTCTAGAGGTTTTAAAGTAAATAGATCGAAAACTGAATACCTACCGTGTTGTTTCAATGGAAGGGAAGATACGAAGGGAAAAGTTACCAATGAGGGGATGACCAAAGGTCGAGAAGCATAAATATCTAGGCTCAATCATTCAACGGAATGGAGAAATTGACGAGGATATTAGTCAGCGCATAAAAGTGAGTTGGTAATATACTTCAGGTGTGTTGTGTGATAAAAGGATCCCTGTAAGATTAAAAAAACAAAGTTTATCATATGGTAGTTAGATCTGCTGTATTGTATGGATCGGAGTATTGGCTTTTAAGAAAGACACAGTTTCAAAGGTTGATGGTAGCAGAGAAGATGATGATTAGGTGGATGTGTATTTATATGAGAATGAATAAAATTAGAAATGAAATAATCAGAGACGTAGTTAAAGTGGTTCCCATCGAACATAAGATGAGAGACACAAGACTCAGATGGTTTGGTCATGTGAAAAGAAGGAGTGTGAACGCCCTAATGAGGAGATGTGAGAGCATTAACATCTCCAAAGGTAAAAGAGGGAGGGGATGACCAAAGAAGAGTTTAGACGAGGTGATTAGAGATGACTTTCAAGTTGTAGGATTGACGGAGGACATAACTTAGGATAGGAGACTATAGCGGGATAGGATTAGGATCTTATCTCACAAAGAGTTGGCCACCTGATTTGGTTGTGGTTTTTCGGCCGCAAAAGGGCAGTTTTGGTATTGGTCCTTTCCGTATGTTGTGTTTGTATGCAAATGGTACATTCATCTAGGAAGAGACATTGTTTGCCTACCTCTATTTGTTAAGGTATAGTACCTTCCTCTACTATGTTGTACTTATGTTATACTTATGTTTGCATAGTCACAGTCACCTAATCTATTAGTATTTTTTAGTTCATTCCCTCTTACGTATCCTTAGTTTTTTTTTCCATATTAAATGTTTTCATAAAATCATTCTTCTATAAAATATTTTCGCAAAACCTCGTTTTGTGGGTCTCTTGGATTCATCCTCTCCACAGGCAAGAATGCCGGTTGAAATAAGGTTGCCTACATCTAGATCTCCTCAGACCTCATGAAAGTAAGATTACAAACTCGTTTTGTGGTGTTGTCTTGTGTGCATCAAAGTATCACACTCCTGAGACCACAATCTACTTTTCAATTGAACGCATCCTTTGTAGTGATGCATCTGGTATCTTAGTTACCACCGTCTCTACAACTCCTAAATTGTAGCTCACATAATAACTAAGGAAATATTAACAACAATACAATATCACAAGATTACAAACTCCTTAATACTCCCCATTAAATTGGATTATGTATATTGCAATTGCAAAACTTGCCCTACAAAAAGAAAAAATGTTGTTTGTCCAAAGGCCTTGTGAAGATATCTGAAACTTGATATTCGGAAGACATAGAATATGTATATGTACGTATGTATGTATGCGCGCAAGCATATGTATATCTACACAGACACAGACACAGACACACACACACGCACAGATATATATATATATATATATATATATATATATATATATATAT
>JACYFF010031958.1:38814199-38865657 GCA_017589665.1 Selenicereus undatus | reverse complement strand
TTGGCTAAGGAGGACAAACAGTTGAGAATTATGACTTTGTAAGCACTGTTTGACGAGTTTGTAAGCACTGCTTGATGACTAAATTGACTGTTTATCTATTAGGTTAGCCTATTAGTATCAAACAGTTGAGAATTATGGTATTGAAAAATCGTTTTTCATTCTACCAAACAGTAGAAAATGATTTTCCGGGAAAATGATTTTCCATTCTACCAAACAACAGAAAATGTAGGGGGAAAATTATTTTCCTTGGGAAATCATTTTCCATAGAAAATGATTTTCCGGGAAAATCATTTTCCTCCCTACCAAACACACCCTAGAATAAGTGCTAAAAAAATGAAATATGGTCTTTGAGTGGACTCAAATTACTCAATATATACTATTGTTCTTTATATTGCCAAAGGCCGTAGTTGATGGAGATCCCTCCATGCCCTTGATTTAAAGAAGCAAATCAATCTAGGTAATTTCATTTTGCTGCCCAAAGGATGAATAAATCATCCTTATTTTGTTTAAGTAATAAAACAGCAGGTCACGGGTTTAAGTCAGCAGCAAACCCGTTTTTGAGTGTTCAATAACTTAGGCTTCTTTTCGGTTTAAGTCTAATATTTTGCATTGGGTTTGAAGTTCAAAAAGTTAACTTTCCAAAAAATCAAGTTTCATCCCATTTGAACTTCATTTACCCACTCAAATTAGCCAATAAACCCAAGATATACAAACTGCCCAGTTCAACCAGAATGTACCCAGTTTTGGGTATGTGATTTCTTAAGCTTAATGGTGGTTCAAGTCTTGGATTTTTACCTTTTTAGAATCCCCAAGATGTCCACTTTCAGGTCCAAACTTTAATTTCCAATCATGTAAAAGAGAAGTTGGGAGATCAAGGCATTTTGTCAAACAGGCCAGTTTTGGTTCAAAACTGCACGGTTAAATGTTTTAATAGAATTACCCTACTTAAACATGGTTTAACCTTGATTTATTTGTAGCGGGGTTTGTACACACCGCAACGTTTCCCCCCATGGCCTAAAATCAAAATCATGACCACTTTTGGTTGGGTTTACAGAAGTTAGAAAATTGGGTAAATTCTGTCCTTGAACCCAGTTTGGCAACAACAGCTTGTTTTCCTCCTTCCATGGGTTTACTTCTTTCTAGCTGGAGTGGCACATGTCCCAAGGTTCCTAGATCATCAATCATCAACTGCAAAAGGAGTTTACCTTGAGAAGAGCAACCAATGGGAAGCAAAGGCAGCAAAACATGCCTCTTCAAGCTCATTGGCTAGTCGAAAAGGGAGATGTTACTTTACGGCTGGTTCCTTTTCTATTTGCTAGATAGCTAGTTGTAGTAGGCTTAATTACATGTGATTAAGGTTGTAAACACCATTTGTTTTGCTTTCCTTTTCATTTGGATTGTAATTAGCCTAAGTTGATTGAGCTTATGCACGGGTTAATGATAACCGTGGCTGTTAGCTTAGTTTAATACGTTTCCTTCCTAGGAAGGAAAGCTTTGGGTGTGTGCTTGCTAAGGTGCATGCTTGCTAGGCTTGTATTAAAGGATTGTACATGGCCATGGGCATAACACACTTGAATATTGAATCAAAAACCAGTTGAGAGCATTTGTGCTTTCGTGCTTTTGCATATTCAAATGCTAAACTTGCTTATCCTTAATTAGGCCGGTTAGGGTGGTGTTCAAGCTTAGTCTTAAACTTGTTTAAGTAATGTTTCTGTATCTTAATCAAGTTTAGGGGCCCTAAGCTAGTGTTTGGTGGTGTTTCTGTATTTAAACAAAGGTTTAGTTCTATCATTCTACCTTGTTTATCTACACGGATTCAAAGGGAGCTAAGCTAGATTTCACATTGCAAAGTCGTGTGTTCTTGCTTCCTAGCTTTAGTTTTCATTTAATCCCTTAAAGATACATCAAGTTTCTTTTCCTTTTCTCATTTAGAATCCCTTGATTCTAAATTCCATCCCTACCTCACGTGTTTGCTGCCTCACAACCAGCATATTACGTACCATTTTCCTTGAGTTTTCTTTGATTGTAATCTCTCTTGGTTTTAAGTTTTCACTCTTAAATTGAGTTTTAGCTTAAACCCTTGACAGATACATCAGTAGTATATCGAACAATTTTAATTAAAAGAAATAAAACTAATAATCATGCCTTGCGTCGCACGGGTCGCTTAATAAAACTCGTTCTCGATTTTTTTTAAAAAAATTACACCGTTGTGAGACGTTTAAAAAAACGCAGACAAAACAAATAAAAATCAAAACTCCATGGCATTTTTGAAGCTAAGAGTTTTCTTAGTTGACCCAGCAATCATTTTGGAACCCTATGTATGTCACCATATCCTAACCAGCAAGCTTTTACAAGGTCCAATCCTCCACTTTGAAGGTGTCAATCCCTCATTCTCTGCCGTATAATTGGCAGCATGCTGAAAGTAAGGCTTGCCATACAGTAAGGATCACTGGATTCTTCTCCCAGCCTCCTACTCCTGCCATTAATTGGAGCCAGGGGAGAGCGATCCCAAGTGGGAGCGGGAGAAAAAGGAGGCAGCTCGCATGACAACCAGCAAGAGGAACGAGTGCTTATCTCCTCCAAAGTTGCAGAGCTACCGCTTGGCGTGCTAGGATGGGAAAACACAACAATCCCTGAAGCAGCAGAAGGTGTAAGTACGCGCACATTATTACCCATGATGTATTGGTTTATTTTACTATGAGTCTATGACTCTTTCAATGTCAGTTCCTATAAACTTTTAACAATTTAACCCTGACTCAGATTTTCCAATGAAAGAAATTGATTTTGATAATGATATATGTTTACTAAATTTTCCATGTGGATTATATAGAGAAAAGAAACAATTTGACAAAATAACAAGAATAATCACAGTAGAGGCAAACACTGCCACATTCATGGCAATGACGCTAAGCTTTTCCAGAATATCGTCACATACAAATATTTCTGAACACTAGTCAACATAAAGTTTTTACATGAAGACCTGGTTTCATAATACTCTGCCAGCTCGAAGTGCACCCTCTTACTACTAAAGTTGCTGCTTCCTGCATTCAACCTAGCTTGCAGATGATGAACTGCCAGCTCCAGTGTCTTCCAACTGCATGCATTCAACTGCACGAAGTGGCGGCAGCTCTCCAAATTTTAATAAGTAAGCTATTTCATGTGCAAGACATAGCTCTTCTATTACTTGAGCATCCAAGTATGCGTCACACTTGAAACACCACACTGACAAGTCACTGTCCACCAAAATCAAAATTAAAATCCACCATCACCACCAGAGCTGCCCCCGCCCCCCCCCCCCCCCCCACCAAAAAAAAAGGAAAAAGAAATTGAGACTTTCACTTCATGATCTGTCATTTCCACACCCATTGTTTCAGAAAAAAGGGGATGCTCATAAGCAGGTACAATGGAAAGGAATTAGAGTCAACATTATAGGGACGCCTCAATAGAAACCAAACCCAAGTATTCACCTGAGGCTCAGGAAATTGGGGGTTGGGGCAAGGAAGAGATGAAATGTATGAGCCTTGCTTTAACAATTCAATAGAAGAGGCTTGAGGGTTAGACTAGACGTCAGCTTTAGTCTATTGTAATAAAACACTGGGAAAAAAAAGGAACAAAAAAGAACCCCGAAAAATGGTTAGTAATATCTCTTAGTTGTACAAAAATTTGGACACAGGAAAACAGGGAGTAGAAAGGCATGATGTTATGGAGTAATCTGTCATATAATAAAGAGAGGAAAAGCTAAAGCATACCTGTAGCTGAGTGCTACGCAATGGCCCTTCTGCTCATAATGTTCAAGCATATGCTTATTTATGAAACGGCTACAAAGGACATCCTTGCAGCACAAGCACAACCAGTTTTCAGCAGGGTGATGACGCCTTCAAAACAGAAACATAGAGACAATGAAGAAATGTCATTGACAAGCTTTAGGTTCTGATAGTAAAAAATTTCTGGCTCTAGTATAAATTTCTCTGCCTTCTATGTCAACAACTGACAACAATAGAGCACAAACAGCAAATGGAAGAATCCTTCATAGGTTAAGACATTTTCTATGGTCTCAGTCACGCAGTGAGAACCAATCTTCATCATCGATACCAAACCTTAAGAATGAGCCAAGTTTGTAAGCATAGTGCACGAATCTATTCTTTCCTACATTCCTAAGCTAGTGTTATTTCAGCTATTGAATTTGGTTAATTTAAATGAAAACATCGATGCTCAAGATATGCAGCTATCTACTCAGGAAAGGGGCGAATTCTTCCACAGCTGAATAACTTTGATCTTTTACTTTCATATGGACCTTGTTTCAAGGAGAATCTTGAGAGTTCATATGATTGTTCGGGAGCCAACCTATCAAAAAGGAAGATTTACAAGGAGGCCCAACCCATGTTGCTTGGACTCTTCATCATACCTCAAGTACCCGTGTTGGGCACTTGATACTCAGACATGGGTATGGACACTAGACCTTTCATTTTACACCAAAAATGTACAAATTTTCTAAAAAATCACCGAGTCCGACACAACACGGGCACTCCATACTTCAACATGGGTATGGCCAAGTCCGAGTAACATAGGTCCCAACGATTAAAAATGCGGTTTCAGTCATGGTGGTAGTAACAGGTATGGTATCACGGAATCACTCCAATGCAGGGGCATATCAAGGCTGTTGTGGGGTGATAATGCGGTTCATTCAATCTCAAAACCTTTCCAATATTATTGTTCTTTTGCAAAATGGCATCATTTTGAATCGACAGGCAGAATTACACATTCAGGAGTGTGGCAGAACTCATTGACTACAAGATTTTTTCCCCCACCCCAAATTTCTGATTGTATGTTCAACAATCATCTTCTAACACAATTACTCCTACATGTGGTCAATCTTAAATACAAAAGCAGCTAGTTGGTATGGGCATGCCACTCTTATAGTGCAAATCTCCAATAATAAATCTTGAAGCCACAAGACCATCCCCATTCCCTGTTCTTAAAGCTTCAAGCTTCTCTGCACAACTTTAAGGCATTTACATAGAATGAGCCCTCGTTCACTCACTTCCAATATCTTCTTCAAAATTAAATCAAAAGAGCAAACAACAAGTATATAAAATGAAGAAATTCTTTATTTTCGGGGGGGGGGGGGAGAGTATGAAGAAATTCATTTTAGCCTGTCATACTGTTATGCAGAATGCAAACAATAATGTTCGACCATGAGACATTATGACCAAAACGAACTCCCCACAAGTCAAGTAAAAAGGCCGATCTTCAGTGAGACATTGGCTGAGTATGAACCAACTTAGAAAGGAACCTATTGAGTCAAAAGATATAGCCAATCAAGATTCATGACAGAAACACAAGCAAATTATTGTGACCACCCTATTTCGGACTTTAGGCATCATCCATCTTATGGCTACCTCTCAAAGAAGCACATCAAAGGGGGGTGAACATTATATTTGGGCAAATAAAAGAGATCAGTGAAGAGCTACTTATTCACTCATTAGCCTTTCCAGTGCTACTACTAAGTAAGAAAATTATTTTAAAGAAGGGCTCTAGTTAAATAAAAGAGATCAGCTAAGAGCTACTTATTCACCCATTAGCCTTTTCAGTGTAATCATCAAGTAAGAAAATCTTCTTTTTCCCTGATAAAAAAAAAAGAAAATCTTCTTTTTCAAAGAAGGACCCTTTGAGTCTAGCACCATTTTCACTTGGAAGGGTGACAGGTAGAGTTGAAATACTGCCAACTATCATGTCAAGGGTTCTGAGGATAAATGAACATAAAGGACTCTGGTTTTTTTCCCACTTCCAAAAGTAAATTGGTTGAAGAGTGAGATTTTTGTGGGTTTTAATGAACAAACTCCTACTGTACACATCAAGGATAACTTTGTGGCATCAGAGAGTGCATATGGCCATTCAAAGGATGAAGCAGAAGCTAAGGGTAGAAATTCTTCCAAGAATAACAGAGAATGGTTTGGTAATGTATCGAGCGTCCAGAACTTATTACGGCTATTTTACACTAAGTTATTTGGTCGTTCATGGCCAATGATAACGAATAAAAGATTTGAAGGCAAATATCAAACAACATGCAGTGTTTCTTGCACATGCATTCCTGTGAATCCAACAAAGCCAGAAAAATGAGCAAGAGAAACCAAGCAAGAGCAAAGTTCATAGGTTCTTTTACTAACCTGAGTTTTGGTGAGCAATATTGGCTAAGGGTCTGAGTGAACAATGAGGCCAAAATTCTTTTGGAAGAATTAGTAATATAAACTATGAGTTCTTGGGGAGGAATATATCAGAAAATGCATCTAATCTTCTTCAGTATCAACATGTACCTGTTCCTTTTGCATTCCTGCAGCCACTTTAACTATGTGATATTCATTATAGGTCACTTTCAGATCATGGATATTGAACTATAAATCTTCTTTATGTAATTATCTGCTCTGAAGCTTTGGTATACATGAAGGTCAAAGGATAAGTAGGGGAATATGGCAAGGAAACCTTGCAATTGCTCAATTGGCCTATTTTGTGAACTCAGTCAAGTGCTCCGTTAAAAATAAAAAAAATTAAAAAAAACAGTTCGGATTTAATTTCTGACTCTTCAGAAATCGAAGTGGTTAAACGTTTTGAGTGCAATCTTCCACCCAGGCTGTCATTTTGACTTTTACTCTTTTGGTAAGCCATGGGCACTCTCAGTTGCAACAAAATGCAATTCCCATTTTGATAATCTGTCGATGTCATTCTTACTATCTTACTCTCTCTGGCTTTTTTCTAAAGTTGTTTTGAGCTCCTTCTGGAAAGAGCCTTTTGCCCTCTACGCTTGCAAGGCTAACATTGCCTACATCTTAATCTCCTTAGACCTACTATGTCTGTATTCACAATAGATATTGTCAGTAGGGTGTTGTAATTTGAGCTCCTCCTTGTAATATAGACTTACTGAATTAAATAATAATCGAGTATTGAAACCTCAGACACTCGACATCTTGCATCCTTCATCTCTTTGATCCCGTGGGGATGCTAATAAGGATTGCTTAGCCTTCCATTCCTCAGAGGAAAAACCTTAATCCACCCCTTTATTTCCTTTTCTCCCTCATTTGCAAACGCCTAAACGAGCTGCATTCAGTTCAAATCCAAGCACCATCCTGAATCAGCTGGGCCAAGCTTGGCTTCGCATATATAGGTCAGTAGCAACCTTGGACAAGTAAATTTGCTGATCCAACATAAAGTCTCTACAATAATTGTCCAGTCCCATTTTAGAGAGAGAGAGAGAGAGAGACCTGAAGCAGGGGGTATCAGGAACGGGGATGTCAGAGAGATCGGAAGACAAAGAACCTAGATGATCACAAGATGTTCTGGGCTCCACCCAACCAGACCCAGCTCCGCTTAACATCATCATCACCTCCTCCTCATCACCTAATTGTTTCCTTTATAACAAAGTACACAGAGGTTCAGGGAATCAAATATCAATAACTCAAAATCAGGACCAAACATCATACAAAGAATTTCGAAGCCCTAGATGAAATTCAATTACTTAAACTGAGTGAACGCGACAAAGAAAATTTGAGAATATGAAATGGTCGTGATCTCATACCAATGGAGTAGCATCTGACGCTGAAGAACACACCTCCTTCGACGTGTCCTGCGCTGCCACTGTGACTGCGTGATGTGTGAATTGGCATTGTGTTATTTTCAATCTATAACCGCTCATAGGGCGAGTTCATGCCTTATTGCCACCAACGTAATTTTATTTTTTTTTTTAATTTGTGCGCTACTTGGCGATGCTGTTTTTGGGTAATTGGCTTTTTAGTATTTTGGCATTAAGTGTTATTTATTTTTTTGGAGTAACTTTTTTGATTTAATTTTTTAGTACCTTACGTTATCATGCTTTGATTTTTTACTACCTTTTGAATTGCTATTTTAATTTTTTAATATCTCCCGTACTATTTTTTCTTTCACTTTTGATCCAAAACTTTTTGAAATTAGGAAAAGACCCTAGAATTGGGTAAAAGATGCAAATAAGCTATTTTAAGAGTCTTTTTTTTTTTTCAAGAAATATGCTTATTTTAAATTGTTAAACTTCTTATAATGACTTTACCGATTCTAGTTATCACAATATACTACTTATATCATAAATATTATATTTTATGTAGTTATAGACCCACCATGCTTAGGAACATAATAAAGCTTAATTAGGCAGTTATGACCGTTACCTGAGCTTAGTCAGTGTTGGACCCTGTCGTTCCTCTAGCGTATAATTTACAGAGATTGTTAATCTCAACCATACATTCCTCAGATCAGACACAATACAGATCTATTTTGTTTCATACCTAGGACCACAGTCACTAATCAATTTTATATATGTATATATATATATATATATATATATATATATATATATATATATATATATATATAAGGATAATGGAATTTTAATCAAGAAATTATAATATCTAAAATATAAGGTTCGATTGAATAGCGCTTCCTGTTGGAAAATTTCTTTTATTGAAAGCTTGAAAGTATAAATGTTACGATGGAAAGGTTGAAGAGGGGTTTAAACTACTAAGATCATAAGAGATGCTTACTCCTAGAGAAATTGAGATTCTCGACTTCCTTTTTACTCAAATATGTTCAAATAACCAAGTCCCTTATCAGCACTGAACCTCTCCTTTAATAGAGGAGATGAACTACATAAGATGCCCTAATAGTTACAGTACATACACTAATATTGTTTGCTGCACTCATATAGCTATAGTAGATTGTATTATTTTACTAACTTGACATTTCACAAAATCGTACAATAATGGTGCAATAACTTTTTAGAGCCTTTAAGTCATCTATATTGAGATTTTACATGCCTTCATCTTTAATAATATCTTTCAGTTCATCCTTATCTAGATAATTATCAAAATCTTCATCAAGTTAAAGATGTTTTGGATCCCATCTTTCTAATAATTCATGAATATATCTTTTTTCTTTTTCTGATAAGAATTTTCCAACTCCTACATCAAAAAGATAATCAATGACATCATCTAAAGTAGCTCTTCTACGTTCATATATTTATTGAAATTATTATGATAGATAAAAGTAGTGTTTCTATAATGCATTAGTATTTTTCCTTGTTCAATTAATACCCACATTTGATGATAAGTGTCGAAAAAAATCGATGGCTCTTGTTAAAGCATGATCACTAACTAATTCTTATCGTTTTAGAAATCATTCTTATTGTTTATCATTGAGATCATCTAAATCAACTAATTGAACAAGATAATGGGCTGGTTTTGGTTTTTTCGTTTTCATACTCAATTACTGTGCACAGTACTTCGACATACAAACTTCGATTGGATAAAATTTTTGTTGGGCCATCAGGAGATGTGAGAATCCAATGGATCCTTTTAAACATGCACTGTTGAAACCTAGTTAGTCTCGAGAAGAATGGATACTTCGAATATGGGATTTTCATGAGGTAAACTACCATTCCATATTCTCAGGCTTTCATGATGGGGTCATTTAGAGAGATTGAATTTGCTGGGAAACTAATACCACCAACTCTAAATTTGTTAGGAAAGAAGTTCGTACTGCTCCATGATACCATATGAATAATCATGATAGTAGTCGATATAGGCTGCATACCATTCATTGAACAATTTTTCTTGAGCATGAGAACTTATTTTTTAAAAAATATCATAAGGACACCTTAAGTAATGCATTTGTAACTCTAAACAGCTGAATCTTATCTTTGTACTATTATATAGGCAGAGGACAACATACCAAAGCGTGATTTATTTTGGGTATGAAATTCAAAAATATCCATAAAGATTCTACTAGAAAGAGAAATCTGTTTTAGTAGTAATGGCATTTCATTTTAAATCTCCTCCTTTTTCGGTAGGAGCTATGCTATGATGATTGTCGTTGGCAAGTTCATGAGTTAAACTATTTGCCAGAGAATTCTTCGACTTCTGTATATGTTCAATAGAGAAGGAAAACTAGTTGAGCCATAATTAATAATATAGGAGTTGCCTTTGCACTTGCGTATTTGATACATTCTTTTTCATAAAATCAAGTATTCCTTCACAATCGGTTTGAACTAGAAAACATTTTGGGGTTGAAAAGATTAAGAACTTTTTAATTCTCTTTATGACTATAAGGATTTCTTTTTCCATCTTGGGATAGCTGCATTATGCTGTATTAAAATTTTCACTGCAATATTTGCAGAGTTTTTCTCCTTGATTTTAAGTACTACACTCTAGTGCTCATTGTTGGCATTTGTCTCAAGAATTAAATCATCTCCTTCATTAGTTAGATTAAGAACAGGAAGATATTTATGCATCTTTTTGAAATTTTGAACAATCTTCTAATCACTAGAGATTCATGTCCAACTTCTTTCTTGAGTTTCTCAAGTTAACTAGATTTTTAATGAAATCTGAAGCATACATAAGACATCTAAGAAACATTTCTAATTGCTTCCTATCTTCAATCTTTTCAAGAAAATTTTCTATTTTTTCTAGAATATGCTTTTGTAGGATGATTTGTCCAGACCTAAAAACTCAATTTCTTATTCAGCATAAATGCACTTGTTCTTACTAAGAATAATACCATGATCAATGCATCTTTAGGCGACAGCTAGGGCATCATCTTTGTGCCGTTCTATGATCTTGGAAAAGACAAGGATATCATCAATGTAAACTAGATAGTTCTCGTTAAAATCTTTAACGATGTTATCCAATCTTCTTTGGAATATTTGAGGCTGTTTTTTTTAGACCAAACAACATTACTATCCACACATAATGTCCTTAAGGGTGTACTAAAAGCAGTTAAAGCAACGCTTTCTTCATCCATTTTGTTCTACTAGTATCTGCTTTTGCAATTCATTTTCGAGAACCAAAAGACTCATAGAATTCAATTAAAAAGGATTGCTTTGTTATGAATATAATAGCCATCAAAGACAGTATTATCATTAAGATTTTTGTAACTGATTAGCATTCCAACTTTTCCCGTTTTCTCTTCAACATGATTTCTTACCATAAAAGCAGGATCAGTATAAGGACTTTTACTATTGCTAATTACCCTTTATCTAATAGCCCTTTGATTTGCGTATCAAATTCTTGGATATCCTGGTGTGTATACACCATTTATTTGGCTCGGATGGTATTGTTTGGATTTAATAAAGTAATTTTTCCAAATGCCTTATCTTTATCCCAAAATTTTAGAGGATTATCAGAGTATAGTTCTTTGCATAATTAATCTTCTTGTTTAGCAATTTGCTCTTTAATAGATAACTCAAGTAGTGAGATTATTAGTGCTATCTCACGTTGTGCTATTCTCACCATGCTCATTGTGTATAAACTCAATCTTTTAATGAGTGTAATTTTTACACAATTTTTCAACAGGAATTGAGTGGCCATTAATTGTAAATATTATTTGGTTTATGGTCTGTGTGCATGGATAATATAATCTCTGAAAATTATATCCAATAATCATATCATGAGATGGTTGATTGGTATCCCATAAAACTGGTATAATGCATGGACTCTTCCTATATCTATGGATAGCCCTTCTATGGCTTTGTTATGGCTCATTATGCAATTATCATATCCTTAATTGTAAAAGATTCTTGACTTTTTTTCACATGAATTCTAGAAATAAAGATCTTTTTTCAAATAGATAGAACAACTAGTATCTACGTAGGCACACAATTTATATTTATTATATCTCTCTAAACATATATTTATTGGGATATAGATGCTATTAGGATTTGTGTAGGTGACTTCATAGCATATCTTCATAGTCATATTTTTTACTAACTCATCCTTATAGATTGATTCACCAACAGTTCTTGTTTTGTACCTAATGACTTTTCTATCTAGAGTCATACTTTGGTCTGCACTGTATTTTGTGGGTTCAAAACTCATTCTACTCATTTCACTGGTCATTCTAATTATATCATCTTCTTTAAGCTCTTTTTTAGCTGATGAAGACCTTTCTCTCTATTCTAATCTTGCATTCATGCTTCTTAGTAATTGAGGTTTAATGGTAATTGTACTATTTTCATTAACTTTCATTACATCTTTTTTTATTGATTTTTGTGGGATTGAAAAAGTTAGATATCCAAGACCTATCGATTTTTATCTCTTGATGATTGGATTTTATCCTTCGGATTTTTTGCATAGGATTTTCTACCTCTATTATTGTTACCTTCGTCTTTGGATCTCTAGTATTATCTAATTTGTAGATTTTTTTTCAAAATATCTTTAGTGGGTATCCTCCTCCTTTCATGTCCATCCCAATTGTTTTTATCTTAACGAATATGAAGTTTTTGACAAATTCATCTTGTAGGCTCACATAATATCCAGGGTTGCAATTGAATCATATAGATCCATTGCATAAATTGGTTTTAATCCCTATTATAATTTGATTATTAAATTTGATATGCCTAATATCGCAAAACAAAGCATAAATATCAATATCTTTGCCATAATATTATAAAGGAGTAATTTGTACTTGGACACTTCGAACATGGGTATACCTATACTTTCTAGTTGTGTTATGTTTAAGGATGTTTTTCCGATTAGTGAGATTAACTTCTCCGCATCATACTCACAATCTTTTATCTCTAAATATTCTTTCATCATTTTACATATTTACTTACTCTTTAATTGAAAGATGAATTTTTTATAGATCATGTGTTTTTGAATAATAGGAAGGACCCAATCCCCTTTGACATCTTTGTTTACATTATCTATAATAAATTCTTCTCCTTGAAGATTACGAAGACTAATTGGACTACTTTCCATCATATGACTAGTTTCTTCATAAGCACTTTCCTCATATTCATCTTCTAGTATATTCTCAACAATTCCCTTCTTGTTTTACATAGCTAGATCAAGTGCGTGTTCCTCAATAAGCTCAAAATAATTTAGATTACCTAAAGTTTCAATAAGCTTGTTATTCTTCATATTTTTGCATTCGTTTGCATAATGATCTACTTTTCCGCATGCCCAATAATTACAGTTGTTTTTCCCGATAGGATAATAAGCTGTTTTTTCTAAAAATTCTTCTTTTTTTAGGGCTTGGTTTGTTATAATATTTTGTTTTATATTTCTCATCTCTTTGTTTGTTAAAACTCTTTTTCTTATAAAATTTTATTTTTCTTCTTCTCTCAGGTTCCTTTCTCTATTGGTGAAGAGAATCCCAACAAGCTAGAAGTCGTTTCTTCATTTTCTTTTGTTTTTGGAGATCAAGGCATTGATCATTGACCCATTTCTTAAATAAGAGATTCTTGTACCAAGGGTATCGATGACTTCTGTTTTTTCAAGCCATGTAATGTATTTTTCAATAATTATGGAATTTATCGGATATGATAATTTGTCATAGAACATACCAAAATTGATTTCATTATACCAAATTTGTATACTAACTAATTTCAGTAATGTACTTTTTCTAATATCTCATATCCCACAACTCTATGTTATTAATCTTTCTTTGCCATTTTCTAACTTTTTCTTCAGAATTAGATTTAGCTCGATAAATTCAGTTTTGATTTTCTTACATAAATTTTGAATACTACAGCTGGTGTTTCTATCATTCTTAATGCATTTTTACCATCCTCATTTAATGAATCATACTAATCATGTACAGGGCCAGAAAAACTATGTTCTATATAGTTTAGGAAATTTTCAGCAGTCCACCTAGTATTCAAGCTTAGGACATTATTCATGCCTCTTTTCCAAAGCTCAAATATTTCTTCTCTATTACGAGCTCTATCAATATTTAAGATGCATCCTCGGTGTGGATTTTACGTTTAGTCTTAAAACCATTTTTATTTGTAAGTGCACAAGGTTCATTGTAGACTAGCGAGTATAGGGGTGTCGATCTCACAAGGAACAATAGTGATTTTGAATTTAGCCTTTTTGATTATAAAGAATTATTCAATTGAGGGGTTCAGTTATTGATGTGGATTAATTAAACAAAAGAAGAGTGAATAAGTCAAGAGAGTGAAGAGAAATCAAATGAGAGAAAAATCTAGGATTTCGGAGTTCATCATTGATGCAAATATTGATTTACTAATTTAAATGGGGGTCCAATTTGCTTCTTGTTCAACCTAAGCTACAAGCATTAAGCCATAAATTAAAAAGATGATTATAATTATCAAATGAGATTATTTATCTAGTGATTTAGCATGAGCCATTCTTTTTAGACATAACTCATCTAATTTCTAGTATGAATTATTCAATTTTAACAATTAGAATTTTAAGTCCAATTGCATAACCATCATATTAGCCTACAAGGTCTAATATTCATTTGAGATAGGAAATTAAACTATTGTAATCAACATGATTAAACAATAGTATTAAGATGCATAAATATATTAAGTTCAAGTCTAACTTCTTTTATTCAATGAAAAGAGACGAAAATAATCCCAAAAGAAATTAACAAAATAATATTATTATCAAGGATCCTTCCTAATCCTAGAAATGAGTAGTTTAGCCAGCCATAGCTAGCAAAAACACCATTGAAGTTGGTATATTTCACTTACTATGCCCAAACTTTAATACTCAATTACACAAAATGATGAAATTAAATGTAAACTCTCAAATATGACTCACAAATGAGATGAGAAGAAAAGAGAAAAATAGCTTAATAAAGCTTATTTTCTTCTAAATCCCTAAGCTCAAATGATTTTATTTTACAAACTACTCTCAACTCTCTAAAGAAAAACAGAAGATGGAAGATAGAAGAATGCATGGATGCTTGAATGAGAGTGAGTGGATGAGTGAATTTTTCCCAAACCTTGACCCCTATTTATAGGGGAAATCCAACCCCTTTGGTGCCCTAAAATTAATTAAATTTAATTTCAATTAATATTTTGGCTATCATGATGCATAAGAAAAGGCTAGTTTTTAACTAAAATTAATTTAATTAATTAGCCTTGATTGGGTTAACAATTAGTGCATGTGGAGAATTAAGCAAGGCAGCTGTGTTGATTCAGCTAATGCCCACGGGCACTGGACAACGACGCTAGGCTGCAAACCAAGAGAAATGAGCAAGTGAGGAAGAGAAAAGAAGGGTGGTGCTAGTGGATTGGGCCTCGATTTGGGCTGAGGGACAGGAAAAGAGAGTGAGTAAAAGAGGAGAGGGATAGGGAAGCCTAGGCTGGTGCAGGCTTGCTTGCTGGGCCGCAGCTTACAAGCCTAGGCGGGAGAGAGAGTGAAGGAAAGAGAAGGAGAAGTAGGGAGGGGGGAAAAACTATTGGACCAAGCTGCCAGAACAAGCCCAATTGGTGCTTGTGAGGGGGTGAGAGAAGAGGTGGATGAAGGTTGGGCTTTGGGCTGGGCAAACTGTTGGGCTGTGGGTGCTGAGAACAACAAGCCCAACTTTGCTGCATCTTTCTTCTTCTTTTTCCCTTTGGGCTTGGACTTTAGGCTTTGTCTATGTGGAAGATCTGAGTAGAATTGAACAACTCCATCCAAATTCTTCTATTTCATTTTTACTTGAAAATTTCATAAAATATGCATTATTTACTCATAAAAAATATATTTCAAAGACGTAAAAGTCGGTAAAATGAAGGGTAAAAGTTCATATAAAATATGAATTATCAACTCCCCCATACCAAAACTTTGCTAGTGCTCGAGCAAAGAAATACAGTAATGCTTATATTCATTTAAACCATAAAAAAGAGTAAGAATAAGATCAGAGAAGAAAATCAAGTGATCCAACTATGAATGCTCACTCCAAATCACATACATCAATTCACTACCAACCCACAACTCATTACCAAAGATTTCTAATTTCAACTAAGTCAAAGACCATGATTCAAGCAAATTAAGTACATAATGAAACCATGTAGTAAACCATAAGCACAAAGTTTCACACCGCATAACAAAATCACAAGAGCATCTTTAAAATAAAGTTCCCAATGCCAAATCAGTTTATTGTTCTCTTTTTCTTGATTTTTTTTTTTGAGACTTAGAATTTTTTCAATAGTTACTTGATTCCATGTGCTCTCTTGAGTGGATAAAGATATAAATAAAGATAACACTCAGAGGAGCACTTAGTACATATTTAGGCGATTAAAGATATGGATAAAGATAGAACCTGAACATTGGTACCGAAATCAGCACTTAATTATTCAATCTATTTTCTAGATTGAAAATTCAATGGGAAACTCAATGCTTATCAAATACTCATCATGACATTGTAAATGGGGTTACATCTCAAACTCAAAATCGACTATATAGTGACATTAGTACAACACAAATTTTGGACCATCAACCAGTCAAAGCTGGAAATAATCTCTAATGAGCATGGGTCACATGAATCAAATCCTCATAAGAAGAGCAGAAAATGCATAATTAGAACACTCAAACTCTTCCCAAAATCAAATTCACTCAAGATTTTCAAGTTTAATTTTCATCAAAATTTTCATTTTGCCTTCCCTCCACACCTAAACCTTATATTGTCCCCAATGTAGAAAACAATAAGAAAGAGGGAAATGGAGAAAAGAACAACACAACCTAATAGCACGAGGAAATCATTTCCATATAAGCCCAACAATTCAAACTCCTAAAGTTCTTTTATAACCATCACCAACCATAAAAGCCAAAAATGAAGTGAAGAATCACACCCAAAAATACCAACACACCAAAAAGAAAAAGAATACAAAAGACTCAAATTCACGTTAAAAGATTGGGTTGCCTCCCAACAAGGGCTAAGTTTTATGTCTTCAGTCAGATAAGGTCCCACCCACTAATCATAGTAGATAGGATCTACTAGATTGATGGATTCAATCAAACCAGGGCCAATATCATGAGTCACAATAGGTTTCAAACGTTGGCCATTGACCATGAGAACTTGGCCATTTTGGGGATCCAAAATTTGGATTGCCCCTTATGAAAATACTTCTTGGGCAACAACAAGACCGTCCCATCTAGATATGAACTTGTCAGGAAATAGTTTAAGCATAGAGTTAAAAAGCGAAACCTTCTGATTAGGTTCAAAAGATTTACGAGAAATCATTTTATCATGAAAAGCTTTGGTTTTAGCTTTATAAATCTTATCATTCTCATAGGCGTCATTATGCAATTCATCCAATTCATTCAACTGAAGCCTATGGTTAGAACCACTTGTTTCATAACAAAATTAAAAGCTTTGATAGCCCAAAAAGCATGGTGTTCTAATCAACTGGCAAGTGACAAGCCTTACCAAAAAGGAGTCGGTAAGGAGACATCCGAATAGGAGTCCTATAAGTAGTACGATAGGCCCATAGATGCAATCTCAAAGACCAGTCTTTTCTATCAGGTCGAACCGTTTTTTCAAGTATGGACTTGATCTCACGATTAGACTCCTCAACTTGACCACTAGTCTGAGGGTGATAGGGGGTAGCTACTTTGTGGGTAACAAAATACTTTCTAAGGAAAGCCTCAAAAGATCGATGACAAAAGTGACTTCCTCCATCACTAATAAGAGCTTTAAGGGTATCATACCAATAGAAAATGCTTTCTTTCACAAATTTGACGACAACCTTGTGGTCATTGGTCCTAGTAGCCTGAGCTTCCGCCCACTTTGACACATAATCAACAACAACCAATATATAAACAAAGCCAAAGGATGGGGGAAATGGACCCATGAAATCAATGCTCCACACATCAAATATCTCAACAATCAGAATAGGGAAAAGGGGTATCATATCACGACAGGACAGGGCACTGGTACGTTGACAACGGTGATAAGCAAGACAAAATCAGTGAGCATCTCTAAATAGAGTGGTCTAAAAGAACCACTTTGTAGGACTTTAGCAGCTATCATACGACCTCTAAAGTGACCACCACAAGCATAAGAGTGACAAAAGGTGAAAACACTATAAATTTCACTCTTGGGGACACATCTACGTACCATTTGGTCAGGTCAATGTTTGAAAAAGTAAGGATCTTCCCAATATTAATGTCTTACCTATGAGAAGAACCTATCTTTCTCTTGTTTGGACCAGTGAGAAGGAATCTTTCCAGTGGCAAGATAGTTTACATTATGAGCAAACCAAGGGAGAGGGGCATGTGACATAGCAAATAGTTGCTCATTAGGAAAGTGGTCAGAAAATCCAATTGAGTCATCAGTATACTCAGTAGAGATTCTAGACAAGTGGTCTGCAATTAAATTTTCAGAACCTTTCTTATCTTTTGTCTCAATGTGAAACTCCTTGAGTAACAAAATCCATCTGATGAGTCTTGGTTTGGTGTCATTCTTAGCCAACAAGTGTTTTAATATAGCATGATCAGTAAACATAATCTCTTTTAAACACAAAAGGTATGGACATAATTTATCAAGTGCAAATACAACAAGTAGTAACACTTTTTTAGCAGTTAAATAATTCTTTTGAGCATCAGTTAGAGTTCTACTAGCATAGTAAATGACATGAGGCATTCTATTCACCTTTTGACCCAAAACAGCTCCAATAGCAAAATCAGATGCATCGCACATAATCTCATATGGTAAAGAAAAATCAGGGGGCTGCACAATAGGGGCCGACACCAACAAAGATCAAAGCTTTTCAAAAGCTTTCACACAAGACTCATCAATCACAAAAGGAGCATCTTTAGTAAGGAGATTAGTAAGTGGGCGAGTAGTTTTACTAAAATCCTTAATAAATATCCTATAGAAACCAACATGACCGAGGAATGATATGACTTGCTTCACAGAAGAAGGCATAGGCAGATTAGAAATCAGATCAACTTTAGCTTTATCAACCTCAATCCCTTTTTTGGACACTTGGTGACCCAACACAATCCCTTTTTGGACCATGAAATGACTCTTTTCCCAACTCAAGACCGTATTCACTTCTTCACATCTTTTTCAATACAATGGATAGATTAGCAACACAAACATCAAATGAAGAACCAAAAAGTGAGAAATAATCCATAAACACTTCCATGAAATGATCAATATAATAAGAAAATATGGTCATCATGCATCTCTGGAATTGGAAGGTGCATTACACAACCCAAAATGCATCCGCCGATAGGAAAAGGTACCTGATGGGCATGTAAAGGTGGTTTTGTCTTGGTCCTCAGGATAGATAGGTATTTGGTTGTAACCAAAATAACCATCTAAAAAGCAATAAAAACTTTGTCCAGCTAATTTTTCTAAAATTTCATCAATGAATGGGAGAGGAAAATGGTCCTTTCTGGTGACAGAATTCAGCTTTCTGTAATCAATGCACACCCTCCACCTTGTGGTTTGTCTAGTAGGAATCAATTCACCTTCATTTTTCTTAACCACAGTTATGCCAAATTTCTTATGGAGCACTTGTACTGGACTGACCCATTGACTATTAGAAATAGGATAGATAATGCCTGTATCTAAAAGCTTTACTACCTCTTTCTGAACAGTTTGGGTAGAGATATAATAGAGGGTGGCATAGGAGTACCAGCCAAAGGGGAAAGAGGTTCATAAATGGACACCCATGAGGAAGACTCAAGATGAGGAGTGGAATCAAGAGTAAAATCTATTTCATCTATTATACTTCCTAAGTCACATAATCTCAAATCCCCATGGGAAAGATAGGTTTCCAAGGGATCACTACTCAGAATAGCAGGCAAAGCTTCTTCAATAATTTCATCAATCACACCAACAAAGAAGCATTTAGATTCATCTTCAAACATAGGTTGAGCAGAAGCTTTGAAAATGTTAAGCCTAACCCTCATGTTCATGACCGAGACATCCATCACTCCTGACCTACAGTTAATGGTGGCATTAGTTGTGGCTAGGAAGGTATGTCTACAGTTAATGGTGGCATTAGCTGTGGCTAGGAAGGTATGTCCTAAAATAAAAGGAATATGCTTAGAAGCATGACTAGGATCCATGTCCAACACAATAAAGTCAATAGGAAAGAATCCTTTATCAGTTTGAACCAATACATCATCTATCTGCCCTCTAGGAGTCCTAATTGACCTATCAGCAAGCTGAAGGGTATAGTTGGAAGGTTTTAGTTCACCTAATCCCAACTCTAAGTAAACAGAATATAGTATCAAATTAACACCAGAACCTAAATCCAAAAGTGCCCTTTTAATTTTATGATTGCCAATAAAACATGAAATGGTAGGAACACCGGGATCTTTGAACTTAGGTGGAGTGTCACATTTCAAAATTGAGCTTACTTGTTCACTTAGAAGAACCTTTTTAGACTTGTTATCTTTAGATTTTCTTTTAAAAGTGCACATATCTTTAAGGAACTTAGCAAAAGCCGGGATTTGCCTAATCACTTCCAAGAGTGGAAGATTGACCTTAACTTGCTTAAAGGTCTCTAAGATGTCATCTCTTTTTCTATCTTTTTTGGAAGGGAATGGTACATCCAAAGCTTGAGGGTAAGGAACCCTTGGCTTATATGTCACAGTAGGATCAGGCACAACAGGGGACGGGATGGGTCATTCTCTTTTTCAGTCCCAAGGTCACTCTCCATGGTCTTAAGTCTTTCCTCTTTATCATGTTCCTTCTCACTTACCTTGTTATCTACTTTTTTACCACTCCCAAGAGTCATTATAGCTTTCAATTGTTCAAATTGTTGACCTTTAGGGTTCTATATGAGATGACTTAGAAGTTTTCGTTCTTCTCGTTTACCTACAACTATGGGTAGTTGTCCAAGTTGGGTTTCTAACTTAGCTATAGATTGTGAGTGAGAATCAACAATATGTATTCTGGAATCAATTTCATGGACCTTAGAATCAACATTTTGCACAACAAAAGTCAAGGTACTAAGGGCAAAAATCACCTTGTCTATATCAGAGCTCCCAGATGGAGCTTAATGGAAAGAGGGATGAGCATATCTTTGGTTTTGAAAACTAGGAGGGGAACGTATGCTAGATTGTGCTTGAGGATTCTCAACATTTTGAGACCTCCATGAAAAATTTGGATGATTCCTCCAACTAGGGATGGCAAAAAACTGGGGAAAATCCGTCCCCGTCGGGTCCCCGACCCGAAGTGGGGAAAAATCCCCGTCCCCAACGGGGACGGGGACGGGGACGGGGATGGGGGGGAAATTTAATCCCCGACTAGGGACGGGGATGGGGACGGGGACATAATCTTACCCGTCCCCGTCCCCGTTTCCCCGGCGGGGATTTATCCCCGTTCCTACCCCCGTCCCCGATAACCCGATCGGGGGTAATTCCCCGTCCCCGTACCCGTTTCTAATCTAAAATTACGAAAATGACCCTATTTTAAAAATTTTTAAATAAATTAAATATGTTGATATGTGTAATTTTAGCCTAGAAACCCTAGGTATATATGCCAACTATGCGTGAGTCACTGAGTAGTGAGTCCCGTGACCTCTCCTATCTCCAGCGTCCAGCCAGCAGCAGCTATCATTCATTCATTCTATCCTCAGCCCTCCTCTGCAGTCTATCTCTCAAAACCCTAGGCTCTTGTTCTTCTTCTTCTTCTTCTTCTTCTTCTTCTTCTTCTTCTGCTGCTGCTGCTGCTGCTGCTGCTTCTTCTTCGCTTCTTCTGCAGTCTCGGGCTCTCGGCTATTCTTCTTCGATTCTGCTTCTTCTTCTTCTACTCGGCAGTCTCGGCTACTCCTCAAGTCCTCATACCCGTCGCCACTCGCCACGGTCCAGTGCTGCAGTCCTCTACTCGGCTGTCCTCTTCGGTTCTTCTTCTTGTTCTTCTGCTCTGTCAAGTGTCAACTGCAGGAAGGCCAGGTCCTGTTCAGAACTCACCGGTGTCGGTAAATTCTGCTCAACTTCTTCAATGTTTTAGGGTTTTCATGGGTATTTGCTATCAGATTCTGCTCGACTTCTTCAATTTTTTTGGGTTTAAATGGGTGCCGGCAAGGCCACTGTTATGTTCTTCTTCTTCAATTATGCTATCAGATTCATGGGTGTTTGCTCTGATGTTGTTCTACTTTTGTGATTCTTTGTTTTTGCTCGTCTACTTTTGTGATACTTTTGTGATTCTACTTTTGTTTTTGCTCGTCTATTTGCTCTGATGGGTGTTTGCTCGTCTATTTGCTCTGATGGGTTTTTGCTATTGCACTAATCAGAATGTGGCACCAAAATTTAGAGTTGTTGGTGGAATCTGTAAATGGTGGAATCAGATTATCAGAATCTGTAAATGGTGTTGCTCGTCTATTGCACATGTAAATGGTGGAATCTGTCATCTTTGTTCCCCCTCTTTTTAGACCGTTTGTGACTAGGCAAATCAAACACACTTACTTTGTAAAGAGGGATATTAGGCAAATCAAACATATGCTGGCATCAATAATAAAAGAATCTGTTCATAACTGTGAAGTTTTGATGACCAATTCTGTTGAGTTAATTTGCTTTCTACAAGTAATTGATTTGCTTGTTAATTTGCTTGTAAACCAAAACAGCCATGATATTAGGTATTCTTCAAGTAATTAATTTCCTTGTTAATCCTAGCATTTTCAAACTCCAAAATAAAAAAATTGTGACCAACATGATTGTTTGGATGCCAGTAGAACAATAGATTGCTTTTGTTTGATCATTGCAAGTTGTTGGTGAACTTTTGGGAAGGTTGTTTTCTTGTGAGTTGTTGGTAAACTATACTAAGTTATTGTTTTGCTATGGAAGCTCTTGGAGGTTTAACAATAATGGCTAGTGGACCATCTGGCCCATCTCCAAGCTGTACAAACAAAGATGCGGCCGATGCGGGAATCGGAGATCCCACTCCGACGAATACCAATGTTGACACCAATGTTGGTTCATGTGGGACACCAAATGCAACTGAAGATGATGGCACGACACTAACATTGGGAAAGACAAGGAAATTTATCTCTGACGTTTGGGAGCATTTTACTCTTGAGGTTCGAGATGGCATAGACAAAGCCATTTGTATATATTGCAAGAAAGCACTTGGTGGTTCTTCTAAAAATGGCACAAAGCATTTGAGAGATCATCAACAATGTTGCCCCATGAAGAAATATAGAAACATTACTCAAGATTTTGCTCAAAAGAAGTTGAAGCTAGAGACTTCCGGAGATCAAAAAGGGAAGCTTGGTTATGGAAACTTGGTGTATGATGAGGAGGAAGTAAGGAGGGAGCTTTGTAATATGGTTATCATGCATGAGTATCCTCTTGCTATGGTAAACCATCTTGGTTTTAGAAGGTATTCAAAGGCTCTCAATCCTACTTTTAAGATGATATCAAGGAACACTCTCAAGAAAGATATCATCAAAATTTTTGAATATGAAAAAAGCAAAACAATGAAATTGTTGGGAAGTATCAAAAGTAAGGTGGCCATCACCACGGATATGTGGACAGCTCAAAATCAAAAACGTGGTTTTATGGTCATAACCGCTCATTGGGTTGATAATTCATGGGCCTTGCAAAGTCGAATTTTGAGGTATTTTTTCTTTACTTAATTTTTAAGATAGTCATTAATTATCTTTATATTTCATACTTTTTAATGAAACTAATTTCATTCTCTTATGCCTAGGTTTGCATATGTTCCATGTCCTCACATTGCAGAGGCTATTTCTGAGAAATTAATGGAATGCTTTTCGGATTGGAATCTTGGTAGAAAGTTATCTTCACTCACAGTGGACAATTGTGCTTCCAATGATGTTGTAATTGCCATTCTTAAAGATCAGTTGGACGTAAGAGCACTCCCTTTAGAAGGTAAATTCTTCCATATGCGTTGTTGTGCACATATTCTTAACTTAATTGTGAAGGATGGATTAGAAGTCATTGAAAGTTCAATTGAAAAGATTCGTGATAGTGTGGCATATTGGAGAGCAACACCAAAAAGGGAGGAAATTTTTCAACAAGTTTGTGATAGTTTGAGTATTTCTTATTCGAAAAAATTGAAACTTGATTGCAAAACGAGATGGAATTCTATGTTTTTGATGCTTCAAACGGGCTTGATATATAGGGAAGTTTTTCCAAAGTTGGCTAGAAGGGAAAAAAATTATAAATGTTTGCCTAATGATGATGAGTGGGACAAGGCTAGAGAGTTTTGTGACAAGTTGGATGTTTTTTATGAGGTGACTCTATTATTTTCGGGCACCAAGTTCCCGACGGCAAACATTTATTTCCCTAAAGTGTTTGATGTTAGAATGGCTTTGGATGATATGCTTTTTGATTCGAATGTGACAATCAAGTCTATGGGAAGAAAAATGCTTGACAAATGGGAGAAATATTGGGATACAATTCATGGAATAATGGGAGTTGCTTGTGTTTTGGATCCTAGATATAAATTGGAAATGTTGAAATGTTGCTATTCTATGATTTATGATTTTGATGTGGAAATCAAAGTTGATGGGATCAAGGATATTATTTATGCATTATTCAATGAATATCAAGAAAAGTTCAAGGGTATGAATGAAAGTCATAGTGTTTATAGTGATTCTACAAATGCATCTACAATGACTTCTGAGGGTAGTGGATGTGGTGGTAGAAGGAGAACTGTGGAGCACATATATAATACAAAGTTTAAGAAGGGTCCACCAATTCAACAAAAATCTGAGTTAGATTTATATTTGGAAGAACCTACCGCCGCAGGGGTAGATACCTTTGATATATTGGCTTATTGGAAGGGATGTGAGTCGAGGTACCCTATTTTAGCTGCAATTGCTAAAGATATTTATGCTATACCTATTTCGACAGTAGCTTCCGAGTCTGCATTTAGTACAGGAGGAAGATTTGTAAGTCCTTATCGTAACCGCCTACATCCGAAGACATTAGAAGCTTTAATGTGTGCTAGAGATTGGATTTGGGCTTCCATAGAGTCGGAAGGTATGCTTTCTTTCTTTTATATGTTTGTAGTTAACATGAAAGAACATTTTTATCTTTTTTACTAATTTGTTTATTTTATGTATTGTAGACGTTGGTGAAGTTACATCTTATCGTCATACCCCTTCGGCTGATTATGATGATGGTGAAATTGAAGATGAACCTGAAATTTAGATGACTTTCACTTGGTTGCTATGTTAAATTATGGACATTGTTTATTTCGTGGAGAGTTCTTATTGAACTTTGGTTGTATTTTAAACTTTTAGTTCTTGAACTATAGTTTTGTTTGACTTGCTTAGACTTTGAATTTGATTGGATTGTGGTGTAATTTGTGCATTGTTAGCATAATTTGTTAAACTTTAATTTGGTTTAGATTGTAAAATTTGATGAATTTTATTACACTTGTGTAAGTGTTGCATGAAGTTTAGTAGAACTTATTATAAGGGACTAAGGAAGGAAAAACACAGCGGGTGAAAATCCCCGTTGGGGATTTACTTATTACATGGCAGGATAAAAACAACGGGTATAAATCCCCATGGGAGCCCCGTCGGGGATTTTATTACATAGCAAGGAAAAAAAATAACGGGTATAAATCCCCGTTGGAGCCTCGTCGGGGATTAAATCCCTGTCGGGGATGGGGATGGGGATGGGGGGGATTTTTTCCCCACAACGAGGAACGGGGCGGGGACGGGGATGGGGGATCTTGGCGGGGACGGGGACGGGGAATATGCCCCCCGTCCCCAACCCGCCCCGTTGCCATCCCTACCTCCAACCATGATTATAAGTATTAGAATAAGGATTTTTGGATGGATAAAATTCTTGGGTAGCATTTACTTGTTCAGTCACATAGTCAGACTTACCAATACAAGGACAATCAACAGAAGCATGCATGGCACTAGCGCAAATCGAACACAGATCATGCATAGAAGGGGCATTAGACACTTTATTCATGCACAACAATTTTGATCAATTTTCTTAGCTAAAGCATCAACTTTACTAGAAAGGTCAATTGAATGTGAAACCTCATAAATCCCCCCTTTACTTCCTAATTGCTTAGGCAAATCAGAGTGTGAGGAAGTAGCATGCAAGTGTGAATTTTCACTCAAATGTTCAAATAATTCCCAAGCTTCTTAGGAGTTCAATACAAGAAACTACCACTACATGATGCATCAACCATTTGCCTATTGTGCTTATTTAAGCCAGAGTAAAAGCTCTAGACGAGTTGCCACATAGGGACCTCATGATGAGGACAACTTCACAACAGCTCTTTAAACCTTTCGCAACATTCATGTAATTGCTCATTTTTATTTTGTGAGAAAGTGATTATAGCACGTCTTAAGACAGTTAGTTTACCAATAGAGAAAAACTTTTACAAGAAGTCTTTTTGCAATTGATCCCAAGTGGTGATATTTGTCTTATTGTCCAACCAAGATTTAGCTTTATCTTTTAAAGAAAACGGGAAAAGCCGCAAGCGAAGAGTATCATCAAAGATATTATTCAAGAACACAGTGGAACAAATCTCTAAGAAAGCATCAACATGCTTGAAAGGATTTTCAGACTCTAGCCTCTAAAACGACAGGAGCATTTGGATAAGAGAATGTTTAATCTCAAATGGCACCGTAACAGTGGGCATACGTGTTCTTGTAGGTGAGTCATATATGGCAAGAGCAAAATACTACTTAAGTTGCTTAGGTGGTAGAGTTTGTTCTTCAACCATCTTGCTCTTAGATTCCTTTTTCTTAGCTCTTATCTTATGAAGAGAGCGTTCAATTTCAAAATTATATGGTACATGATCTAAGGATAAAGAACGTGTACCATGCATAAACCTGCAAACAACCAGGAGAAAAGAATGAAATCACCACAATAATAACTACCAAACAAAATAAGAAGGACATAGAAGAGAGAGATAAGAAGGAAAGCAATAAATAAAAATAAACAAATAAAAGAAAGATCCAAGGGAAGGGGGAAAAACTAAAAAAAAGGCAAAATAAATAAAATAAAAAGAGAAAAAAAATGAAATAAAAGAGAGGAGGATTGTTAGATTAGATACAATAAATAAAATAATAGAAATCAAATAGTTAGATTAGATTAGATTAGATTAGGTTAGAAGGGATAGGAAAAATAGTTAGATTAAAAGGGAAAGGGAAGAACAAAAATAAAATGGTTACATTACGAGGGATTGGGGAATAAAACAATAAAAATAAAAGGGAAGGGGGTGGAGAATAAATAGATAAAATTGCTAGATTAGTGGGTAAGAAGGGACAAAAAAAAAAAAGAATAAAAGGAAGGAAAAATTCAAAAATTACTATTTGTTCTCCTGCAGCGGCACCAAAAACTTGGTGTGTTTAGTTTTAAAAATCTTTTTACTTGCAAGAACACATGGTTAATTGCAGACTAGGGAGTATAGGGTATTGATCCTACGATGAACTATAGTGATTTTGAATTTAGCCTTTCCCATTATAAAGAATTATTCAATTGAGGAGTTCAGTTATTGATGTGGATTAACAGAACAAAAGAAGAGTAAATAAGTGAAGAGAGTGAAGACAAATCAATGCGGATTAACAGAACAAAAGAAGAGTAAATAAGTGAAGAGAGTGAAGAGAAATCAAATGAGAGAAAAATCTAGAATTTCATATTTCACCATTGATACAAATATTGATTTACTAATTCAAATGGGGGTTCAATTTATCTCTTGCTCAACTTAAGCAACAAGCATTATGCCATAAATTAAAAAAGATGATTACAATTATCAAATGAGATTTATCTAGTGGTTTAGCATGAACCATTCTCTTTAGACATAACTCATCTAATTTCTAGTATAAATTATTCAATTTTAACAATTATAATTTTAAGTCCAATTGCATAACCATCATATTAGCCTACGATGTCTAATATTCATTTGAGATAGCAAATTAAGCTATTGTAATCAACATGATTAAACAATAGTATTAAGATGCATACATAGAGTAAGTTCAAGTATAAACTCAAATTATGCAATGAAAAGAGACAAAAATAATCCCAAAACAAAAAATTAACAAAACAATATTATTATCAAGGATCCATTCTAATCCTAGAAATGAGTAGTTTAGTCAGCCATAGTTAGCAAAAACACCATTGGGAAAAACAACATTGAAGTTGGTGTATTTCACTTTCTATCCCAAACTTTTGTACTCAATTACACAAAATGATAAAATTAAGTGTAAGCTCTCAAATGTGACTCAAAAATGAGATGAGAGGAAAAGAGAAAAATAGCTTAACAAAGCTTATTTTCTTCTAAACCTCTTAGCCCAAATGATTTTGTGTTGCAGAATACTATCAACTCTCTAAAGAGAAATAGACGATGGAAGATAGAAGAATGGTTGGATGCCTGAATGAGTGAGACGATGAATGAATTTTTCCCAAACCTTGACCCCTTTTTATAGTGGAAATCCAACCCCTTTTGGTGCCTAAAAACTAATGAAAATTAATTTCAATTAATATTTTGGCTGTTATGATGCATAAGAAAAGGCTAGTCTTTAACTAAAATTAACTTAATTAATTAGCCTTGACTAGGTTAACAATTAGTGCATGTGGATAATTAAGCCAGGCAGTTAGGTTGATCCAGCTAATGGGCTATGGCTAGCTGGGCCACGGGCACTGGACAACGAAGCTAGGCCACGGATCAAGAGAAGGGAGTGAGTGAGGAAGAGAAAAGAAGGGTGGTGCTGGCGGATTGGGCCTCGGTTTGGGCTTAGGGACATGAAAAGAGAGTAAGTAGAAGAGGAGAGGGATGGGGAAGCCTGAGTTGGTGCAGGGTTGCTTGCTGGACCGCAGCTTACAGGCTCAGGCAAAGAGAGAGTGAAGGAAAGAGAAGTAGAAGTGGGGTAGGGGGAACTGTTGGACTAGGCTACCAGAACAGGCCCAACCGGTGCTTGTGAGGGGGTGAGAGAAAAGAGGTCAATGCAGGCTGGGCTTGAGGCTGGGCAAACTGTTGGGCTACGGGTGCTGTGAACGACAGGCCTAGTTCTGCTACATCTGTCCTCTTTTTTTTTTTTTTCCCTTGGGCTTGGACTTTAGGCTTTGCACATGTGGAAGATCCGAGTAGAATTGAACAACTCCATCCAAATTCTTCTGTTTCATTTTTGCTTTAAAATTTTAGAAAATATGCATTATTTACTCATAAAAAATTATATTTCAAAAACTTAAAAGTAAGTAACATGAAGGGTAAAAGTTCATATAAAATATGAATTATCAATTTTGGCTCATTAGGGTAAGACCAATCTCTTGAAGGGTTATGGTTTTCCTTGGGATAAACCCAAGGGAGAAGTTAGTTAGACATCTTGCACGAACGTATTTAGATTTAATAAAGTGGGTATTTCTTCTAGAAAGTTCACCAAATTCTTCAGGTTTAGGAATAACGTTGTTAATTAGATTGGGCTAGATTTCATCTATGTTAAGTTCTTATCCAATCTCAGTGTTCTCATCGTCAAGTATTGCGTCCATAATTTTGTTTAATTCTTTTGGATTTTGTTTCTCATCAAACATATTCTGCAAATCTTCAAGATTACACTGCTTATACTCCATCATCTTCTTCTTTCTCTACCTTTTCAAATATTTTTTCAGTTGATTTTCTCCTACTTCTTTTTAGATTTTTATATCAAGTAAAGGAAATGGATTTTTATTTTTGGGTTTTGGAAAGGTAATTTATGCTGAAATGGAGTACTAATACTTAAAGTAGATTTTTCAATATGTCTAAGCTCGTTAAATATAGAGAGATGAATTATAGATAATTACTTCTTAATCTCCTTAAATTTAGTCTTAATCTTTGCCAATTTGACTTTTAATCCTAAAACTATATCAGTGATATAGTTTAATTGAGGGGCTGCTGAAGCAGTTCCTTCTGGTGAGTGAAGAATATGTGAATAATTAGAAGAAGGGCAAGTAGGTGATAATTCAAGCATTAATAACAATTAATTAGCTTAACTAATTATTAATTAGCTTAATTATTTTTGGTCACATGGTTATGATACCAATTGAAAGGGGGTATCGGGTAGTACTTATGAGAGACATTACACATGCACAAAATTAAAATTTTCGAAAGCAAGTTTTAAACGATTGGAGTTAAAAATACAAATTTTAAAAGTTTAGGGGGTCAAGAAAATACAGAGGTGCTAAAATACTCGCTCCTAAGACTTAGACCTTGAATTATTAATGTTGCATACGTAGGGGTACCTGAGGATTAACTTCCCTGTATTCATTGATAAATTTATTTTTGTCAATTTTTACCTTCTTTCACCAATTTTTACCAATTTTTACTAATTTTTATAAAAAAAACTCAATTATTTTTAACTAACCAATTTCTGCCAATTCTTACTGACCGTCTGCAAGATTTTTTATGAAGAAATGTCCATTCATTTACATTTCTTACCAATGTTTTTCAATTTCTACCAACTTTTACCAACCTCTTCCAGTATTTTGAAACTTTAACTAATTCCTACCAGTGATTCTAAAAAAGAACCAACTTCTACCAACTTGTACCCCCTTCTACCTATCTTTACTAGCTTTATCCATTTATCAACTCCTATTTATCAACAAAAATAACATGCCTATCTCTTAATTTTGCTTTCTAAATGCCACTCATTGATTGGTGAACTTGTTATGACAATTACAATTATTATATCCTAATCCATGTCATAGGTAGTATGATATCCTAGCACACAGGCTTACGCAAAAAAGGAAAAAAGGTCAGCGCCTATATAAAATAGAAAAATGAAAAAAAAACTTCATTTGCATTCTAAAAATAAAAAAGAACACTATTTTCTATTTCTACTCTCTTTCTTCCTCTTTCTCTCTTTCCAAATTCAACCACAATAAGCTTGAATTGAACAATTCCGCGCCTATGGCATAATTTTCAATGCTAAATATAAGATTACTACAATATTCTATTCGATTCTACACAAATTTGAGAATAATTGGCATAGATTTGAAAAAAATTTGAAGATTTGACAAATAATTCAGCTACAAAAGGTAAAACATAGATCATAGTTATTTGAATTGGGAGGGATGTGAAAGTGAATAACATGACTTGATTGATTCTTCTCTTGGTTCACAATTTTGCTTTCAAATTATTGGTCTAATTACTCTAGCATCTAATTTCAGTGAGAAGTCTAGAATCGAAAAGGTCTCTGCTTAACTATAATATGATGCGTGAGGTTAAGTAAAACTTAAGCAATGTACTTTGCATTTTGGCTGAAAACTTGTAATGGAGTCTTGACTAAAACAAGGGATATGCAAGGGATAAAGGCAAGCCACAACCCACATTAGAAAAAGGAATCCACAATGCCAACAAGTTCAGATTAAAGGAAACCACTCAAATAAGCCATCAAAACAAATCGTTAAAGTCAGATATAAGGGGAGTGTGTTTGAACACGAAGCTAAGCTTTTTCATTCATGAAAACTGATTACAACAAGCTACTAAGGAGGCTTATATACACGTCCATCCTTGCAGTCCAGCAAGTAGGAAGGTTCCTTACTAATCAAGAAACCTTAAGCAATCTTAACTTAAGCTAATTACAAAATGTGTGTCTAGTAAATACGTGTTGTTTAAACTAAACTTAAGCTTGAACATGTAATTAAAAATCCTTAGGAGCCACTTGCACATGGAGAAGAGAAAAATAGTAGGCTGCTGCAATTTGCTTTATGACAATCCAATCAGATCGCAGTGGAACTGAATCTCATTTTCAGTTAGTCAACTTGTCTTCTAAAGCTGCAAATGGCCTCATGATGGTGTTTTTGGCTATCTAAGGAGCCAAAGGAGAAAGTAGGTAGGTCACAAAACCCTCCCAATTAAGGAAGATCAATGCAAAGGCAAAATAGTTCAATTAGGCCAAGTTACCCAGTTTAGCACTAAAATGGATCAAGTTAGTTCTCCACTCTATACTTTACTTAGAACTTATTTTCATGCATGAGTGGATTCCTTTGGATGTTAACGAGCACCCCAATTAGAAAAATCATCCCTATATTAGGTTTAGGTAAGTGAACCAGCCAAAAACTCAAACAGGGTCAAAATAGAGCCCAAACTACAACGGTTAACTTAGTGCAGCTGAAATTCCATGAAGAATTTGACTTGATCTTACTTTTGTTCCATGGTTTTGTACCTTAGGATGTTAGCTATCATCCTAAGCAAAAATATTAGTCCTAAATAAGGTTTTAGGTGGTGACCCCCTTAATCTTCCAAGGCGAGCAGAATAAGACTACTTCTGCATACCCTGTATGTTTGGACCAATGTAGCAAAATGCCTAATATTTAGGTCAAAATTGGTTTCTGCCAGAAAAATGAGACACCTTAGGGAGTCCGACAATGTAGGACTCGTCCATAGAACGTCTTGGAAACTCCAAGGAACATACCATCCAAAAGCATGCCTAGTTTTGGATTTGAACAAGAAAACAATGTATGGATTTTAGTGATCTTTGCTTGCTTACCTTGATCTTCCTTAGCTTGATTTGGATGTTGGTAGCTCTCTATGGTACCTTGCTCTACATCATAATGTTTCACATGTATTTTTCTCTAAATCTATTGAATTACAAGGGAATAGTATCCATTTCTAGTTTTTTTTAATGTGTATTAGTTCAATGCTTATGACTGTGAATTTTGATTAACTATACATATTCTACTTAGTGCAAGGGAGAGTGAATGAATCTTCGATGGTCCAATGAATTTACAAGTAGAACTATAATTTCTTGATGAATTTTATAAATTTAGTGTGGATATTTTCTTAATTTGATGAGTTTCTAAATTTTAATGACAATTATTTGTTTGTTTTAATAAACTTTAAATTTTAATGATGAATATTTTACTACTTAATTTATTTAATTTTATTAGTTGTTTTGCTTTGATAAATTTATACATTGTAGTGATGAATGTTCTTGCTCTGGTTAAAAGCGACGAGTTCTTCAATGTACTACACAATGCTCTTAGTGTTTTCAATTTGGAGCTGAAATTGAGTGTTTAGGATTGATTTATTAGGGTTTTCTTGAATTAGTTTCTTCATAAATGTTTAAATTGTAATGAATATTTTTTGCTTTGAGGAATTTTAAAATTTTACTGATGAATTTTTTTTGTTTTGATATATTTGACCTATTTCATGTTGAATAAATTTTGTATGAGTATACATTAGGCTTAGTGATGCATATGCTAATCATTTTTGACGAATTGTTTTTTGTTATTGATAAATTTATGCAGGGAACTAAGCACATAAAACTCGATGTCGCTTTCCAGTAGATTGATAGATGCATAGGGTGAGAAGAATCATGAATATTTGTTAAAAAATGATGAACATTGACAAGCACATATTTTTGAAAATTCATCAATATTCTCATAAAATACATTTGCTGTTCACAAAATCCATAAGTTTATTACATATTCATATGTAACGTATTTGATGTGCTTGATTTGTATATGTATACTTTTTACATGAATGAATAAGTACTTGTATTTATGTTTGTTTAAGAAAATTAGTCAAACATTTGTTTAAGTTAAAATATTCATCACACTTGTATTAAATTCATCAGTATTGCTACTTTAAAGTGAAGTGCAAAGTAAACTTGTAAAAAAGCTGTTGCAATCATAAAAGCACAAATAAGTACATAAGTTTATCAATAATGTTGTGCAAATTATTAGTAATGCAAAATTTCATCATCTTATTATTAAAATTAATTAGTTTTTAAAAAATCCATCAGACTGTATAAAAGTTCATTAGTTTTAAAAAATTCATCAATGAATTAAAAAAAATTCATCATTCACTGAACAGGGCTATGGATGTGCGTGCAAGGTTACCCTTGGTGTAACTAACTTATTAAGTAACGTATAATTTGTGACCACAACTAACCTTCAGCGTTTCTATATTTTTCTTTAAAAATTGTTTTAACAATATTAGACGACACTGTGCATTTAAACAAAAGATAAGAATTAGAAAAAGAAAATCTTATTAACATTGGAAAGATGATATTTACTTTAGCTTAGGATCAAGTAGATTTCGTGCTAAAAACTATCACTAAACTTTTCAAATATTCAAATATGCCACTTGGCTGTTTTTGAGTCAAAAATCTCATTGGACTTGCTTAAAAAGATAAAGAACACCATTTAACTTTTCACAATGACTCAAAAATACCCCTATTATAATGACATTTTTAAACATTTTGCAAAGTTTAATGATATTTTTAACAGCACAAAAGTTGAGTGGCATTCATGAATATTTTAAAAAGTTTAACGGTATTTTTTAGCCGGAACTCAGATAGAGTATTTACCTCCTAAGGGAGTGTTAAATCCTGTGAAGGAGTGTTGCCCTCAATAGGACCTATAAATAACTCAATAAAGGCGGAGGGTGGTGTTTCATGCTTTGTAAGAAAGGGAATTGAGTACTGACAAAAGAAAATTGAACAATTTGCTCGAAGAATTGTCTGACCCTGATATTGATTAATATAGGGGTTCAGAGGATATCTATTAGAGATTGCATATTATGATTCTATTCCTAACCAAATTAGATTCCCTTCCTAAATATGTTACCTCCTTCTAAGAGATTCAACAAGATTAGAATCATCTCCTTCACCTCATATGCAAGCTAGGTTAAGATAGTTCTGAGGGCTATTGTGCGAAGTCTCCGTTTGGCTGTCCTTAGAGCGCACTAGTAGCCTCAAAGGCTCGAGTTTCATAAGAAATCTAGAATTTTCAACCAAGCTTCACCCATTGATATAAGTCTAAGGCCTAACTTTCTAAATTCTACCTAAATCATTTTCCCTTTACGGCTCAGCTGATCAATTAGCTAGGTGGTTTTACTTGGCCTATGTACCTCCTTATAAGTATGCCCACTTTTGAGTTCCCCTATATCAAGGGATCTCAGGGTTAGTTCCAATTTCCCTTATAAACCTTAGCTCCTTCCTAAAGAGTCATCTGAATCTATCTCCTAATGGATCTCTTAGTTTAGGATTTTAAAAATTAAATTCCTAACTAAAATTTTTCCATATCATTGAAGATTTCTTATTGTCATCAAAATCTATTTCCTTGAGATATTTTGCCTCCATATGTAACAATTTAGTTGTCTACTTTATTGCTTAGCATCTTATCTTCTCATCATTTTCGTATATAGCTAATGATGGCTTTGTTAGGTTTCGAGAAGTTATTTTATTAGAGACCTAGTGTCCTTAGGGTTTCTTCCCTCCTAAAATGAGAGATTCATGACCCTAATTTAGGAATTCATGTTTAACTTACCAAAATTGGACATTAGATTTTAAAACTCTTAAGGTTCCTCATCTGAGTTGTGGTTTCTTGAGTTTCTTGCTACTTCTGGTCCAATAGTTGTAGAAGTTCAATTGAATTCTTGCTTCAAAATGCTGAACCTCTAGGACAGGAGATTCACTTGGACCTCTTCTGGTGCCTTGCCAGTTTCTCCTTATCATGTGGGGAGTGGTTAATAGGGACTTATCTCTAGGATGACATCCTAGAGAGATTAGATAAAGAATGTGGGGTAAGCTTAGTAAATGACGACTGTCTATCAATCCATAGTAATACAAACTCTTGTTGTCTCTAATTGTGGGTAGTTGATCTTGAGGAGAGCATACAGAGCAGTGATTGATCGTGCTTCAGGAGCTAATTTTCTATGTTCATGTAGAGCCAATTCCTTCCCATTCTCCACCCTTTATGAGGGAATATGCTTTAGGGAGTCTACAACCATCCTTCTTGCTGTAAGGCCCTAGAATCCTAGGACCCCACTAAGACCTAGGGATAAGGCTGACCCCCTATGCTTCTTGGGGGCTTCTTCAATGATCACCTCTTATAGCCTCTCATTGGCCTCTAAATAGTCCTCTCAAACTCAGCATATAGTTATTCTTCTCCCTAGTCAGAAGAATCTAGGGTTTCTCCTAGAAGGGCTCCTATGCCGTTTAGGGAAGAAAGCAGTCGAGCTAAAGAGTGAGACAAGAGTCCCTTAGGTCTCATCTGTACCTGAGAAGAGTGTGGCAATGTGAGCGAGCTATGGCACAAGAGGTCCCAATACTTAGGCTTGCATAAAGGCCATGATCAAGGTATAGGAGGAAATAAATATGTGGCTGAGGGAGGAGCTGAATGGCTGATAGAACAAAGTAGTGAGGTCTAACTCATTATCCAACATAATTAAGAACACGATAGACAATTCAAAGTAGTGGATGTTAGGGGTCCTAAGTTTGGAGCTCAAGGTCAGATCTCAGAGTTCTATGATGGGATTTTGCTCTCTTCTTTGGATCCCTAAGCTATGAGGTGGACTTAAACAAGTCTTGTAACTGGGTCCCCTTTAACATCTTTTTTTCCTCTACACTTTTCCCCTTTTCTTGTTCTTTGTTTCATTGAATTCTTTGGATCTTTCTCGATAACTTGTATAGTTTGTTGAAAATAATGAAGAATATCTTTTCCAGCTAATCGTATTTGTCATGTCAATGTACTTTTACATGCTTTCAATTTTTGATATGCCTCCCCAATCAGAACTGCATAGATTGAAATCCTAACTTCAAGGTTTTAAGGATGCAAATATGGTGTTAAGCCAAAAATCATGCATCACTTTTATAATTATTTTGATTATATTATTTATTTTATTTTGTCTAATTTGTTTTATTTTATATATTTTTCAGGGTTAGTATTAATTTAATAAAGAGGAGAAAAGAGGATGTCGAAGCTCGGGTTTTACATGTTTGGCGATAAAGACGGTCCAAAAATAATAATTATAGAGAATATTATTTTTATAATTATTTAATTGGGCTAAGGTTTTAAGAGTTGGTGAAAAGCTAAAAGTTTTGAGGGAGAAGAAGTCTAACGAAGAGAGGAAGGAAACCCTAATATACTAAACCTAACCTCCCTCACTCCCTATATATAAACCCATGGCTCTCACCTCCATGACATCATCCATGCCTAACCCACATACAAGGTACAACAATCCTTCAACGCAGCCAACCCCCTCCTTTCACCCTCTTCACCATCACGCATCAACTCCTTGATCATCATCTCACGCCACACCCCCTCTTTCTCCAACTCACGGCTTCACCTTCAAGGACCATCTTCTCACCCACGGCTGCCTTCTCCATCACCTCTTCAACAACCCCATTGTCATCATCGTGATCACTATCTCAACACATCAAGCTTCCTCCTCATCATCTCATCACCATCATCATCGCACCAAAAACAGCAGCCATCAACACCTCTATACATCCCCACGACCTTCTTCTTCCCCACGCCCCATCTTCTTTAATCACCAGCCTAACCTTCACCATCTTAACGCATCATCACCATAAATCATCATCCTCATAATTCTTCATCATTCATTGCTTCCCAGCCATGATAACTAGTTGTATTATTCTAATTTTTTTATTTCCTTTTTTTGTGTTTAGTTAATTATTAAACATGAAATATTTGAGCTATTATTGTAATTTTATTTTTAATGTGAGTGAGTAATTTTTTTAGGCTTAGTATAATCTTCTTGAAGCCATGTTAAATTTACTATTTTAAAACAAGTCTTATGCTTTATTGCCAAGTTGATTTATATTCATGATTCCATAATGATTAGCGTTTATCGTTTATGATATTCGTGTTAAATTAAGTAGAATGCATGCTAGTTAGTTTAATACGATTTCGATTGATAGTTTAGAAGACTATAATACGTAAAAGTTATAGTCTTTTATGCTTAGGTATCACCCTAATTAATCATGGATGGTTCCACCCCATCTCTTTTAATTAGGTAATCGCTTTAGATCTTTGTTAAATCGATTTGCTGGTAAATTGGTTACAAAGTATTAAATGATGTTTTTCTAATTCTTAATGCTCTAGTTTGGTTAAATGTTTGCACTGGTGTAAAGATTATCAAATTTGTAGGGTTTATATTAGGGCTGGACCTAAGTAAACTAGAATCTAAGGAAAAAACGGGGAACAACCGCTGGTGGATATCTTCTACAGTTTAACTCATGAATGAAATTAACTTGAGTGTTGATGATAAATATTAATTTGTATGGATTGAGATTATACTAAGTATCCTTCATAAATTTGACAACTTTTGATCATTATTTGTTGCTTAGAGTTAATTTGATTAGTTTGTTAATTTTTGTTCTATTTTTATTAGCTTCAATATAATTTCAATCAACCCCCCCAAAATAATAGTCTTTTAGGAGTGTCTAGGTAATTTTAGATAGTTTAGATTTTGATTTTTAAAGTGGTTATAATTTTAGATTGATTTATATTCAGTTTTAGTATTTAATTACCAGTTTGTTAGAAATTAGACTAAAAATAGTTATTTTTTTTCTTTTTCAATTTTTATAAGTTCCTCGAGTTTATAGAGTGTCCTAGTCTACCCATATTTAATTTCGTAATTTTTAGAAGATATTTGATAATTTTTCAGAATTATTTTGTGAAATTGATATGTGTAGGTTTTTAGGTTATTAATTCTGAAAATTTCGATTTTAATTATTAATTCATGTTTATTAGGTATTGTTAAGTCCAAAAAACTGTGCTCTAGAATTAGGGTAATTTTCTTAATTATTTTTGTATTTATATTTATGCAGATTATTTTTTTTCTAATCTCAGATTTAATATTCTGCGTTGATATTCTGTGGTAATTTTCTGATTTGATTTTGCTTAAATTATCTGGATACAATTGAAGAGTTATAAGCTTATATACCTGGAGAATAATATTTTAGGTTACTGTTTGCAATTTTTACTATTTATTTTCTGATTATTATTTGTTGTTTTGATTTTTAATTAGAATTTAAGTTACTATTCTGATTTTATTTTTTCTAGATTATTTAGGAAAGCTTTTTACTGTTTTCTTTCCTGAATATAATCCACAATATTTAGGAGCATCATTGGGTGTTTTTCAGATTTTTATTCATTAGATTTTAATTCTTTTAGAATTATTAAGATTAGATTTAATAAATTGGATGATTAAAATCATTTAGGATTAAGCTAGCCTTTTTAAAACAATCTTTCCTCGTGGACCGATCCCTACTTTCCTACGCTATAAAAATTATTTAATAACCAAAGTAGTGGTTAAATTTGTAGCTCTTGACAAGCTCTACAAATTTTGGCGCTGTTGCCGGGGAAAGAAAATTAAATTGCTAGTTTAATTCTATTTAATTTTACTACTTTTATTGTTTTGTTTTTATTTTAATTTTTTCAGATTGCCCGTGGTGTATGAAATTAAGGAGTGGTAAGGAAATTGGAGAGGACAAGGAGCCACCATTGAAAGCTAAAAACAAAGAGAGTCAGCCTAACCCAGTAAGTTTTAGGGATAAAGAGGTAAGAATGTCTACTCTTCGAGAACTTGCTGCTCCTAACTTAGAAACTCAATCAATGTCTATTAACTATGCTCTTTTAGATAAGCCTTTGAAAGTAAACTCGGGATTTATTAATTTATTACCTAAGTTTCATGGATTGGCTGGAGAGGACCCCTATAGACACATTAGTGAATTCCTTATTACCTGCTCTGCTATGGTGCCTGAAGGAATTCCTTATGACCAAATTAGACTAAGGGCCTTTTCCTTTTCTTTGCTTGGTAATGCTAAGGATTGGTTGTATTACATGCCTGCTGGATCGTTCTCTACATGGACTGCATTACATAAATCATTTTTAGAAAAGTTTTTTCCTACATCCCGTATTGGATCTATTAGGAAAGACATATGTGGAATCAAACAAATGAATGGGGAAACTTCGAGTGAGTATTGGAAAAGATTTAATAAATTGTGTGATAGTTGTCCCCAACATCAAATAACTGAACAACTATTGATTCAGTATTTTTATGAGGGTTTACTTCCTATGGACCGTAATATGGTTGATGCTGCTAGTGGGGGGGGCTCTGGTTAATAAAACCCCAACTAATGCTAGAAATCTATTTAATTTAATGGCCCAAAATACCCAGCAGTTTGGTGCTAGGGACTCACAAGTTAAAATGGTTAATGAGATTGGGTCTAGTTCATCCGTAGAGAGTCAGTTATCTCACATTACTGTGATGTTAAATAAGATCGTTACTGGGGGAATTCAAAAAGCAGTCAGATGTGGCATTTGTTGTCTAGAGGGACATCCTACTGATGCATGTCCTACACTTTAAGAAGCTAATATTAATGCCGTCTATTCTAACCAAGGTCAAAGGAGGTATGATCCCTATTCTAACACCTATAATGAAGGATGGAGAGACCACCCTAATCTTAGGTGTGGCCCTCAAGCCAATCCACTTGGTTTTGACCAAACATCTCGTCAATCTTGTAATCAGGATAGGACCAACTTCCTATTAGAACAAGTCCTTAAGAAGATGGATGATAGGTTCCAGAGTATGGAAACAACTCTTAAGCAAGTTCAAGAGAGACAAATTGCAACTGATATCATAGTTAGCAACTTGCAGGCTCAAATGCAAAATATGTTACCATCTCAGCCTTACCCTAACCCTAAGGAGAATGTTAGTGCCATAACACTTAGGAGTGGGAAAGAATTAAAAGAGCATAGGAAGAGTAGAGAGGTTGAGCCTGAGTTAGAGGTCAAAGGGGCTGAAACAGAGTTGGACACAGAATCTAATCAAGCTACTAAGGAAATAGGAGAGAAGAAAAGAGAACCTTATAAGCCAATTCCACCTTTTCCTAGTAGATTTATAAGCCCTACTTCTAAGGTAAATGAGGCTAACCAAGAGATCTTAGAGACATTTAGGAAGGTAGAGATCAATATACCTCTCCTTGATGCCATTAAACAGGTACCTCGTTATGCTAAGTTCTTGAAAGAATTATGTACTACTAAAAGAAAATTAGTAGGGAATGAAAAGGTAAGTGTGGGGGAAAATGTGTCTGCAATTTTTCAACGAAAACTTCCCCCTAAGTGCAAAGACTCTGGTGTGTTTTCTGTCCCTTGCAAAATAGGAAACCTTTACTTTGATAAGGCTATGCTGGACTTCGGTGCTTCCATTAATGTTATGCCTAGGTCTATTTATGACAAACTGAACTTAGGAAAGTTAAAGAAAACTAGTGTAGTGCTTCAGTTAGCAGATAGGAGCAGTATTTACCCAGATGGAGTGTTAGAGGACGTCTTAGTCCAAGTGAATGAGCTTGTATTTCCTGCTGATTTTTATGTAATGAACATGGGGGATGCATGTGATGATATTCCCATCTTACTTGGCAAGCCTTTTTTGAAAACGGTTAGGACTAAAATTGATGTGCATGAAGAAACATTAACTATGGAATTCGATGGTGAAGTGATTAAATTTAATATTTTTGATGCCATGAGATTTCCTGCTGATGTGAGTTACGTGTATGTACTTGATGTTATTGCTGAATTGCCCCAAGATATGTACGACTTATCCAATGAGGATGAATTTTTGACCGTGCTTACTAAGAGTCTTGATCATGCTGAGTTTCAAAAAGTTCCTTACCAGATTAATGATGAGTTACTGGAAGAGATCCAACTAGAGGATCCAGGAGCTTCATGAAGTCGAGCCAACGACTATAAACAAAGGTGCTGGTTGGGAGGCAACCCAACGTTTTTAGGGAAGTACCCATTTAATTTTGCTTTTATTTTCATTATTTCTATCTTTTTGCATGCATTAGGGACCATGCATGAATTAAATGTGTGTGTGTGTGGGGGGGGGTGCATCTTGCATTTAATTTTCGCAATATTTTCTCTTGAAAAAAAAAGAAAAAAAAAGTAGAAAAAAAATAAAAAAATTCTTTTCTTATAAATAATGCATGATATGAGTTTTTGCTAGGCTTGCTTGCTCAGAAAATTTTTGTTTTATTAGCTATTTTATAGTTAATTCTTTTATAAGTGAAGACTTCTAAGCATGACAGTTATCCTTTAGAGAAGTTTGAGTTGATCCTCATACATCTTTTTAATGAGTAAGTCTCTTGGTTATCCATCTTATTTAGTCATGTAATATATCTGATTCAAAGGCAATAAAATGACCTGACCCATCTCCTAGGTTATTGAATTAGTTGAATAATTCATTAAAATTGTGATTTTACTTGTCTATTGTTCAAAGAGTCAAAGTTAGGAATGACAAGTAACCCTTTGAGGCATGCGCTATTGGGTGCTACCCTTTGAGGCAATACTGCCACTGAAAAGCTTGCTTCCCATACTAGTGAGCCAATAAAATAAATAAAACTGATGATGTTAGTAAAATGTTTGCTCCAGCATCTCTATTTGGGTGAGTGTGAGACAGGGAGTGTTTAATTTCTAAGACCCTATATGGGCCTCGAATATGTGCGCAAGTGGAGTTTGACAAGAGAAGAAGAGAAAAATAAGTACAAGACACGTTAGAATCAATTCAATGAGTTATTTTACCTAGTTCAATTGTCCCCATAGCCATATCGTGTCTTAATTTTTCTATCATAAATTTTTATACCTCTTGATCGTTGTATGCATATCTAAAAGGGATGGATAATTATTGATCTTGCTACTTCATTATGAAAATGTTGTGAGGTTGATGAATAAACTCTCTAAGGATAGTTGGATGCTTAGCAGGTATTCACTTATTGAAGGAAAAACTAATTAATTCAATAACACTGTTTTTAAAGCAAGGCAAGGCTTAGTATGAATATCATAGTTATGCATGACTTTATAAGAAAGGAAGAGAGCCAGTTTTAGGTTGAGTCTAAGATTTCTTTGCACGAGGATGTCCAAAGTCTAAGTGTGGGGGAATTTGTTAAGCCAAAAATCATGCATCATTTTTATAATTATTTCGATTGTATTATATATATTATTTTGTCTAATTTGTTTTATTTTATATATTTTTCAGGGTTAGTATTAATTTAATAAAGAGGAGAAGAGAGGATGTCGAAGCTCGGGTTTTACACGCTTGGCTATAAAGACGGTCCAAAAATAATAATTATGGAGAATATTATTTTCATAATTATTTAATTGGGCTAGGGTTTCAAGAGTTGGTGAAAAGCTAGAAGTCTTGAGGGAGAAAAAGTCTAAGGAAGAGAGGAAGGAAACCCTAATATACTAAACCTAACCTCCCTCACTCCCTATATATAAACCCATGTCTCTCACCTCCATGACATCATCCACGCCTAACCCACATACAAGCTACGACAATCCTTCAATGCAGCCAACCACCTCCATTCATCCTCTTCACCATTACGCATCAGCTCCTTGATCATCATCTCACGCCACACCCCCTCTTTCTCCAACTCATGACTTCACCTTCAAGGACCATCTTCTCACCCACAGCTGCCTTCTCCATCACCTCTTCAACAACCCCATCATCATCGTCGTGATCACCATCTCAACATATCAAGCTTCGTCCTCACCATCTCATCACCATCATCATCGCACCAAAAACAGCAGCCATCAACACCTCCATACATCCCCACGGCCCATCTTCTTCAATCACCAGCCTAACCTTCACCATCTTAACCCATCATTACCATTAATCATCATCCTCATAATTCTTCATCATTCATTGCTTCCCAGCCGTGATAACTATTTGTATTATTCTGATTTTTTTTTTATTTCTTTTTTTTGTGTTTAGTTAATTATTAAACATGAAATATTTGAGCTATTATTGTAATTTTATTTTTAATATGAGTGAGTAATTTTTTTTAGGCTTAGTATAATCTTCTTGAAGCCATGCTAAATTTACTATTTTGAAATAAATCTTATGCTTTATTGCCTAGATGGTTTATATTCATGATTCTATAGCGATTAGCGTTTATCATTTATGATATTCGTGTTAAATTAATTAGAATGCATGCTAGTTAGTTTAATACGATTTCGATTGATAGTTTAGAAGACTATAGTATGTAAAAGTTATAGTATTTTATGCTTAGGTATCACCCTAATTAATTATTGATGGCTCAAACCCATCTCTTTTAATTAGGTAATCGCTTTAGATCTTTGTTAAATCGATTTGCTGGTAAATTGGTTACAAAGTATTAAATGATATTTTTCTAATTCTTAATGCTCTAGTTTGGTTAAATTTTTGCACTGGTGTAAAGATTATCAAATTAGTAGGGTTTATATTAGGGTTGGACCTAAGTAAACTAGAATCAAAGGAAAAACGGAGAATAACCGCTGGTGGATATCTTCTACAATTTAACTCATGAATGAAATTAACTTGTGTGTTGATGATAAATATTAATTTGTATGGTGGATTGAGATTATACTAAGTATCCTTCACAAATTTTACAACTTTTGATCATTATTTGTTGCTTAGAGTTAATTTGATTAGTTTGTTAATTTTTGTTCTATTTTTATTAGCTTCAATATAATTTTAATCAACCCCCCTCGAAAATTATAGTCTTTTAGGAGTGTCTAGGTAATTTTAGATAGTTTAGACTTTGATTTTTAAAGTGGTTATAATTTTAGATTGATTTATATTCAGTTTTAGTATTTAATTACCGGTTTGTTAGAAATTAGACTGAAAATAGATATTTTGGTTCTTTTTTTTATTTTTATAAGTTCCTAGAGTTTATAGAGTGTCCTAGTCTGCCCATATTTAATTTCGTAATTTTTGGAAGATATTTGATAATTTTTCAGAATTATTTTGTGAAATTGATATGTGCAGGTTCTTCGGTTATTAATTCTGAAAATTTGGATTTTAATTATTAATTCACATTTATGAGGTATTGTTAAGTCCAGAAAACTGTGTCCTAGAATTAGGGTAATTTTCTTAATTATTTTTTTAATTTATATTTATGCAGATTATTTTATTTCTAATGTCAGATTTAATATTCTGCATTGATATTCTGTGGTAATTTTCTGATTTGATTTTGCTGAAATTATCTGGATACAATTGAAGAGTTATAAGCTTATATACCTAGAGAATAATATTTTAGGTTACTTTTTGCAATTTTTACTATTTATTTTCTGATTATTATTTGCTGTTTTGATTTTTAATTAGGATTTCAGTTACTATTCGGATTTTATTTTTTTCTAGATTATTTACGAAAGCGTTTTACTGTTTTGTTTCCTGAATATAACCACAATATTTAGGAGCATCATTGGGTGTTTTTCAGATTTTTATTCATTAGATTTTAATTCTTTTAGAATTATTAAGATTGGATTTAATAAATTAGATGAGTAAAATCATTTAGGATTAAGCTAACCTTTTTAAAATAATCTTTTCGCGTGGATCGATCCCTACTTCCCTACGCTATAAAAATTATTTAATAACCGAAGTAGTGGTTAAATTTGTAGCTCTCGACAAGCTCTACATATGGATGTTGCAAATTGGATCTTCACAACTGAAATAGGTTTTTCCCCTTCTTATTTTGAATGGTCTCTCTCTCTCTCTCTCTCTCTCTCTCTCTCTCTCTCTCCCCCCTCTCTCTTAAGAATTAATTCAAGATTTTCTAATAGATCTATGATGGCAATGAAATCCCTGAAGCCACTCTTACTTTCCCTACAATCCTCCCTATATTTTTCAATGGCTTGACACTCATGAGGCCATCACTAAGCATATTATGAAGAATGCACAATTTAGAGAATGAAATTGCTTTAGGGGTAGGTATTAGAACCCTTATCTTCAAATTTGTTATCTTACCCCAATTCCAAATTGTTCTTTTTTGGATAGGCTCATTAATCAGATGGGTCCTCGTCCCTCACTACTTCATTTTAAGACTCAAGTTCTAGATATATTGACGTGGTATCTTGGTGATACCAAGAGCAAAGTGCCAATCTTGCATGTGCATATAACTCCCTTGTTCCTTAGGTCCTGGAGTGGCTATTTAGGTTTTTATGAAGAGGCTTCAACAGAACTTCTACTGGATTCTCCTCCTAGGATCCGTTAGATTGGATTACCATATCCATCTATCTAGAATCTCTACTTTAGATCTTGACCAAATGTTAAGTAGGGACCAACATTGAGAGCTCTTTTGTTATTAGGGTAGCTAGATGTAACACCTCTATCGCCTAGGGTTAGGGATGTTATTAATTTCTAAAATTTTGGAGTGAAATAGATAGATTTTTGCCTAAAAATTCACCATAACCCAGGCTTAAAGCCTTACTTTAGGTCCCTACAATAAATAAAAACATAAAAGATGTGTTCACAAGCTTAACAACCACACGCTGAAGACCACAACCCTACGGGCCACCCGCCCGGAGCACCAAGTATAAAGTTCAATAATAGGAAAGAAATAAAAAGTACAACTTAATGGGTCACACATCCAGAGCATTAGGGTTTACATTCCAAAAATAACTAATTTCAACTAAACCAAACGACTGACTATTTAGATGGTTGGCCCACTTAGCCATTCAAAGCGACTGCTATTCGATATGCAATACATGTACCAAAGCATTTCACTTACATATGCTTAGGAATCTAGGAATACACAAATTACATCATTCAACTCAAGAGCTTATGTGTATACTGATAAGTGCTTTTATACACTTTATTTTTGAGATGTTTTGTAGCACTTTTTCCGAAATTTCGGGCTCAATGTCATAATTTATACTCCTTTTCTTGTTTTATTCTTGCGTATGGTTCTTTGGTGATTTTTGTAGGAATTTAGGTCATTTAACCTAATAATTGACCCTCATTTGAGTGCTTATTGGCCCGCTACAAAGGTACCCCAAGTCCTTTGCTCGTGGAGTAAACAAAGAGCAGAAGATTTCGGAACTAGCCAGAACCACGGTCTGATTGTGGTGTCCCCCAATATTTTTAGGACTATAAGGCTTGTCTTGAGACCTGGCCAGATTGGCATATCTCTTATGGTCAACCTCCCCACCCTTGTTCCCTACCTCCCTTCTGATTGCTTGTTGCTACTCCCCTTCCCTTTTATACTCTGTGCTCACATTGAGGAAAATGTTTTATTCAAACATGGGGGAGTTAGTCAATTAATTGATGATGTCTGATGCAGAACTTGGTTTGGTGTGTGCTTGTGTATGCATTGTATATATTGTTCATGATTGCATTTAGGGTTGCATTTTAGGTTTTAATTTTATGTAGCTAGAGCATGTTAGAGGTACATTTTGATCTCTTTTCACTTTTGATTCCTTTTCATAGGTTTTTTTCCATAGTTTTTTTGCATTTTCTTGGTATTGTTATTAGGAGCATGCATTAACAAAAAAAAAATTGCAAATAAAAAATGAAAAAAAGCAAAAAAATCCTTCGATGATGAACTTTGTAGACTAGATAAAATTCTTTGGTTTAGATTGATCCTTTGATTTCCCAATTGTGAATAAAAGTGTCTGAAAACGAGTTTGTGAAAATGAGCTTCATATTTTGACCATATGTTAAGTACGAATTGATTACCCCCATGATTCGTTACGTGAATGCTGTCATATGTCTTCTAATGAGCTACGTATAACCTTGGTAGATGTCTTGTGAGGCCTCTAGGACTTGCTTCTACTCTCATTCAAGATCACACTTAGCACATGCATTTATGCAACATGATTGAGGCATTCTTTGACTTGTTAACCTAAAAGACCAAATAGCCACCCGCGTTATGCATAATATATCCCTTGCTAGCCCCTTTGAGCTTATATCCATTTTTGTTGATGTGAACCTCCGAACATAGCCTTTGGCCAAACATTTATCTAACCCTTAAGCCAAGATTAGAGGAGCGTTTCATCCTCGTACATCGAGTTTGATTAGGAGTTAGTAAGGTGCATTGAGATATTGTTGGTGGATTTGGTTGGTCAATTGGTGAAGGGATTTGTATTTTTATGTTTATATAAGAAATCCCTTATCTTATTGTGCAAAGATTAGAGAAGAGTTGAAATTCAAGTTTGATACATGTTTCCTTAGTCAACTGTTTTGTGAGATTGAAAAAAAAATATATGGAAGGGGTAAAAAGGAAAAAAAAACAACTAAAATGAAAAAAAGAGAACAAAAAAGAAAAAAAAAGGAACGTTGGCCTTGTTTGGATTCTAAAAAGTATATATGGCTTTCAACTCTTTTCTCTTCGTTTGGTCGTGAAAGGGGATGTATTTTGTTATTAAATTGTATAGGCTTGAGGAAAGTGTTGCATAAGCGCATTGGAAGTGTTTAGCTCTTAATCTATGGCTTCTAGCTCTACATTTTCAAAATATTCACTCCCCTCTTACCTTTACCCATGGCCCCATTGCAGCCTCATAAAGTTCTCATGATTGTCTAATGTGTATTGCATACTAGTGATGGTGAATTAGAGAGTCTTATCAAGCTTATGGTAGATTTGAGTCTATGGAATGAGAATTGAGGGAACCTTCCTACATGATCAAACATATGTGTGATGAGTGTCACATGACTATAGTGAGGTTCTACCGATATTACTAGCTCCATTTGTTTCATTTGTCAATGTAATTGTATTTGATGATTTGGGTGTATTGATTCAAACTTGACATTGTGGTCTATCAAATGATTTTGAAAACTTCATTTCCTAGCTTGTTTGTTAAATGATTTTTGCACTTTTGGGCTAACCTTGGATCGACTTTGCCATTGAACTGCTACCAATGTCTATCGTGAGGAGGTTGTAAATAATTTTTGGTCTTAGTATTGCTTAAGGACAAGTAACGATTCAAGCATGGGGTAGTTTGATAACTGGTTTTATATAATTTATTTTTGGGACGTTTAGAAGCACTTTTTCGGGAATTTATGGGCTTAATGTCATAATCTATACTCCTATTCTCATTGTATGCTTGGGTATGGTTCTTTAATGATTTTTGCAGGATTTTAGACCATTTGACCTGGTAATTAACCCTCATTTGAGTGCTTATTGGCCCGCCACGGAGGCACCCCAAGTCCTATGCCCGTGGAGCAAGAGAAGAGCAGAAGATTTTGTAACTAGCCAGAACAACGGTCTGACCGTGGTGATCCCCACGGACCGTGGTGATCTTGCAACTGCTAACCTCTTCATCTTCCTTCGTTGTGCGATTGAGGATGCTCTGTTTTGGTGCTTAAAAGACGTGTTTGAAGGCAGAAGAAAGGAAAATTCAGCACCCATCACCATCTCGCTACTACTCTCACATCCATCTCTCTTTTAGTTAGAGTTTAGTTTAGTTTATTTTTGGGAGAAAAAGGAGAATTGATGGGAGAAGCTTTGCTCTTGGAGGCTTGAAGATTGTGACACAATTGAAGGGCTGCCATTGTTGTAAAGTTTTTCTTTCCTTTGAACTTATTCTTGAACTCTTGTTTCAGTTGAATTTGAAATATGAGTGAGTAGTTTTATTTAATTTAGGGATTTGTTCGCCATAGTATTGTAGTTGGATCCTTAATCTTTACAATCTTGTGCTTATTTCATGATTGGATCGATTTACTTCTATCTTGAGAATGAAATGTTGTGAGTAAAGTTTGGCCAAATTTGCTTGATTATGTTAAGTAGTTGAGTGAAGTACTGAAAGATGTTGTTCAGGTTATGGTGTGTTGGGTAGTTCCATGTCAGATCAGATGATGTGAAGCGAGACATGTAGGGCTGTAGGACTGTGCTGATAGATAATGTTGGAAGGGGTAATAAACTGTGGTTTGCAATGAATGATTAATTGGTGAAAGTCATGTGAAATCATGGAAACAATTGGAGGTCAAATTATGGTTGTTAAATGATGAGGCCAAAGGTGCTGGGAGGTAGACCTAGCAAATGGGTCATTCGGGTCGGGTACGGGTCGAGTCTTAGTTCGGTTCGAGTCACTTTCGGGTCAACTATATTAGGGTCGGGTGAAATTCGGGTTGGGTTGGTTTCGGGTTGTTTATAGTAGCCTGGTTTAGATCGGGTATGGATTAAGTGTAATTTGGGCCAAGTGGGATTCGATTAAATGTTTCGGTAAATATCGGGTTAGGTGTAAATCAAATCGGGTATAAATCAAGTCGGGTTAATTTCGAATCATTGTATGTTTTCAATGTAGCCATATTTGGTTCTTTACTCTTAAATTGTATTTAAAAGATAAAAACTGTTTAATTAGACAAACTCATTTATTCTATATTCCTCTTTTAATTCATACAGTAATGATTTATTGATTATATATATATATATATATATATATATATATATATATATATATATATGTATGTATGTATGTATGTATGTATGTATGTATAATTAATAGAAAATTATATGGGGTTAGTTCTAAATTTACTAATAAGAAAGTTAGTAAATTACAAATACAAGTATGCAATCCATCCTCATTCCTATATCAAATGCGCCATGCAATTATACAAAAGATTATGTGTCGTTAAGTCAAGTTTTAAGGATCTCAATTGAGTTTATGCGATGACAAAATAAGTGGGCCAACATAACGCAAATCATTTGTCAATGGACTCATTTGTGAGTCCCAATGCCAAAATATACCTTGAAAAATGAAAAAAAAGAAAGAAAATAATGAAATTTTTATTTAGACCCTGTGTTGGTTTTTAATATTCACGTTTGTCATATTTAGAGTTGGTAAGTAGAAACATGTTAGTTCAAGTCGACATTTTCAGTAATCGAATCAATGCTCATTGATAGCTCGTTAAGTGATCATACATCAAAATTCAAAGATTTGTCTTTGCGAGATAAACAGCTTGATCTGCATTTGCTCAATCAATCAAAACTAAAAAGCCATGACAATATATGAGTATGTGTCAATTAGCATTACATTTATGTGATTGTGAATGCTCGTTATCAAAACTCAAGGCTTGGAATTTAATTGTCCAAAATTCAAATGAGTCACATTATTATGAGATCATATGCAACTATACATTCTTGAATATGATTTTGCAAAATTAAACATGTTATGAAGATGATTTATAATCGTAGATCAATAATGCAGAATTTTTCGCAGTAGTCACAAAATGACATTATAAATTTATAATCATAGCGTGCATTGCATTAAGTTATTAAGTGAATCAAATAGTAAATAGGATTGCTAGATCCTAATAAGTTTAGTAAATTGTTAATTATACTTATCTTTTCTTAATTCTTATTGTGACAAAATATTTTTTATCTTATATTTTTACTACATATCTATCAAATTAAAAACGTAAAGCTATCAACTATTTTATTTTTTTAACTCTTAAGTTTTTAATTGATTTCATTTGTAGAAGTTCCCTCTTAAGTTGTTTTTCTTTTTCCACCGGATGAAATGCCATTGTGCAAGTGGTTTTGCTGTCCTGGCAGACCTCAATTGCTAATTTGGGATGGCAGTGGGAATATGTGGGATAGTTTCATGTGAAAATATTGTTTTATGATGTGAATAGTATAATGTGAATACCCTTTTTGGGTGGCTAAGGTTTGCAGTTCAATATCAGTTAAATGGATGTTTTTTGGTTTCTTAGTTTGTACAAATATGGGTTGATCTCAAGTCAATGGGAGAAGGATATAATGTACATGGTATGTGTGCCCTTGTATATCATAATGCTGTGAATTTCACTTTAATTTTACATTAGATTCACTGTGGGTATTATAGCAGTAATGGACAACCATAGGACACATGCACCGTACATGTGACACGGTTGCAGTTTAGTATAGGTTTAATTTCGCGTAATGTTTGAGATTGAGGAGGAGATGTGTGAGTTGGGGATGAAGTTAGTGCTTCTAGATAACAACCAACAATTTTGTAAACAATGGGAAACGCATGCACAGGAATACATATGCGCACATAACTCTATCCCAAATAATTGGGTGGAAAACCAAGGTTGAACATTATATTTTGTGGGAATAGGCATGCGTCTAGCCTTATATGTTGCTTAGAAAACCTGGGCTAACTTGACGGCTATGTTGGGGGTTGTTTATACATATATGTACATATATATATACATACATACATACACACACACACACACACACACACACACACACACACACACACACACACACACACACA
>JACYFF010031958.1:38802471-38813799 GCA_017589665.1 Selenicereus undatus | reverse complement strand
ATATATATATATATATTCGTAAAATGATGAATGGCATTAAAAAACTCGAGTTGACTGTACATACAGGGGGACCCCCCCTTCCTTTTATCCTATAACTTTCTCTATACAATTGCTATATTTCCGTATGATTTAGTTGAGTATCAGGATCCTCTATATAATGTGTTCTTTTGTTAGCTTCACTTGAGTCTGTAGCAGTGTGGTGTGATTAGAGAAGATCTTCTCATTTCTTGCTCTTTATATTAAATAAAGGGCTGCTACTGCAATGGCATATGTGACTTGCTTCTCCTTCTTTGCCCATCTGATCTTCAACAAGGAGAATGTAAACCTCTCTTCATTTGATGTATCTACTGCTACTGGCCACTATTTACAAATGGACTGCCAGTATTCCTTGGCCCATTTACATTGAAAAAACAAGTGGTCAATGTCCTCTTCTGCTTCATTGCAGAGTGCATAGTCCTGATCTGACATTTTGTCTGTGAACTTGGCCAGTCTACTTTTGACTGGAAGTCTATGGTGCATAAAAATCCACATGATAAATGCGTATCTGGGAGTCACAACTCTAGGCCATATGACTCTACTCCAGTCCTTGTACTGGGGCCTTCCCAGTAACCAAGTGTAACCAGTTTTGACAGAATAAGCTTGGTCCCCTTGCCATGTCCAGGTTGCTATCTTAGAAACTAAGCTTGGTCCCCTTGCCATGTCCAGGTTGCTATCTTAGAAACACCTTGTTTAAACAGCTCTTTGGTTGCTACTAGCTTTTTCCAGTACCAACTACAATCAGGTGGGGGGAGGTAGTCCCACCAATCCTTCTGCCTTAGATATTTCCCATGAACCCATTTAACCCAAAGCATATCCTTTTTTAGTGTAATGTACCATAATAGTTTAGCAATACTGGCCTTGTTCCATGCAATTAGGTTCTTTAAACCTATCCCTCCAAATTTTTTGGGTGTGCAAACTGTGGCCTATGAGATGGATGGTGGTCTTTCAAAATCTGCAGTCCCCCCTATAGATAATTTCTACAAAATTTGTTCACTTGGTTAGTCACCTCTTGTGGAAGAATGAAAGGTGATGCCCAGAAGCTATACATACCAAAGATAACTGAATTGAGAAGTTGTGCTCTTCCTGTAAATGAGATACTTCTTGGGGACCACTGTCTTATCTTCCCCATAATCTTATAAACCAGGGTTCACTCAAGTTTGTTGAGTTTGTTTGCTATGATTGGCATCCCTAGATATCTCATAGGCAGAACCCCCTCATGATATCCTGTGATCTACAGGCATTGCTGCTGTAATGTTGAATCACATCCTCCACATACCAACTAGGATTTAGCTTGGTTGGCTTGTAAACCTGCCACCTTATGGAACTTACCTAAAGTATCCTTAATTATATGCAAGGTAGGCACATGAGCTTTGTTGAAGATAATTACATCATCTACAAACATCAAGTGATTCATCTTTAGCTTCCTACATGAAGGATGATACTGGAAAGATGGATGTTCTCATGCAATCTTCATTAGTCTTGTAAAATACTCCATGGATAGGATGTCCAGCAAAGGAGACAAGGGATCACCCTTTCCCCCCTTCAAAGACCTCACCTTATTGGCCATTTACATGCACTCTGTATAAAACAGATGTGATGTATGCCATGATCCATGAAATGAATTGTGTTGGGAATTTTAAGTGATATAACAACTCTTTCAAGAAATGCCAGTGGATTGACTCAAAGGCCTTGTGGAGGTCAATCTTCATGAGGAATTTAGGAGAAATCCCCTTTCTTGTGCAACCCCTAGCTATATCTTGACAAATAAGGATGTTGAACAACAATTCTCTTTCTTTCACAAATGCACCTTGGTACTGATGGATGAGGTGTGGTAGCACCTCTTTAAGTTTGGTGCATAAGAGCTTGGCTATACACTTATATATAACAGTACAACAGGATATTGGTCTGAACTCATTAGCATGTGTGGGATTTGAAACCTTTGGTAGGAGGACCAGTTTTGTTTCTCCAAGAAATCTTGGCATATGTCCTGTTAAGAAGAAATTATGTATAATCCCTGTTACCAGCTCCCCAGTTATGTGCCCTGTGGCCTTAAAAAAACCACTGTTGAATCCATCTGGTCCTGGAGACTTTATATTTGGGATGGAAAATATGACATTCTCGATATCTTGGTCTGTGAAAAGAGCACATAACTTTAGTTGTTGCTCCATTTTCAAGGTGCTACCTGATGGAGACCATCTTGCCCAAACGTCTACTACTGCTAGTGAGCTCAAAGAAGTTCAAAAGAAACCTAAGGAGGTTAAGGAGATTGTGCTTATGTTCAGAAAAGCTGTGGAGTTCAAGCCCCTTCTAGCGCCTAGCTCATCCACGCAAAGGCCCAGTTTTGTAAGTCTGTTGCAGCAAGAAATAATAGGCGATTCTCGTGAAGGCCTTCCTCTTATTCAAGCTTAAAGAATAAGATTTCCAACAAGACCAACCACGCATTATTTGGATTCCATTTTGTTGGTCATCTTTAGCCTACAAAATCAAGTGCCGAAATGCAGTCCAGTTTTGGACAGTCATCACTCTTCAGCCCATAACTTTTACACAGCTAATCCAAATGCAATGAAACCACTTCGCTTAGAAACTAGACTCTTCTAGATTTCCATGGAATCAAGAATCATCGAATTTGGATCATAAACCAGAGAGATATGCCCATTTGAATCTGGCTAAGCTGCAAGTGTGAACGCATTAATAACAAAACGTGTGATGCCTATGTATTTGGTCTCTTCGGCCCTTTGCTGCATGTTTCCCCTTCCAAGCTACATTCCTCCTTCTCTCACAATTTTAAAATGTGTGTGAACAAGAGGGTACATGCATGTCATGGCTACTAAGGTGCATTTCACTCAAGACACTCCAAGAGACATACTTCTTCACACCAAAACCGTGTGCAGCTAGTTACATGTATTTGCTTGTTTTTTCTCTCATGCCTTTTCATTTGAAAGCTTATATCTTTTCATGTACACAGCCTACTCTATATAAAGGCCTAGCACCAAGTTGTTTCGCATCATCCTATTAAAGAAATACAAAAGCAAGTTCAGCATTGAGTGCTCATTCACTTCTTTTCTAAACCCTAGTTCTATATCTTGAGTTGTGGCATTCTCAAGTGGTGTTCTAGGTCCCTCTTTCTCAATTAGGTGGTGATTAACTTCTGTATCCTAGTTGAGTTAAGGGATTGCCCAAGTCCTTGGCTTGAGTGGCTCCATTTGGATTATTTCTTGTCGAGTTCTTGAACTATCCTATCCTGTCCTTGTTTTTGCAACTACACAAAGCTAGCCTTGCTTGGTCATTTGGGTGCTCCTATATACATCATTTGGTATCAGATCCAAGGTTGCCCTTTGACCAATTTTTTTTTATCCCAAACACATTCCCTAAAGCACGACCGTGCCACCCTATTTCTCCCTCAAACAAGCTTTCTTCTACTCTAAACACCTTACAAAATGTCTTCATGCTGTTCTCAAGAGCAAATGAACGAACAAGTAGCAGAGTTGGAAGCCCAAGTAAAGTATCTTCGAACTCAACTTAGCCAACTCCTGGAGGAAAAGAGGAGATGGAATCAAAGCCCTTCCCACTCACGCACTCATATTGACTCGGATGAATCCGAAAGAGAAGAAAAAAGCTACCATGCCAACTCAAGTGAGGAAGATACTCCTAGAAGAACTCAACAAAAGCATGGAGGTAGCCTTGGAGATTTCCGAGTTGACATTCCAGAATTTGAAGGCCAATTAGACCTGGACCATTTCCTAGATTGGCTTCAAACCGTAGAAAGGGTCTTTGAGTACAAAGACATTGCCGAGGATAAGAAGGTAAAGCTTATAGCCCTCAAACTTCATAAATATACATCCATTTGGTGGGCTAATCTTGTGGGAAAAAGAGCAAGAAACGGGAAAGGAAAAATAAGAACATGGGCTAAGATGAAAGACAAGCTCAAATCCAAATTTCTTCCCTCTCACTACATCCAAGACAACTATTGTAAACTCCATCACTTGAAGCAAGGGTCTAAAAGTGTGGAGGAATACACTAGGGAGTTTGAACAACTCCTACTCAAGTGTGGCCTAAGGGAGGATGATGCCCAAACCATGGTAAGATACTTAAGTGGTTTGGATGAGTCCATTGCTCATGTGATCGAATTACATCCCTACACTTCATTAGATGATTTGAGCTCTCTAGCCTATAAAGTGGAACAACAAAATAAGGCCAAAGGTAAGGGAGCCGTATCTAAACCCACTCCTCGTCCTTTCACCTCTTAAAAACCCCCTTACTTCCCTCCAAAACCTCAAACCCCCTCATAACCCAAAAACACCCCCTACCACCCTTATACCCTCCTACCAAGGTTTACGACATATTGCATCTGAATGTCCTAACAAAAGAATAGTATCCCTTGCTGAGTATCAAGCTTCCTTTAAGGAGCCACATGAAGAAGAAGAAGAAGGATCTAAAGAGTACTTGGCCGGAAATGTTGAAGAAGTTGAGGAAGGCCCTGACGAAAGAGAATTGTTGGTGATTAGGAGAGCCTTAAGTGGCTTTGCTACCCTAGACAATTTGGAGCAAAGAGAGGCTATTTTTCACACAAGGTGCACTGTTGAAGGGAAGGTTTGTTCACTCATCATCGACGGTGGAAGTTGTGCCAACGTTGCCTCCAAGACCATGCTGGATAAGCTCAAGCTCAAAGCCACACCTCATCCCAAGCCCTACACCATCCAATGGCTTAATCAAGGTAAGGGCATGCAAATATCTTCCCGTTGCCTCATCTCTCTTTCCATTGGCAAAAACTATAGAGATGAAATTTGGTGTGACATAGTGCCCATGGATGCTTGTCACATCCTTTTGGGTAGACCATGGCTCTTTGATAGAAGTGTCATCCATGATGGCCAGATGAACACTTACACCTTCCATAAAGACCACAAGAAGATCACCTTGACCCCTCTCAAAGCCAGCCACTCCCCTAAACCCAAAGACAACCCTCACATGGATGTCTTTCTCACCACCCTCCTCAAGGCCCAATATCATGAATATGAATCCTTTAAGGACTTGATCTTGTTGCAAACCGAACCGGAACCTACTACCCACGCTTATCCCTTACTCTCCCCACTCCTCCAAACCTTTCAACATGTCTTCCCATAAGAAATTCCCCACGGCCTTCCCCCACAAAGATCCATCCAACATAAAATAGACCTCATCCCTGGCTCTACTCTTCCAAATAAGCCGGCATACCGAATGACCCCTCTAGAGACCCAAGAGATCCAAAGACAAGTGGATGATCTTTTGTCTAAGGGATTGATCAGAGAAAGCCTAAGGCCTTGTGCTGTCCCGGCCTTACTTGTGCTAAAAAAGGCCAAGAGTATGAGAATGTGTGTGGATAGTCGAGCCATCAACAAGATTACCATCAAATACCGCAATCCTATCCCAAGATTGGAGGACTTACTAGATGAACTTTATGGAGCCACTATCTTTTCTAAGATTGATCTTAGAAGTGGCTATTATCAAATACGTATATTTGAAGGGGATGAATGGAAGACCGCCTTCAAAACCAAGGGAGGCTTATATGAGTGGCTTGTCATGCCATTTGGTTTAACTAATGCTCCAAGCACTTTCATGAGGCTTATGAACCAAGTTCTGAAGCCCCTCATTGGCACATGTGTTGTTGTCTACTTTGACGACATTTTGATATATAGCAAAAGTGAAGAAGAACATGCCCATCATCTACATCAAGTTTTGAGTATTCTAGCTCAAGAGAAGCTTTATGAGAATCTTGAGAAGTGCCACTTTTTCACTTCCCAAGTCATATTTCTGGGCTATGTTGTCTCGGCCCAAGGCATTCACGTCGATGAGAGCAAAATCAAAGCAATTTAAGAGTGGCTGGTGCCTACCTCTATCCACCAAGTAAGGAGCTTTCATGGCCTAGCATCATTTTATAGAAGATTTGTACGAGACTTTAGCACCATAGTTGCTCCTATGACCGAGGTGCTAAAAGGCAAGGACTTTGTATGGACCGACCAAGCACTAATTGCCTTTGAAGAGATCAAAAGGAGGCTCACAAGAGCACCCGTTCTAGCCTTGCCCAATTTTTCCAAGATATCCGAAGTGGAGTGTGATGCTTCCGGGGTTGGGATTGGTGCCGTTTTATCCCAAGAGAAGAGGCCCATAGCTTTCTTTAGTGAAAAGCTAAATGAAGCCAAGAGGAAATACTCCACATAGGACAAGGAGTTTTATGCCATCATCCGGGCATTGGAGTATTGGCACCACTATCTAGTAGGAGGAGAGTTTATCCTACATTCCAACCATGAGGCCTTGAAGTACATTCAAGGACAACACAAGCTCAGCCCGAGACATGCTAAGTGGGTTGAATACCTCCAGTCATTCCACTTCATCATTCAACATAAGGCTAGCAAGCTAAACAAAGGAGCCGATGCACTCTCCCGGAGGTACTTATTACTCTCCACCTTGAGTACAAAAGTCCTTGGATTCGAAATTGTGAAAGAAATGTACCAATCTGATGAGGATTTCAAAGAAATCCATGAGAAGTATTCCAAACACGCTTATGGACTATTTCACTTGGAGGAAGGATTCTTATTCAAAGGATCCCGACTTTGCATTCCAAAATGTGGATTTTGGGAACTTCTCATTCAAGAGCTTCATGGAGGAGCTCTAGCTAGGCACTTTGGAGTTGAGAAAACATGTGCTATGCTCAAAGAACACTATTATTGGCCACACTTGTCCAAAGATGTGGAGCACTTTGTAAAAAGATGCTCAACTTGTCAAATGGCCAAAAGCCATGTCCTACCTCAAGGCTTGTACTCCCCTCTTCCCATACCTCAAGCTCCTTGGGAGGATACCTCAATTATGGTGGTGGTAGACCGGTTTTCTAAAATGGCACACTTCATCCCATGCCATACCACCAATGATGCTTCTCATATTACCAACCTCTATTTTAAGGAGATTGTGAGGCTTCATGGCATTCCCAAGAGTATGGTGTCTGATCAAGATAGCAAGTTCCTTAGCCATTTTTGGCTTACCTTATGGAGGAAGATGGGAACTCAGCTAAAATTCAACACCACTTGTCATCCCCAAACTGATGGGCAAACGGAGGTTACTAATAGGACTTTGGGTACCTTGCTTCGAGTCCTTGTCAAGAAGAACATCAAGAGTTGGGATGAGAAGCTAGCCCATACGGAGTTTGCCTTCAATCGAGCTCCAAGTAAGGCAAATCACCTCTCTCCATTTCAATTGGTATATGGGCAAAACCCAAGGAGCCCAATTGATCTCATTCCCCTTCCAACTCCCACCAAATTTAGTTGGGAGGCCGAAAAGAGAGCTAAAGAAATCCAAGACTTGCATGATCAAGTGCGAGAGAATATTGCCAAGTCCAATGCAAGAGCTATGGAACATGCCAATAAGCACAAGAAAGAGGTCCACTTCCAACCAGGAGACCTAGTGTGGATCCATTTGAGGAAGGAAAGATTTCCTTCCAGACGCAAGTCCAAGCTCGTGCCAAGGTCCGATGGCCCATTTGAGATCATGGAGAAGATTAGTCCTAATGCCTACAAAGTTGACCTTCCTGGTGATTGTGGCATCTCCACCACCTTCAATGTGACCGACCTCAGCCCATAATTTGATGAAGATGAAGAGCTTCCAAGTTTGAGTTCAAACTCCGATCTAGTCGGGGAGAATGATGGAGACCATCTAGCCCAAACATCTACTACTGCTAGTGAGCTCAAAGAAGTTCAAAAGAAACATAAGGAGGTCAAGGAGATTGCCCTTATGTTCAGAAAAGCCGTGGAGTTCAACCCCCTTCTAGCGCCTAACTCATCCACGCAAAGGCCCGGTTTTGTAAGTCTGTTGCAGCAAGAAATAATAGGAAATTCTCATGAAGGCCTTCCCTTTATTCAAGCTTAAAGAATACGCTTTCCAACAAGACCAACCACGCATTATTTGGAGTCCATTTGGTTGGTCATCTTTAGCCCACAAAATCAAGTGCCGAAATGCAGTCTAGTTTAGGGCAGTCATCACTCTTCAGCCCATAACTTTTAAATGGATGATCTAAATGCAATGCAAACACTTCCCTTAGAAACTAGACTCTTCTAGCTTTCCAGAGAATAAAAAATCATCGAATTTGGATCACAAACCAGAGAGATATGCCCATTTGAATCTGGCTAAGCTGCAAGTGTGAATGCATTAATAACAAAACGTGTGAAGCTTATGTATTTGGTCTCTTCGGCCCTTTGCTGCATCCTTCCCCTTCCAAGATGCATTCCTCCTTCTCTCACAAGTTCAAAATGTGTGTGAACAAGAGGGTGCATGCATGTCATGGCTACTAAGGTGCATTTCACTCAAGACACTCCAAGAGACATACCTCTTCACACCAAAACCGTGTGCACCTAGTTACATGTATTTGCTTGTTTTTTCTCTCATGCCTTTTCATTTGAAAGCTTGTATCTTTTCATGTACATGGCCTACTCTATATAAAGGCCTAGCACCAAGTTGTTTCGCATCATCCTATTGAAGAAATACAAAAGCAAGTTCAAGCATTGAGTGCTCATTCACTTCTTTTCTAAATCCTAGTTCTATATCTTGAGTTATGGCATTCTCAAGTGATGTTCTAGGTCCCTCTTTCTCAATTAGGTGGTGATTAACTTCTGTATCCTAGCTGAGTTAAGGGATTGCCCAAGTCCTTGGCTTGAGTGGCTCTATTTGGATTATCTCTTGTCGAGTTCTTGAACTATCCTATCCTATCCTATCCTATCCTTGTTTTTGCAACTACACAAACCTAGCCTTGCTTGGTCATTTGGGTGCTCCTATATACATCACTACCCATGCTTATGACTGTAGGATCTAGCTTCTGGTTCTCTGTATGCTTGACCCCTAGCAAGCTATTGTAAAAATTATGCATTACCTCAGTCACCTCTGAAAAACCTTGCTTTGTGTTCCCTTGATTATCTTGAATTGTGAAGATGTGGGTGGCTGTCTTCCTTTGTTTAATCGTAGCAAAGAAGTATTTTGTGCAGTCATCCCCACAACCTATCCAGTCAGCCTTACTTTGCTGTTTTATAATGTCAATCACTGAAGACAGGATGTGTATGTAGTGTGGCCTTGCTAGGCTTTCTTTGTGCTTCCATTCCTCATTGCTTAGATCATGTGAGAACATCATTTGAATTTCCTCCAAACTTGTTCTAGCCTTCCATAATTGAGCTCTCAGATCAGCAAACTTGTTTTTATTGAGGTTCTGTAGAGCAGCTTTTGTCGCCCTTAGGAAATGTATTAGTCCAGCAGTAGGGTCATTATAAGAGAGCTTGGATTTGATTGCCTCCACAAGTGGGAAGAAACTAGGGTCTATAACCCACATATCACAGAGTTGAAAAGTGTGTTTAGGTTTAGGGCACCATGGAAAATCAATCACTAGTGCTGTATGATCATAAAGAGAATTTCCTATGTAATTTGCTTGACAAAAATCAAATGGGTTAAACCAAAAAGCATTAACGAAAACCCATGAATTCTGGTCCAAATTGTTTTATTTGTCCAAGTGAAATAGGGACCATTGCTTCTTAACTCTTGTACCTCATAAGCATTGATACAGTCCCCAAAACTTTGCACTTGAAACTGCTGCACTTTAGTCCTTCCTACTCTGTCCCTTGAATAAAGTACTGCATTAAAGTCTCCTAAAATGCCCCAAGCTTCCTCCATATCTATGGCAATGTGCTGCAAGTCCTCCCATAGCATCCTCCCTTGCATCTCTTGATTGGCCTCATAAACAAAAGTTATAAAAAACCTCTTCATGGTATTAAGCTGTGTTGCCCTGCGGTGGATGAATTGATTTGACTGTCAGACAATATCCACACTATAAGCAGTTGGCCTCCATGCTAACCATATTCTGCCTCTAGCATTCTGATTGAAATTATGATGCCACATCCAACCCTGAAAGATTATACGTGCTACCTTCTCAACATTATGCTCCTTGACTTTAGTCTCCAAAAGCCCTACTAACCCTATCTGTTTCTCATACAGGAAGATTTTGACATCTTCTTGCTTATTAGGCCAATTGAGGCCCCTTATATTCCAACTGCAAGTCTTATCCATGGGGAGGGCCCCCTCCTGTAGTTATGGGATGACAAACATCTTTCCCTTCCTTTTCTGCAAGTATATCAAAAGAGTTCAGGACTATTGATGCAGATGCTATTAGGCCTGTACTTAGGCCTATACTTACACCTGAAGATGCTGTTGCCCTTCTCGTGACAGTAGTAAAACCTTCCTCATCAGTTTGCAGAGAATGTTGCACTTGTACTTGAGACTCTTGTCTGTTAACTAGTCTCCATTCTGTTCTTATTACTACCTTCTTCCTGCAATCCTTCTAAGTGTGTCCAAACATTTTGCGGTGATTGCATCGGGAGGGTTTCCACTTGGATTCCACCCGTTGCCTCACCACCACCTTATGTTCACTGACAAACTCAATGTACTCTAGGAAGTCCCTATCCAGCTGGATCTCTATTAGTAGTCTTGCATAATTAAGGAATGTTTTATCCTTTGTGAACTTATCTGTCTTGATAGGTATACCCAGAGTGCTACCTATTTTGCTTAGGCAATCCGAGCCCTAGTATTTGATATCCAAATCTAGGAATTTAACCCATATGGGAAGTGCAGTAATGTCCTCTGTGTTGATATCCATTTCCTCATTCCAAGGTTTAATCAAGAGAGGCTTTTTGTCAAAGAAATATACTCCTCTCTATACCACTGCGGCTTGCTCATTGAGGTGTTTAAACCTTACTAGAAATACTCCCTTCTTGACTATACAGATTTTATCAATATCATATGTCTTCCATATGCGCCTAATGAAAACCTCAATCACCTCCAATGGAGGGCTAGCTCCTACTACAGATCACAGTACAACTGATTTCTAATACTCAATTTCAGGCATGACATCAGTTGTCTCCAGTCTCGTTCACCGCATTAACAACAGGTGATGAAACAAAATTTAAGGAAGTACCATCATCCAGATCCATCATAACTGTAAATAAGCTAGATGATCATCGATTTGGTGAATTTATCACAGCTAGTCCAATTGGCGAAACCCTAACTCGCTCCTGCATAGGCTACACTATTGTACTACAAATCTCAAAGATGTGCTAATCCACAGTATCAACTTCTTCATTACCAGTTGCTGCAACTTTACCTAGACTCACAAGCTCAAACAACTGCTTAGATCGCCCTCTTCTGCACCCCTTGCCATTGCTCGAAGTCTGGTTGCCTAGAGAATCGCCAAAGAAGGAAGAAGATATATATACAAACATAGAAATATAT
>JACYFF010031958.1:38774342-38797471 GCA_017589665.1 Selenicereus undatus | reverse complement strand
ATATATATATATATATATATATATATATATATAGCTATATATATATTGTGTTGAACGACTAGTGTTCTTTGCTTAAAAACATGAATGTACGTATGTTGGTGGGATGACCCAAACATTAAAAAAAAGTCCCTTAAATGAGGTGTTTATTTAATTTAACGATTGTAAGTAATTCAATATACCTGCTCCAATGTACTTTGGTTGTTGAGGATCACCAATTATAGTAGCTGAAGGTTTGTTGGAACCCTTTTAATATGTACAGCAGATACGGATGTACTCATTTAAAGAATCATTAGGTATTTTTAACCTCAACATTGGCCATCCCCTTACATAAGTGTTTGGTTGTCTTATTTATAAGTAAAGGTCATTGAAGTACATGTTAGGAGACCACTTTTTCAAACCCATATTCATAGTAAAATTTGAAGATTGTGCTCTTCAGTTGTGGTCCTCAACTTTCAGTCTAGATTCATCATTCGACACTTCAGACTGCACGTGTAGTGACTGTGCAATGCAAAGGGACATCAAGTGTGATTGTGGATTGGAAGTGTCCATTGGGGTGTGGAATGAATTCTACCGTCAACGCGATCCTTGGTGTCCGAAAAGGGCAATGTTTTATACTCAACGAATCTCGGATCTACGATTCTTCTTTTGTCCTTTGAGTAACAAACGTGTTGTTTTCTGCGTTTATGTTTTCACGAACACCATTGTGACGGTCGTCATTATATGTTTGTCTAGGATGAAATTATGTGCGCGTTCTTCGAGATGGTGGGCCCTGCATAAACCGAAAGGTCCATGCATGTAATTAAACAATTAGTGCAAGAGATGACCGAGGCAAGGGATTGGCTTCTTGAAGAACAAAATCCGCGCTTCTTCAATGAAGATAGTGCAGAGGAACACAGGAAGTACGAGGTGGTACAGACGGAGGAGGTTCGCAGGCTAAAGTCCTTGGTGTGGGTTGTTGTTGTAGTGATATGCATTGTATTTGCCATGTTGATTTGCACATGGTGTCCTTAACATGCAATGCAAATAAGTACATGCTAATGTGGGCGAAGGGCCTTTTGTGTGTGGTATAATTTTTTGGAGGCATGTGGCATGCTGTCATTTGCTGTTGTGGTTTGTAACCCCATCCTTTTGTTATTAACATGTGACATTTGTTTCACTATTTAGTTTGGAAGCTCTGAAGGGAGCTAGTGAAGGTCGTGATAAATTGTTACTAGCATGTGGATAACCCATTGTCTTTCCAAATTACCACCACGAGAAGTACACTATACTATTAGGGTTACAAAAACGTATATCTCCACCAACCGTTAAATGTTATAAAATACTAGAACTGCAACAAATGCGAGATTAAAATGATTAGTTTGAAGACACCAAAGGAATCATTGATAAGTACACGAAATGGAGGATAATCCATTGTCAACAATTATGAACGTTTCCCCATTGCTTGATTCTGGACATATAATTTCGTAGCATGTGAAGATCCATACTCTCTTGCCCTTTCATATTAGCCCTTGTAAATCAACATGGCAAATACAGGTGGTATAAGTAAGCATGAAAAGCATACCTTAACAATGAAAGACAGGTGCATTTTATGCCCAGTAAGGGTGGACACCTTAACTTTTGAGTTGTCCAGCGGCACGACGACGCCATCTATGAAACCTAAGGGCTCACTATAGGCATAGTCGAGGCCATGCGTCTCGTTCAACAGGCGGTGCGCGTTTCTACCTCTCAATCTTGTCTCAGTGTGTAGAGGTTGGGCCTAAATAATGCTTTAGCGAGGCCTATGCAATCCATAAGTAAATAAGAACTTCATCATGGGTTAGTTGTGGAACCCTTGCAGTTGAACCTTCCCGGGAAAGAGTTTGTGTACTCCTTACTTCATGTATAACTCCATTCAACTTATTAAGTGTGGTCAAAGTCACCTCAAACTTCATGGCTGCATGTCCTGGGGGTGCCACAAATATGTACGTGTCATCCGTCCATCCACCATATTGGATTTTAGTAACCATTTGTGTGACTTGGAGTTGTGTCCATGGAATGTACATTGGTGCCAGCGTAGGGTCAATGTTGTATGTTTCAATAACGTCTTTCTTCTCTAGAACGTGCTCTAACCGGAAGAATCAACAACCGTCCTCCTATAGTTGTGCTTTCCAGTCGTCCCCCCAACTCGTGTCGACCTCCTTAAGTAGGGGTACTTGTCCAGGGACAAGTTTCCCACATGGAAGAAGGCTCTTCAAGTTTCTATACCTCTTATGATCCATTGTGTTGAAATTATCCCAAATCAGACAGGGAAGTCCATAAAGGTTTGGAGGATGATGTTATCAAGTGGATTGAAAACCCCCCTTCAACCTATCTCGACATGAGTAGTTGTTCCTAATGATCACTCGGGGTACACATTGTGATATGAGCGGGTTAATCCTATATGATTGAACCCCCACCCCAATTTAAGGATATGTGTAGTCTGCGCAAGAAGGGAGGGTTGTAAAGTGAATGACGACTACTATCCCCGAAACCTTGCTTTATGTACTGTCCTATATCATCAATGTCCCCACCTAACTTCAAGCACTCCATTCACCCCCAATAAATTATTAGTTATGAGTATCAACGTCTGCACACCAGAGCTTATACATAGTACTTATGATTCGTCTAATTTTACAGTATGTATGCTTTTATAAAAGTAGTTCATCGACGTAGTCTACTTTAAATTAACAAATTAAAGGAAATAAGGAGTAATTGTGCATTACGAATAGTGAAAAATTAAAAAAACCCCTTTTAATTGCATATGACGTCATTCCTGTGAAGGTAATAGTTAATTCAAAGTTTATTTTGAGTCCCCTATACCGACTCCTAATGGTTGATAGTAATTGTCCCTCCATAGTACATAAGGGTGCATGTATGCATATCCACACCGCCTGCATCAGCCAAATAGGAAAAGTTACACATCAATACATATACCGATTATTGCAAGCCCAATTTATATAAGCTTTTCAGAACCTGCTCTGTTATCATAAATGAGGTCGAGCTGCGGTTACTTGAATGAGGACCCAACCTCATCATTGGCAGAGGTACTTCATTACGTACTTCATGCTGCGAGAGGGGAGACATTGGTTCAATGTTTAGCCGCACACGTAGGATGTATAGACCTTCTTTCGGCTTGACTTCTGCCTACTCCATCTTAATCACCTCTAATATGGACGCCTGTTGGGTGGCTCATAGATAATAGTAGGTTTGCGAAGCCTTGGTTCCCCCTTCAGTCGCTTCACAATATTCGACGTCTTGGTACGAGGAGGTCCTTCAGATCCCGATTGCAACTCATAAGCACCAACAGGTGTGACTGCGCACGTTTGCTTACCTTCACTTACTACTATGTACTCCTGTGTGTACCCTACAATTTTGCATGCCATATCATCATCACCAAAGGAAAACTCATTGAGTATCGTATCCAATTCAGTCAGTCACCAACAACTTCATCTACAGACTCATGCTTGCTTATGCAGACCTCCTCTGTTTGGATCCCTGACCTCTCATCAGCAGCTGTATTACACACCTCCATATAAGTGTCCACTTTTTAATGTCCTTCCCCTAATGCACACCTAGAATGTTCATTGGTTGATGAAGTGTGATTAATACTAGTAGCTTCATCATGCAACAAAAGGGTAACAGAACAAGGTTCAGGAATAATCTATTGCAGTCTGTCATTAGTAGAATGAACGGATTCATCCCTTCCTCTCCCTACTATCATATCTTCATTAACCATCACATCAGCTACATAACCTCCCAACTCAGCATCCCCTTCGTGGGTCATAGGAACTGTTGCCATGCCCCCAGTATTGTCCACTACACCATGCAAATTTGTGGAGAGGTGCAAACTATCCACCTTTGCCGGGTATTCCTCCACACCATGGCCAACCTCCCCTTAATCGACTTCACCATCCGACAAATATTGTACCCTGCCTAAAGATTTGATACGCATGTCAGTGCCAAAACCAAACTGGTCCCCGTCACCATATGGAAGATTATCACCCAACAGGGAACGACGAAAACACACTTTAGAAGAGTCACTATGTGCTTCCTTTCCTACCGACCCCGTGTCCACTTCCAACTCATGTTAATCGAGGCTCTCCACATGAAACTATTTCTTCCCCCACATTAGCACCACCTGCCCTTCTAGGTTTAGCCGAATAAGTAGCCGACCTGTTATGGTGTGCATGTACTGCACCATCATTACATTCCTTCAATTTAACCTCCAAGTCGTGCGCACGACAACACCAAACCTGAACCTAATTGAGTGTTCCCCATGCTTTGACTTCTCCAGACACAACTCCTCCCGTGCGTGTGCGACTTGATCTTCATAACTTGGCACACCCTGCATTGATCCATCGTTTGAAGTTAAAGCACATAACATTTGTAGCTCCCAACTCATTATCACACTTACACAAATGATCAAATATCAAATATTAGTGGTAATATCCCCGTTCGTACTTCATTTAACATTAATTTAGAACAACATTTTATTACCTTCCCATCTATAACATAGTACCGCCAATCATCTGTCTACATGAAGACTGATACAATTAGTTCCATCAGCTCTGTTACCTGAGGTCGCAACATTAGAATTGTCTGTCCCACATAAACATACATACCACATCAACACCTATCACCTTTCACAAATCAAATTTTTCCTCAACACCACTTGCCAATAAAACAAAGACTATGTTTTTACATTCAATTTATAATACTACAAGTTCCAGTAATTGGTGGAAATAATTAATTGACACATCCTTACAAAAAAGGTTCACAACTGTCATACGCATCTATATGCTTATCACCTACTACTTCGAAATGGCCATACCTTAGACTCCTTGATGTCTACAACAAGTTGAAATGCTTCATATCCCCCACCATGATCAATTTTGTCCTAGCTAGCAATCGTAGGAAATATTCGCTTATCATGCTTCTCAAATCGCTTTGTATGATTATAGAACCACACCTTCGAGAGGAGCTATGTCAACATGATGTAACACCCCCAGCCCCTAGGGCTAGGAGCGTTACGTTTTCTTAAATCTTACTTAACTTTTGGGTCGAAACGAATAGAGTTTTCCCTAAAAAATGATCATCTACAGGCTAAAGGCCTTACAACAAATCCCTACAATCAATATAAGCATATAGAACTCTAAAATAAGCTCAACGGCTACACGTCAGAGTTCGTAACTCAATGAGCAACTCGCTCAGAGTACATCAAACAATATAGTTCATTAATAAAGAAAAGATGAAAGATACAACTCAATGGTCTATACAACCGGAGTACTAGGGTTTGCATCCCATAATATAGATGACTTCAGATAAAAAGACAACTGCTAATGTGATGGTTGGCTCACATGGCCATACAGAGCGACTTATAAATAATATGCCTTACTTGAGCTAGAGTACTTGTTTATATACATTTACAAACTAAGAATACATTTTATAACATCATTAAATAGCAAAACCACTTCACTATAGGCATACATGACTCTCCTTTAAGCAAGGATAACTTCCATTTCGACGTAACTGGAACGATTTTTACCTGTCGCAAAGAAAATATGGAGGAAAAGGGGCAAGAGTAATGGGATGAGCAACCACACACTCAGTGAGTACTCCTCCACTCCTTAAAAACCAAAACCGTTGCAGGCAGTAATGCCATTAATATCCACATATCACGTGCTTATGTATTACTATCGTATTAGGCAATCATAGTCCCCAAGGACAGGTTGTTACCCCTAAACTTTATTCTAGCCACTCAACCACATTCTTAGGTCTCGAATGACCAAATTTCTTTACTAACCAGCACTTAAACACATAAACAAGCGACGAGGGCTAAGCACAAAACTTTCTTTCATAGGTTAATGTGATATAATACATGATTTATGCCTTGGCTATCCAATTTACTTGTACGAGATGCTTAAACACATGGAGTAGGGATCATGCAAAGGGATTTATTTCATAAAACATTCATGTTCAAACTCATATGCTCGATGCATTACAAGGATATGGCCACATATTACTTGAAATCACATTCGACTGTGCTTAGGAGCCTTTTTCATTAGACATTCATAGAAAATTTTCATTCTTTCTTTGAAAACAGTTTTCATAACCTCTTGAGGTTCACATTCTTTAAAAGAAATTTCATTCGTATTGGTCCTATAAAGACCCTTATAAGCTTTTCACATTTCATTCAATTTGGCCTCTTAATGGTCCTTAAATCTTTCTTTTTCCTAAAATACTTAAAATGGCGAAATGTCAATTGGTTTTCTTTGTGTATTAGGAAAGTACTTCTGGCATAAGATCATTACAGGTTGCTGGTTAGCTGAGATCTATTCTCAACCCCATAGTGAGACCTAACGCTCACGCTTGAGCTCTTACTCTCAGGATGGCTACATATAACATATTTTACCATTAACCTCGTCAGGGTCTTCTAGGGTTTCCTAGTCCCAGGACTTATTACCTAGGCTAGCATCATTCATATCATATTGTCCAAAGCACATTATCTTGGCCAATGTAAAGCATATGGCCATAACGACCAATAAGTTTGCTGCATCTCATAGCGAAATACTTTTTCATGCAGCGCACTCTCTTTTTATTTAAACTCCTTAGGGATTCCCCCGTTAGTTCACTCCCAAAATTGTATTTGTATAGTTAAAATAGGCCATCGATCGCTAATAGTTATGGCTACTATTAGGTACAACCATAAAAATCTTCTTTTTCAAACTCACCCTCACTCGCAAGATGAAACTTAATGACATAAAGGGAAGGGGGTTTTCACGTAACACATTCAAACACTTCATAATCAACTCAACATAATAAACCACACATGGCCTCGCAATCCACACGATTGCAGTCAATCACAATCCAGGCTCCCTCCTCACACAACACCGACCACAAAGAACCTCAAAATTATCATTAGTTCATCCTCAAGCCATTCAACTACCAACTCAATTTCATTTCCATAACCATAACATTCATAAAAATCACAAAGAATGTGTACTAACAACATTTAAACTTACCGAACAAGCAGCGTCCAGTCAACGGCACATTACGATATCCATAATTAAATAATTACATGTAACATTAACTTAAATAAGGCCTTTGGCAAGCTATAATGAACTAATAAAGCATGGAGCCAATGATGCATTCATAATTCGTAATTAACAAATAAGCATGCCAAACCTATGTTATTTTCGTTCATAAACTAATCTAAATAACGGTTTCAATTATGTTTTAATTAACCAAGGTTACTAGATTGTTTAAGAATCGTTATGAATTACATACTTAGCATGCATCGCTTTTAAGGCGTTCCTAGATTGCTCAAAGACATTTTTAAGCAAGGATTAACTAAATTATCATGCTTCGATTTAAAATGTTCTTGGATCGTTTCATGGACACTTTCAAGTAGGAATTAACTAAAATAACAAACATCGATTCCGAGCATCCTTAGGTTATTTCGAAGTCAGTTATAAGCGTGGATTAACTAAACTTCCATATATCTAGTTGAAGCATTATTAGGTTATTTCGAAGCCATTTTCAAGCATGAATTAACTAAACTAACATGTATCGATTCGAAGCCACTTTCAAGCATTAATTAACTAAAATAACATATATCGATTCAAAGCATTATTAGGTTATTTGAAAGTCACTTCCAAGCGTGAACTGGCTAAATTAATAGGTGTCGATTGGAAACATTCTTGGGCTCTTTCAAAGCCAATTTCAAGCACGAATTAACTAAATTAATAGGCATCGAATTAAAGCATTGTTTACTCACATAATGCCTAATTTGCTAAACATGGATAATCTAAGTTGAATTAAGTTGAAATAAAACATGCATAATCATTCATCATGTTGCCAATTAATCTAACTAATCCTAAAATGGCATGCACCATAACTTAAGGGCTAAAATATTTTCGAAATTACTAATACTTAGGAGGCGAGAAACACCCACCAGGATGCAAACTAAAGACCCAACTCCTGGGCTAATTGGTAACATTTGAAGTCAAATTTCAAGCCTCCTGATTCGCTGCCCAAACATCATCTTTGAACTAGCCTTACTAGCCCATTTTTAGCTCCTTTTAGGACCTCCCTGTTTGCCGGAGACACGCCTGATTGCCGCTTGGTCACTGGCTCCATCTCCTTCTCTCTTTTCCCCCCTCTCTGGTGGTCGGTTTCAGGGGCCACGATGGCGTGGTGCTGGGGTTTTCAAAACCCTAGCCTTTGGACCCTTATATCGCGTGACCCTCATCTTGAGCCCGCTAGCGCCAACGCTGTGAACTGGCCAGTCATCGTCGCTCCTGCCGTTGGCCTGCTCTCTGACTCTCTCTCTCTCTTTCTCTCTTGTCTGGGTTGCTGGGGAGGAGGTTGGTGAGGAGCTAGAAGAAGGAATCCCGCCTTGTGTTTTGTCGAAAGAAATATGGAGGGGCCTTCGGCCCCTTTTTTGGTCCTTTTTTTTTATTTTTTTGTTTATTCTGTGGTTTGATCAATTGCTCAATTAACTACAGTTCCCGCCCCCCAAATCACTAGCGTGCAGTTTAAACTCAAGTCTAAATACCCCAATAATCGACAATCTAATCGAATTCGAGGATCAACTAAATTAAACTATCGGCACAATTTAGCACGAATTAAATTTCAAAACTAATAATAACAACAATATTCTTTTTGACAAAATTATTGCTCTTGTAAGCACATAAGTAATAATTTAATTTATATAGTTAATAAAGATATGATTTTATAACGTAAAAAGGCAATACAATCGGCTTAACGAAAATTAAAGAATGCAGGGTTTAAACATGCACTCCAAAACACATTACGAAAAACACCTGCCACCTAGTACATCATTCACAACACCGCTGCAGCCAACCAATACATAATCGAATTGTAATTAGCATTTTACGTTAGTTACAAATTCATACTTGAATTAGAAGTGTAAATCCATTGATTTGAACATAGGACACTTCCCCCTATAAGAGCTTCCTCTGTATCTCCTCCAATGACTCGACAAGTACACGCCACATAGCCTCCACCCATGTATACTTTCCTAAACCATGCACATCCTCTATGTACTTCTGCACACTCCAAGTTGCTCCATACAGGGTATAGGGAAATAATAAACCACTCATCACCATCCAACATAATAGTTTCAACCACAACCCTACTAAATCCTTACCTTGGTTGCCTTTACATAGCTTCTTCATCACCTTAATATAGTGCCTAAAGACCTTTGCCTTCTTCCCACCTTTCTTCTGCATCAATTTAACCGTTTGCCCTCCATATACTTTGCAATACACTCCCTTACCAATTGCCCCAACTTTGAATAGTCACTCTCATCTCCAAAACTTACAGCTTCACCATCGCTAGTAACCCATTGAAGAATGCCACATCAAATATCGACAATGGAACTATTCTCCCCACTAGCTTGAACCCCTTCCTTTGCAAGACCTAAGCCCTGACGCGAGGCAGTCATCAACTCCCACTGCATTGCAAAACTTTTGCCCTCTAGTGTTGGCTTCAATATGGTTATCACAATTGCATGCCTCTACTATTCTGCTACATTTTTCTTCATTTCGCAAATTATTTCAAGTGCACATCTGCCTCTGGCACTGATAGCCACTGGCCCGCTCACTAGCCTAGGGGCAACACAATTTGGTCTCCATCCCTCGCTGGCTTATGCCTCCATCATCAAGCCTCTATTAGTGCAGCCCTCTTCAGCTTACAACTGCTCACATTTCCCTCCCCATCAACTTCTTACCCTCAGAACTACCAACACCATCCCCCTATGTCCAACTCCACAAATGACTCTACAACCAAAGACACAGCCTCATCAATGTCTTCCTCCCCTTCTCCATTAGGCTCATATTTAGTACCCAATGAAATCACCAAATCCTCATCCATCACTATGCCCGACGGTTTTCCCTATCAGCATACGATGCCTCCTCCCTCCGCCTTTTGGTGGCACTCCTGAACTTCATTGTATATTATCCTATAACAAGATCCCATACACATCGGAGTGGTCCTCAATAAATAACATATCCATTCCAAATTTGACAACATGTACAACACCCCCAATACATGCACAAATTCCACTAACACCATGCCTCAATGCACTAACTTATAACAACTTGTTAGAAAGCACCCACTTTGGCACTTTCAACAATAACAAACAGCAAAATATGCCCTCAACCACCATTCACATTTCCAAGCACCCAACTTGGGATATCCGTATTGAACTACTGTGATTCATAGACACTGTTACCATTAGTTTAGCAACATTATCCTGGGCTATCCCCTTAAATTACATTGCTTTCAACTATTAATTACAAACTCAATTATTAACAATCAACTCAGGTTATTGTAGTTTGTAATGAATCCCCTTCCCCTAAATTGAACGGCATATACCAAAAGATTTTCACTCATTTCATTGTATTCAAAACACATAGTTATATACACCCAAATTCCAACATCAACCATAGGTGATAAAATCACAAATGTACCCAACGTGAACTCCCCAATATTCTACTTTGAAACAACAAAAGCCTCATTATTTATTGGATTCCATTTATATTTCAGACTTTTAAAGGTTCAAATTAATGAAATCCATCACACAATTTTGTACAATATCTAAGGTTCTCCCTGGATTCAACCTTTAACATTCTAGCTTAACTCCTACTTCTAGGATTCTCCAAAACTTCCACTCCAAACACATCAACAATTACATCCATCTCCCTGTTCCCCTACAATTACAGTATCCACTGCCCATAATTTAACTTTACAGCCTTTGACTCCAATGTGAAATACCCATCCTACTTCTACTTTAATGAACTATAACACCATCATTTACCATACAAAACTCACATATTCTAAATGGAAAATTTCAACTTAACTTTGATTCGCCCTCTTTGAACAACTTCCGTTTGGTCACCCACCACACAGTCCGTTCAAATTCTTCTATCGAAATTGGCCTCCCCAATGATAGCCCCTTTAAGTTATCCGCCTCTAACTACAGCTTCTCCACACTACCCATTCCAACCCACCCTTCTTCGCCTTCAACAGTTGTGATGTTTATGTGTTTCCCTTTCCCCTCCTTCATTGACATCCAACTGGTCACCACCTTACAATAGTAATTGTTCCTCCCTCTTCCCCTAAGCAAACTAAAAACCATTAAATGAAGGGAAAGTTCAAATCTGCCTTTTAGTTTTTAAAGGTTAGCATTCACATATATGGGTAACATGGTCATCCTCCCTGCTTCAATTACTCTATAAAGGACACATTAAGAGCAAATGTATTTCCTCAGGGAACAGAAATAACACTAGGGAGGATCACAAAATGAAAAGTCTTATTTAAAGTAACACCCACAAGTAAAGTTCCCTTAATTTTATTAACAAATGTGAATTCTTAATGATTATTGCCATCAACTAACTCATAATCATGTCATTTACCATGACTTCTACCTTTATATTTACTACCTACTTTCGACAATATATTTAAATTGTTTCTTTCATAATTCTGTTCTCTTCAGCTTATTTTGTTTGAACTTATTTTGAACAAAACTTATCTGAATTTATTCTCAACTTATTTGACGAGTGTATTCTGAACTTATTCTGAACTTGTTTGATGAAAACCCTATTCCCTTTGACTTATTTTGTCTAAACTTAGTTTGAACTAAACTTAGGTCTTGTTCTCTTTGCCTTATTTTGTCTGAACTTATTTTGTACTGAACTTATCTGAACTTGTTCTGAAGTTATTCGCTGAACTTATTATGAACTTATTTATTGAACTTATTATGAACTTATTCTAAACTTGTTAAGCACAAATCTATGAACTTATTTGCTGAACATATTCTGAACTTATTTACTAAACTTATTCTAAACTTATTCTTCAAAAAATAAGTCGAAAAGAATAAGGCTTTATTGTGAATTTATTTGTTGAACTTATTTTGAACTTATTTACTAAACTAGTTATGAACTAATTTTGAACTTATTATGAACTTATTAATAACATATTTTTGAACTTTTTTGCTAAACATATTCTGAACTAAGCTTGTTTTGAACTTACTTGCTGAACTTATTCTGAATTTATTTGCTGAACTTGTTATGAGCTGAACTTATCAGAACTTATTTTGAACTTATTTGCTAAACTTATTCTGAACTTCTTCTTAACTGAACTATTCTAAACTTGTTTGCTGAATTTATTCTAAACTTATTTACTGAACTTGTTATGAACTTATTCTAAACTCTTTTGTTAAACTTACTCTGAGTTGAACTTATTCTGAACTTATCAAGAACAAATTTCTGAACTTAGTCTGAATTGAATTTGCTATGAACTTATTCGCTGAACTTATTCTGAACTTATTTATTGAACTTATTCTAAACTTATCAAAAAATAAGGTGAATAGAATAGCATGTTATTCTGAACTTATTAGGTTATGTTCTCTTTGACTTAATTTGTTTGAACTTATTCTAAACTAAACTTATCTAAACTGAACTTATTAAGAATAAATTGTGAACTTATTTGTTAAACTTTTTTGCTGAACTAATCTTGAACTTATTTACTGAACTTATTCTGAACTTATTATAGACTTATTTACTGAACTTATTCTAAAACAAACTTATCTGAATTTATGCTTCAAAAAAATAAGTCGAAGAGAACATTACCTTATTTTGAACTTATTAGGCTCTGTTCTCTTCGACTTATTTTGTGTGAACTTATTTTGAACTAAACTTGTCTGAACTTGTTCTGAACTTATTGGTGGACTGATTCTCAATTTATTCTGAATTTATTTACTAAATTTATTCTAAAATTATTTTGAACTTATTTGCTGAATCTAAACTTACTTTTAAAGAAAATAAGTCAAAGAGAATAGGACCTTAAGATCAAATTTCTAAGCTTATTTACGGAACTTATTCTAAACTGAACTTATTTGCTGAACTTAATTTGAATTTGCTTATGAAGATTACAAAGAACTTATTCTGAACACAACTTAGGCCCTATTTTCTTCGACTTATTTTATCTGAACTTGTTCTGAACTAAACTTATCTAAATTTATTTGCTGAACCTATTCTGAACTTATTCCCTAAATTTATTCTAAACTTATTCTAAACATATTTGCTGAACTTATTATGAACTGAACTTATTCTGAACTTATCAAGAATAAATTTCTGAACAGATTTGCTGAACTTATTCTAAACTTATTTAGTGAACTTATTGTAAACTTATTTACTGAACTTATTCTGAACTAAACTTATCTGAGCCTATTCTTCAAAAAAATAAGTCGAAGAGAACATGGCAGGCCTTATTCTAAACATATAAGGCCCTATTCTCTTCTCCTTATTTTGTCTGAATTAATTTTGAGCTGAATTTATCTAAACTTATTCGGAACTTATTTGTTGAACTTATTCTGAACTTATTTACTAAATTTACTCTGATCTTATTCTAAAATTTTTAAGAACAAATTTTTAAACTTATTGGCTGAACTTATTCCGAGCTTCTTTGTTGAACTTATTTGGTGAACTTATTATGAGCTTATTCTAAACTTACTTACTAAACTTATTCTGAACATATTCTGAATTGATCTTGTTTGAACTTATTCTTTAAATAAATGATGGATATGCCACTAAACTCAACTTACACTCAAAGGAATGCAAGTGATTAGCTAAGAACAACAACAACTCAGCTTGAGTTTAATGAAATCCGAAGCAAAAATGGGATGATAACCAAGGGTAATTTCAGAGAAAGGAATACGTTATAAGCTAGGTGGGAGTTAGCTAAAACAAATGGAAAGAATGGATTTAGAATCAAGGGATTCTAAATGCAAAAGGAAAACAAGGATAGACACTAACCTAACCTTTGGATACAGACATCACCACCAAAGGCTAATCTAGGTAGAATTAAGCTTGTTCAAGGATACAGAAACACCAAGAAGAATAAGAGTAGGGCCCTTAAGCTTAATTAAAATACTGATATCACCACCTAATCAAGGCTTAAGACTCACTTGATCACCACTCTAATCGGCCTAATTAGACATAAGCAAGAAAAGTGTTCGGTTTTCACAAGGAGCAAAGCTCAATGTAATTTCTTTCAAAGATAATTGAAGTTTGCCTACAAAATGAGTCTTCTAAAGGCCTTATATAAATGTCCTTAGACTGCCTAGAAAAGGTTTAGGAGGTTTCTTCAAGGTTAGGAAACCTCTAACCTAACTTAATTTAGCCTAATCTAGCTTAGTCGAACCAGTTTCAACTAAACACGATTTAATCAAACTAATTACAACTTTATGCACCAGAAAAAGCTAGATTACATTGATTACAATCAACCTAAGTAAGCAAGTAAGTAAACAAGTAGCTCCTAACACATGGGGACAGAGAAAATGGCTGCTAAAATTTGGACTTTGCTATTGGCCAATTCGAGAGCCTTGCATTTCCTTCTTTGCTCCTCATTGGTTCTTCATTTGGTTACTCCATGATTATGTCCAAGACTCCTTTCACTACCTAATCATGCTATTTGGACAGGATTGGATGGCTGGAAGGACATGAACCACCAAAAGCACCAATTATGTGCAATCGGGCATATTCAGGCATAATGTAGGCTTGGATTGGACACCACATATCCCATGCAAAATGTGGGCATGATTTGAATTTCCACATATCGTTGGAATGATATGGATGTATTCTAACTCCTACAAGTAGAATTACACATTTATGACTTCATTTGATTGTCCAAAATCCTCAAAAAACCCAGATTGGTCAAAACTAGGTTCCAGCCTGCACTGTTTGTAAAAATAACCTGGTTCTTCAACTTCCACTTGACTTAACTTGAATTTCTCAATTGGACCAGATAGATAACATCTTGGGGAACCAAAGTATGCAAAAATATCATACCTAAATCCAAAACAAGTCTAAGGAATGCAATACACAAAATCAAACTCATTTTGTCTCAACTAGGCAGTGTAGATAGTTTGGATTTAATAGCTGATTTCGATGGGCAAATGAAGTCCTAATAACTTGGAACTTGCTTTATTGGAAAGATGATTTCTTGAACTTCAAACTCATGGCTAAATATTGGACTTAAATCTCATGAAAGTTAAGGTAATAAAGGATACAAAATTGGGCTTGTATTCTGATTTGAACCTGGAACCTACTGTTTGTGTTCCTTTACAAAATGTAGATCTTTTCTTGGACTTTGGCTACTAAATGTGATTTATCTAAGCTTATTTGAATGTCTTAAACATAATTTCTTAAGGGATCTCCATCATTCTCCCCTTGTTGAAGAGAACTTGCCCTCAAAATTACTAGATAATCACGGTCCAAGTGGCAACTTAACTTCTCTAGCCTGAAATAAAATCAACCCCTCAAACAAGCCTTTGTTGATATGAAAGGCTTCATACTCATCCTAAACAGCAATTATCCCTTCTTTTTTTAATCTTGAAGGGGTTTGGAGTAATGGTCCTTGATAAGTAAGAAAAGGGCTTAAAGGCTAATGGTTCTTTTGTGGTTTGCTTTCATGGAGTTTATAAGGGGAAAAATGTGCTAAGGTGTTATACTTTTCTCCACTTAGGATCAGTGAACATACCTTGATGTTCTTGCTTTGTTCATCCTCATCAGCTTGAAAATCACTCGAAACCTTCTCCTAAAGAAGCATTTCTCCTCATTAGCTCTTTCCTTAACGTCTTCTAGCGTTTCCTCTTGATTCTCCTCATTCTCTTCCTCCTTTGCTACTTCCCATTCGGTTAAAGTAACAAACCTACAGCTGGTGCAATCCGAAGTTAAATGTCCAAATCCTTGGCACTTAAAACATCTTTGGTTTCCCTTAGGAATTGATTTAGGGCTACTTTGTGGAGGTAGGCTATTTTGTGGTGCTGGGGTTCTTTGTGGGGTGGAAGGAAAGGTGTCGTGGGTTAGGGAGAAAAATTGGGCTCCCCTTATTAAAGGGTTTGTTCTGAGGTGAGGGCTTTGAAAACTCATGCTTAAAGGGCCTTGATTTTCTTTGTTGCTAAACCTTGTGAGCAAGGACACAAACTTCATCAAAAGTAGTATATGACTGTAAGTCCATCACATTAGCATACTTAGGTTTAAGGCCTCCCAAGTACCTAACTATGGTTCGCTCTTTTGGTTCTTGAATATCACACTTGATCAAGTTTATTAAACTCTCATGTGTATTCTTCAACATTGAGGCTCTCTTGGAGTTGGGAATAGTTATCTTGAATGTAAGTTGGAGGCAAAAACTGTGACTTGAGTTTAGCCTTCTTCTTCTCCCAAGTTCTGATTTTGCTTTTTCTACTCCTTACTGTTTTAGCTCATAAGTTCGTCCACCATAAGGAGGCCTACTTTCTAAGAACAAGAGCAACCAACTTAATCGTCTTATCTTCAGAAAATTTCTTATACACAAAGATACGCTCAACCATGTGTAACCATTCAAGGAACTTATCTAGGTCAAGTTTACCTTCGAATTCAGGGAGTTCAACTCTAAAGTCATTAGAGTTTGTGGGCTACCTTCATTCTCTTCTTTCCTTTCTAAATGTTTCTCCCTCACTTGAAGAACTCAAGGGGTTGCTTGTTGCCTCATCTTCATCGTGGGCAGAACCGTGGGGCTAGCATGCATTTTCTGTTTTTGCTTCATGAAATCACCAAGCTACTTTTTCAAATACTCATTTTGAGCTTTGAATTCTTGCTCACATTGAGCATCCTCATCAATTTTCGTTATTAATATCTAATTTTAAGTTGAGAGAGATTGATAATTCTTCATGACTGTCTCAAACTTTTTTATCTAAGCTTGTACTTGAACTCATCTTGTAACCGTGTATGCATTTGGGCTAATTTGTGGAATGTGTTTAGACGGGTTTGGGGCGTGTGGGGGTAGGTTTTAGGCCAAGATAAAAGTTTATCTAATACCAAATATGATGGATGTGTCACTGAACTCAACTTACACTCAAAGGAACGCAAGTGATTAGCTAAGAACAAGAACTTAGCTTGAGTTTAATGAAATCTGAAACTGAAATGGGATGATAACCAAGGGTAATTTCAGAGAAAGGAACACATTATGAGCTAGGTGTAAGTTATCTAAAACTTATGGAATGAATTGATTTAGAATCAAGGGATTCTAAATGGAAAAGGAAAAGAAGGATAGATACTAAACTAATCTTTGGATACAAAAATTACCACCACAGACTAATCTAGGTAGAACTAAGCTTGTTCAAGGATACAGAAACACCACTAAGAACAAGATTAAGGCCCTTAAGTTTAATTAGGATATAGATATCACCACCTAATCAAGGCTTAAGACTCACTTGATCACCACTCTAATCGGCCTAATTAGAGATAAGCAAGTAAAGTGTTCGGTTTTAACAACGATCAAAGCTTAATGTAATTTCATTCAAAGATAATCAAAGTCTTCTTACAAAATGAGACTTCATAAGGCCTTATATAAACATCCCTAGGTTGCGTAGAAAAGGTTTAGGAGGTTTCTTCAAGGTTATGAAACCTCTAACCTAACTTAATCTAGCCTAATCCAGCTTAGTCAAACCGGTTTCAACTTAACATGATTTAATCAATCTAATTACAACTTTATGCACCAAAATAAGCTAGATTACACTTACTACAATAAACCTAAGTAAGCAAGTAAGTAAATAAGCAGCTCCTAACACATGGGGAGAAAGAATATGGCTACTGAAATTTGCACTTTGTGGCTATACAATCCGAGAGCCTTGCCTTTCCTTCTTTGTTCCTCATTGGTTCTTCATTCGGTTACTCCATGATTGTGTCCAAGACCCCTTTCACTACCTAATCATGCTATTTGGATAAGATTGGATGTCCAGAAAGACATCAACCACCAAATGCACCAATTAGGTGGAACTGGGTAGATTCAGGCAGAATGCAAGCTTGGATTGGATGCCACATATCCCATGAAAAACATGGGCATGATTTGGATTGCCATATATGGTTGGAAAGCTATAGATGTCTCCTAACTCCTGCAAGTGGAATCACGCATTTATAACTTCATTTAATGGTCCAAAACCTTAGAAACCCCAAACTGGTCAAAACCGGGTCCCAACCTGCACTGTTTGCAAAAATAACCTGGTCCTTCAACTTCCACTTGACTTAACTTGAATTTCTCAATTGAACCAGGACTTATTCCATCTCAACCGGGCAGTTTGGATAGTTTGGATTTAATGGCTAATTTGGATGGGCGAATGAAGTCCTAATGACTTGGAACTTGCTTTATTTGAAAGATGACTTCTTGAACTTCAAATCATGGCAAAATATTGGACTTAAATCTCATGGAAGTTGAAGTAATAAAGGACACAAAATCAGGATTGTATTTTGATTTGAACCTGGAACCTAATGTTTGTGTTCCTTAACAAAATATAGGTCTTTCTTCGACTTTAGCTGTTGAATGTGATTTATCAAAGCTAGTTTGAATGTCTTAAACATACTTCCTTGAGGGATCTTCATCAATAAATAAGTCAATGAGCACATGGTCTTAAGAACAAATTTATGAGCTTATTTACTAAACTTATTATAAACTGAACTCATTCTAAACTTCTTTGCTGAGAAGTTATTTTGAACTTATTTGTGAAACTTACTTTGAACTTATTCTAAACTGAACTTAGGTCTTATTCTCTTTGGCTTATTTTGTCTGAACTTATTCTTAACTGAACTTATCTAAAGTTATTTTAAACATATATGCTAAACTTATTCTGAACTTATGTACTAAATTTATTCTAAACTTGTTCTGAACTTATTTGCGCAACTTATTCTGAACCAAACTTATTCTAAGTTTATTAAAAATAAATGCTGAGCTTATTTGCTGAACTTATTTTGAACTGAACTTATTCTAAACTTATTTGCTGAACTTAATTCTGAACTTATTTACTAAACTTATTTTGAATTAAACTTATCTTAACTTATTCTTTAGAAAATAAGTCGAAGAGAACAGGGCATTATTCTGAATTTATTAAGCCCTATTTTCTTCGACTTATTTTGTCTGACCTTATTACGAACTAAACTTATGTAAACTTATTTGTTGAACTTATTTTGAGCTTACTCTAAACTTATTTACCAAACTTCAACTGAACTTATTCTGAATTCATTTGTTGAAATTATTCTAAACTCATTAAGAACAAATTTGTGAACTTATTTACTGAACTTATTATGAATTGAACTTATTCTGAACTTATTCGCTGAACTTATTGTGAACTTTTACTGAACTTATTTTGAACTTATTAAGAATAAATTTCTGAACTTATTTGCCAAACTTATTTTAAACTTATTTTGAACTTATTTTGAACTTATTTGCTAAACCTTGCACTTATTCTGAACTGAATTTATCTGAACTTATTCTTCAAAAAAAAAGTCAAAGAGAACATGGCCTTATCTAAACTTATTTTTCAAAAAGTAAGTAAAAGAGAACATGACCTATATCATATTTTTTAAAATTATTAATCTCAATCGTTATGCGTAAAGTTGCCATTTGGTTTTTTGTTTAAGATAAATTACTATAAATTATAATATCAGTTATGTCAGCACTGTTCATTCTTCCAATATTATATATCTTCATTCATTTTACATTACATTGTGCAAAGCACAGGTCTATTCTAGTTTCTTGTTAACGATAATAATTACTTTCTAATTTATTTTTTGATTTTTCTAATAATGTAGTGTTTCCTGTCAGTAAACCAATATTCAATTTGATTTGATTATATATGCTAAAGGAGAAAATGAAAGGGTAGTTAAAAATTATGTCATAATACTATTAGAGACCGGGGGTTGCGACAAGTAAGCTTAATTAGAAAAGGGAGGTTAGGGGAATTAAAAAAATTGGGGTTTATCCAACGTCATGACCATTGATGATAATTTGATTACTTATTAATCTTCTACAAACAATTCATTAAAACTAAGTGTACAACAATTTTTTTTTTAACCAATCAAGACTCGTCAAGTGAAAAATCAAATACTTTTATTTCTTCAAATTGTACCACACCACATGTCAAATTAATTACGACGTTTCATTAAATTAAATATCTGATGGAGATGTATTGCGGCCAATTAAAAAGAGCCATGTGCTACAAATAATGCAGAAAATAAATGATTATTTTTAATGGGGACAATTAGGAGGAAAACCCTAACTCCAATTTCTCTATGAATAGAGGGCTACCACCCTTATTGAATGGTTCTACATTAAGAAGAATTCACAAGAGCTTAGGAACTCTAGAAGAAGACAAATGAGTGATGTTTACTCTCCACGGTCATACTCATATCTCGATTGATATTAAACCTCTTAGGCTATCTCTCAAGATCAAATCCATTGAAGACTATTCATGGACATCAAATCAGAGGATTTATTACACTTGCTCTTGTAAAAATTATATAGAGAGTGTACTCATTCTTTGATATAAATACAAAAATTGAATTTGTCTCTCAATTTCTTGTCTAATTTATTCTAGGCTCGAAATTTGTGCATACGAATCTCTGGAACCCCCCGTGGACATTCTCTACGTCTCATCTCTTTCTTTAAAACATGAACTCTACATTCCCTCAAAGATGACTAGACCCCTACGAATGTCATCCCTCAATCTTCAAAGAAAGTTATTCGATCCACATCTCAAGGATCAGTAACTACTACTGTTACATCTAGCTCAGTCATGACTAGGATTATGGCAAAGGCTGCTGCTGTGATAGACATAAAACAATTAGCCAGGACTGTACCGTCCTACTTTCGTCAAATCCAGAGCCTTGGCTCTCACATAACTGAAGGAGTCAACAACATTGTTAGGCATTCTTTGAAGTAAAGATTTGTTGTTGGCTTCAAAATGCAGCAAACAATTCCTACGGGGATACATGGCCAAGCTTATCCTAACCCCTCTTTCCAACCTTTTGGTGCAGAAGACCATGACTATAGTAGCAGTGACTCCTCACCGGCATCTCCGACAGAGTTGTTCGCTTAATTGGAGACTTAGTCCTCTAATTTTGTCATTATACTAGTTATAGTGATAGAGGCGACCAACATAGAAGAGCATCTCGTAAACATGAAGGTAATAATAGAGAGGCTTGCTAAGGAGTGTCCAGAGAAAGACGCCTAAATCAAGCATCAAAGTGAGATTGCTAATCTAATGAAGAAGCTGGAAAAATGACTAGAAAAATCAACATAGAGGCTTGCTAATCTAGTGAGATTTTTTCAAACAGGAGAGATGCCTGGAAACATAAGTGCTACACGACTGGTTCTTCTCCCAAAGGTAATTCATCCTCAACATGCATCTAACTTTCGTCCTATTTCATGCTCAAATGTTCTGCATAAATGTATCTCTAAGTTACTCTACCGGAGAATGAAGGATGCACTCCCTCATATCATAAATCCAAGCCAATGAGCTTTTATACAGGGTAGATAAATACTCTATAATATGCTTGCATGCCAGGATATTGCCAGAGGATACCACAAAAAGAATATCTCTCCTCGGTGCCTTCTCAAAGTGGACCTCCAAAAGGCATTTGATTCAGTGCATTGGGGGTTCTTTAAGGATCTTCTCACAGCCTTGAAATTCCCCCAGATATTTGCAAAATGGGTTGTGGCTTGTGTTACTTCAGTTCAGTTCATAGTTCATATAAATGGCCAAGATCATGGGACCTTCAAAGGAGGAAGGGGACTGAGGCAAGGTGACCCCCTCTCACCATTGCTTTTTGTGATAACCATGGAGTGTTTTTCTCAACTTATGCATAGAACCAGCTTGCAATCTGGTTTAAAATATCACCCATATTGCAAGAAAATAGGTCTCTCACATCTTATGTTTACAGACGACTTGATCATTTTTAGCAAGGTTGACCCTCCCACTATTCAGTTAATAATGGCAGCTCTTCATACGTTTCGTGAAATTGCAGACCTCATGGAAAACATGGGAAAATCCCAATTAGTCTTAGGAGGCTGCCCCCCTAGACTTCAAGATCAATGTCTCCAACTCACGGGGTTACCAGAAAGTCACTTTTCGATAAAGTACTTGGGTGTTCCCATCACTTCAAGCAAGTTAACCAAGATAGAATGTAGTGGACTAGTGCAAAAAATCATGGCTAAAGTCCACTTCTAATACAAAATGAAGTATTGATGCAAAATCACAAAGCCATGTAGAAACTTCTTATGGGGGACCCGTGAATATAAAAGAGCCCCCTATATATCATGGCATCACACAAGCTTATTTAAATCCCAAGGAGGGATTGGTTTAAAGAATTTTGAGGCATGGAATAAAGCCCTCATCGCCAAATTAGTATGGGTTGTTTCTCAGAAAAAGGATCAATTGTGGGTTAAATGGGTGCATGGGAGATATTTGAAGGGAAAAGGCTGGTGGGATTACTAACCTCCTAATGATTGTAGCTGGTATTAGAAAAACCCTATTTGTTAAAGACCTCTTCAAATAGGGGTGTACAGATATGGAAAACTGGGGCTGACAGGGCAAAGATCATTATAAAGTGAAGCTTGGCTATCTTTGGGTGCAAGGCAATAATCTGAAGGTGGCCTGGGCAAAGGTGGTATGGTCAAGAACAATCATCCCTAGGCATGCATTCATTTTGTGGACCTTCATGAAGCATAGGTTGCCAACAAAGCTGAGACTAAGCAAACACACTTGTAGTTGGACACCACATGATCCTTTTGCACAGCAGCTGTAGAGAGTGACATTCATATAATATATGAATGTCCTTATGCACAAGATGTGCGGAGTGAGATCCAACAATGGTGGGCTCTCCCTATAACTACCCAATAGGGGATTTTGCAGTATCTCATTAAAACCAGAGGGGCACAGGCCACGATGCAGGTCACCTATGCAGGTTTTGCAACAGGAGTCTACTACATCTGGCATGCTCCAAACTAGTTCATATTCCAGCAACAGCTAATCCCAGCACATAAGATCATGAAGTGGATAAAAGAGCAAGTGCTATACCGTATTCTTTTCCTCAATAGAATCAATAGCAAATTCCACAATTACATAGATACCTTATTACACTGAAATTGTATATAGAAAAAGCATCCAAACTGCATGCCTATAGGGTTGTAAATCTTTTTGTCTGTTGGTAATAAATTTCATACTTCTTACCAAATATATATATATATATATATATATATATATATATATA
>JACYFF010031958.1:38699948-38712336 GCA_017589665.1 Selenicereus undatus | reverse complement strand
ATATATATATATATATATATATATATATATGATTTGGGAAAAACACATATATCACCTCTTGGGCCTTGCCTAGGGATATGTGTAGTCAATCGGACCCCTATGTGGGCCAAGATTCCTTAGGAATTCCAGCCTATGCTTACTCACGAGGTCACACCCCAAGGGGCCCGAGGCGCAACCCTTGGGGCTTTCCTCCTGGCCCAGTGGCTACAAGACCGGAGACTCAAGCAACTAGCTAAGGTAAGATTACTCTTTTATCCCTTTTAGAAACAGGCTATAAATAGTGACCTGTTTTCCTCGGGAAAGGGGAGGCGGACGAAGAGGAACTTACTTTCTATAGCATTCACGCCTTTTGGAACGTCTAATTGATTTGACCGTCGAAGAGGCGTTCCCTGGACCACATCCCGGGGTTGGCCTTTTTTGCAGGTCGTTGGACAAAGAGACAAGCACAACTTCGTGTCGATCGCCAGCTGTCAGATAAACACGGTCTTTCGCCCCACGTCATCAACACAATCACGAAACAGATTCTTGCGAAATCAGTTTGGCACCGTCTGTGGGGAAAGAGCGGTAGCGATGGTAGTCAGCGATGCGACACGAGCGAGGACGCACAGAGAAAACGCACCAGCCGTGGGTCCTTCTGCGCCGCCCGCGGTTGAGGATGCGAGCGAAAGTTCCAGGGCAGGTCCTCGACCAGTGGGGGCCTTGCAGCGAGAACCTCCAGCTTACATCACGGTTGACGCACTCCAAGGTCTTATGTCCACCATGGCAGACGCCATCACAAGACAGGTAACCGAGCAGGTCCAGAGGGCTCTGGAGATGAACGGCGCAAGAAACCTTTCCAACCCTCCTGGGCACCTCGGGCCACGGGCCGAGTCCCCCAGGGAAGAATTAGGGTCCCTACGCTCACGGGGCCTCGCCCGTGAGGGAAGGTCGTACCAAATACCCCATCTCCAAGACGAACGGCAGAAAGACCGTGCCACACTTGATGTCGCCTGTCGATCGGAGTGCGGACGCACTGTAGCTTCTGCTACCGCCTCAACTCCTTACGCCACTCACTTGCGACAATCCGGTTGGCTTCAGGAGCAGGAACAAACTTCCCGGCTCACACGGAAGCAGTCGTGCGGTTGTCGCCGCAGCCCGGAGCATCACAGTAACCGAGATCGGGCGCGGAGTCCCCCGGTGAGGGAAGTGGGTGGCTATGAGCTCCGCATGAGGGATCGCTCCCCACATCGGGGGTTACACCCCATCGGGGACACGAGAAGTCCTTCTGTGGTGGAGGTTGAACGGCGCCACGGTACTCCCATCAAGGTATCGGGAACGGCCGCCCGCTTGGCCGCCCCCTCTTTCTCAACCCCTTTCTGCCCAGAGATTGTAAACGCCCCAAGATGCGGAAAAGTGAAGATGCCAATGGTTGATCTGTATGATGGAACCGGGGATCCAGAGGAGCACCTGGGTGTCTACAAAGCTCAAATGTACGTCCAAGATGTGGACGATGCCTCTTATTGCCGTTACTTCCCCGCCACCCTAAAGGGGGTAGCGCAATCCTGGTTCAATGGTCTTCCCCAGGGCAACATAGCCTGTTTTCAGGACTTGGCCGACAAATTTGTTGGTCAGTTTATTGCGAGTCGTAAAGAACGGCGAACTAGCATCCACCTGTCAAAAATCAAGCAGGGGCCGCAGGAGTCCCTAGCCGAGTTCGTCAGACAGTTCCATCAGGAGGCAGTCCTAATCCCGGAATTGGAAGATGGTGTAGCGTACACCTCTTTTCTGAACGGTCTCAAGAGTGGACATTTTAAGTTCTCTTTGGCAGAACAGAAAGAAACCACCTTAGCTGAAGCATTGAGAAAGGCTGCGGACTTCATCCGAGCCACTGAAATTTACGCCGAGGGACCGGATGCCCCCAAGAAGGGGAAGGCTCCAGGGGATAGGGGTTTTACTCGTGCTGAAAAGAACCCCACTCCCCGTGACAGAAGGCAACCAGTGGAAACTCTAGATGCCCGATTCACCATGGGTGCAAGGAATATCCTGATGGAGGTACGAGGGCATCCGATGCTGCGTCGGCCGCCTCCAATGACCATGGCCCCCCGGCCGCAAAACGCACGGAAATATTGTGAGTTCCACAAACAGAGCGGCCACACCACAACCGAATGTAGAGAGCTAAAGAAAGCTCTCCATGAGCTCGCAGACAAAGGATAAATCGATCGCTTTCTAACAAAGGGGCGCGCCTGCTGCGGAAGGAGCCAAACCCCGAGTCATCCCAGCCACGGGATGAAGAGTGCTCGACAAAAATTGTGGCAACCATCGCGGGCGGCAACATGACGGATCTGACACGTTCGGCCTGGAAGGCACAGCTGAGGAGGGCACAACAAGTGCTCACTATGGAACAGAAGTCTGGCCTCACGGCGCCCACCATGGTCTTTGGAGGCAAGGATGCCCCCCGGTTAGCTACCCCCCATAACGACCCGCTGGTGGTTGAGATGAAAATTGCAAACTTGTTGGTGCACCGTATCCTCGTAGACACCGGCAGCTCCGTGGACATCATAACAAAAGATTGCCTCCAAAAACTTTCCCACCCAGGGCGCGCGGTCGATCCCATTACAACCCCTGTCTTGGGGTTTGGAGGACAAGAGGTGACTCCTGCTGGGACCGTTCGCCTACCGGTGCGCTTCGGGGATAAGACCTGTTTCCGAAGTTTGGAAGTTGATTTCCTTGTGGTCGATGTACCAACAGCATACAACGTGATTCTCGGACGGCCTACGCTCCATAAGGTTAAGGCCGTAGTTGCACCCTATCTCCTCTAACTCCAATTTGAGACTGACGATGGAGCCATCGGCGAGCTCCAGGGGGATCAGCGGACGGCCCGAGAGTGCTACCTAGTTAGCATAAAGCCCCTCATCGAACGACCCCAGGAGCAAGAGGTCGCAGTACCACTCGCAACAGCAAAGAGGGCAAAGGGGAATCCTGCCGCGACGGGTCCCGAGACCTTGGTAATTCATTCCGTCGCCGTCGAACTTTCGCGACGTCGGGCAGAAGTTGAAGACGAAGTCAAGCATATACCATTGGAAGAGGGGCGGCCAGAGCGCACGGTACAGCTTGGGTGCGGTATGGCCGACTCAGAGCGTCAACCCCTCGTCTGTCTTCTGCAAGAATACAAGGACATATTTGCTTTTGGCCCCAGTGAGATGCCCGGCATAGCTGCCACGGTAATGGAGCACCACTTAAATGCCGATCCAAGGCACAAGCCGGTTGTCCAGAAGAAGGGCCACATGGGCCTTGAGCGCGCGGCCGCGGCAAGTCAGGAAGTCAAGAAGCTGCTAGAAGCCAGCTTTATCAAAGAATGTCAGTACCCAGAATGGGTTTCGAATGTGGTATTGGTGAAAAAGCCTAGTGGCGCATGGAGGATGTGCGTGGATTTTACGGACCTAAACAAGGCCTGCCCGAAGGATAATTACCCCATGCCAAAAATCGACAAGCTGGTGGATGTCACTGCCGGCCATGCCCTGCTTAGCTTTCTGGATGCCTTCTCAGGGTACCACCAGATACCCCTTTGTCCCGAAGACCAGGAAAGGACGACGTTCATAACTGACCGCGGACTCCACTGCTACAAAGTCATACCGTTCGGCCTAAAGAATGTAGGGGCCACTTACCAACGCCTTGTCAACAAGCTGTTCGAGCCGTTAATCGGGCGGACCATGGAAGTGTATGTGGACGATATGATCGTCAAGAGCAAGCTCCAGACCGACCACCCCACCGATTTGCGGAAAACATTCGAGATCCCCGAGCGTTCAACATGAAGCTCAACCCTAAAAAGTGCGTCTTTGGAGTGCGATCAGGAAAGTTTCTTGGCTTCATGATTAGTCATCGCGGCATAGAAGCAAATCCAGACAAGGTTCAGGCCGTCCTTGACATGCAGCCCCCCAAAACTATACGGGAAGTTCAGCGCTTGACAGGCTGTGTAGCTGCCCTCGGCCGTTTCATGTCTCAATCAGCCGACCGGTGCCAGCCTTTCTTCCGCGTTCTACGCCAGCGGGGTAATTTCCAATGGGATGAAATGGCGGATGAAGCCTTTCAAGCGCTAAAGTCGTACTTAGCTCGACTGCCGCAGATTGCCAGTCCCACAGAGGGGGAAGTGTTGACTTTGTATTTGGCCGTTTCAGAACATGCGGTTAGTGCGGTCCTGGTGGCCGAGCGAGCACGGGAGCATATACCAGTGTATTACGTAAGTCATGCCTTAGCAGGCGCAGAAGTAAACTACCCCCTCATTGAAAAGTTCGCCTACGCCTTGTTGATGGCCATTCGGAAGTTGCGGCCCTACTTCAAGGCCCATAAGATCTTGGTCTTAACCGACCAACCCCTCAGAAGCGTCCTTCAGAAGTTGGATGCATCAGGTCGCCTCTTGAAATGGGCTGTGGAGCTCTCGCGCTACGATCTGGCCTTCGAGCCCCAGCGAGCCATCAAAGCACAAGTGTTGGCTGACTTCTTCGCCGAATGTAAGGCACCTGTGGGGCAACACTCCCAGCCGCGCCCTTAGAACTTGTTTGTCGACGGCTCCTCCACTAAGGAAGGTAGTGGGGCAGGTCTCATTGTGGAAAGCCCATCCGGAGCACGTTGCCAGCACGCCCTCAAGTTCATGTTCAAGGAATCCAACAACGAGGCAGAATATGAAGCCCTCATTGCGGGAATAGAGCTCTGTCACACTGCAGGGGCCGAGCATGTCCAGGCGTTTTCTGACTCACAACTCGTCGTAAGTCAGCTCAACGGGGACTATGAAACAAAGGATGAAGTTATGGCCGCATACGTCAGGAGGGTTCGCGAAGCCACCAAGCTGCTCAAGCACTTTGCCATCACGCACATCCCTCGCTCAGAGAACCGGCAGGCTGATGCCTTGTCCAAACTCGCAAGCTCCTCTGATGATGGTCGGCCGAAGAACATTCAGTGGGAAACCTTGATGGATAGAAGTATCGGCTTGCATGAGGTCGCATGGCTGGACCGGAGTCCCACGTGGATGGAACCTATCCGTGCATATCTCGTTGATGGCACGTTGCCCACTGACGCCAAAGAAGCAGAGAAAATCAAGAAACGGTCAAATTGGTTGGTATTGTACGAAGGAATCCTCTACAAGCGTGCCTTTGTCCGACCCCTTCTGAGGTGCATACCCCCAGCAGAGGGGAAGCAGGTTCTGGAAGAATTGCACCAAGGCATCTGTAGCTCGCACCTCGGCGGGCGGGCGCTCGCCATAACAGCCCTCCGTACTGGCTACTACTGGCCCAGTTTACGGGAAGATGCAATGACGCTAGTCCGAACTTGTGACAAATGCCAACGGTTCGGGCCCATTCAACGCGTTCCCACAACCCTGATGACAACGATTGTCAGCCCCCTACCATTCGCCACCTGGGGTATGGACATCCTTGGACCCTTTCCAGGTGGCCAGTGTAAATACCTATTTGTGGCTGTAGACTACTTTACCAAGTGGATCGAAGCTGAGGCCGTCGCCTCCATTACCACCGCAGAGGTGCGCAAATTTATCTGGCGAAACATTGTCACCAGATTCGGCGTCCCCCGCACCATGATCTTCAACAATGGCCGGCAATTTGATACCAGCAAACTCATCGATTACTTAAGTAGTTTGGGATGTCAGGCTCGCTTCACGGCTGTGGCGCATCCCCAGACTAATGGACAGGCCGATGCAGCCAACAAATCCATCCTCCACGGTATTCAGAAAAAACTTGATGACGCTAAGGGTAACTGGGCAGACGAGCTGCACGGCGTCCTGTGGAACCTCAGCACTACTGAGAAGACTACCGCCGGCGAGACACCGTTTATGCTCACTTACGGCTCTGAAGCCGTTCTTCCTGTGGAGGTGGCCCTTCATACACATCGTCTAACTACATTTCAGGAAGCAGCAAACAATGCGGCTCTACGAGAGGCCCTGGATCTCCTCCCCTCGATCCGCGGCGATTCTATGCTCCGAGAGGCCCTCTATAAACTCCCAATCGCACGAATGCACAATCGAACAGTCCGGATGACACCCATCCGAGTCGCTAATTTGGTGCTCAGACGCACGGAGAGCGTTGCCCGCGCAACGGAACACGGCAAGTTAACAGCCAATTGGGAAGGGCCTTACAAGGTGGCCTCGCAAATTCGTCCCGGCACATTTTGGCTAGAAACTCTTGACGGCACCCCTGTTCCCAGGGCATGGCACAACAGCAATTTAAGGAAATTTGACGTTTAAGTTGTAATGTACTCCTTAATGGTTGGGAATGACTACTCGTGCCATTTTCTTTGTATTCGGTACCAGAAGCACGACCTTATGGCCGGTCGCTACGCTCTTAGCCCCTCCAGGGGCTAAGGCCCTTGAGCACGGCCTCACGGCCGGTCGCTACGCTCTTAGCCCCTCCAGGGGCTAAGGAACCAGAGCACGGCCTTACGGCTGGTCGCTACGCTCTTAGCCCCTCTAGGGGCTAAGGGCCCTCGAGCACGGCCTCACGGCCGGTCGCTATGCTCTTAGCCCCTACACGGCCGATCGCTACACTCTTAGCCCCTCCAGGGGCCAAGGGCCCTCAAGCACGGCCTCACGGCCGGTCGCTACGCTCTTAGCCCCTCCAGGGGCTAAGGCCCTCGAACACGGCCTCACGGCCGGTCACTACGCTCTTAGCCCCTCCAGGGGCTAAGGGCCCTCACGGCCGGTCGCTACGCTCTTAGCCCCTCCATGGGCTAAGGGCCCTCAAGCACGGCCTCACGGCCGGTCGCTACACTCTTCGCCCCTCCAGGGGCTAAGGCCCTCGAGCACGGCCTTATGGTCGGTCGCTACACTCTTAGCCCCTCCAGGGACTAAGGGCCCTTAAGCACGGCCTCACGGCCGGTCGCTACGCTCTTCGCCCCTCCAGGGGTTAAGGCCCTCGAGCACGGCCTTATGGTCGGTCGCTATGCTCTTAGCCCCTCCAGGGGCTAAGGGCCCTTAAGCACGGCCTCACGGCCGGTCGCTACGCTCGCTCCCACTGCCGGTCGCTACACTGCGGGTCCCTTTGAAGGATAGAGGGCTTTCACGCGTCTTGCCCTTCTGTTTCGGGGCCACCCTCGTATGAATAAGAGAACAAATTGGAAACACAAACAGAAGGCCAAAAGAAGCATCCCCTTTTCATTAAAACAAACATTGTTTACATGCCGGAATAAAAGGCAAAGTTAAAAATTACAAGGGACAAGATAGACAAAGTAGCACCAGCTATGAATCAGGCTTATTGTCATCAGCTGGCTCCTCTTCCGAAAGGCTGGCTACCTCAAGAGGGTGTGTGGGTTCATCAGCAGTGGCCTCACCCTCAGATGGAGCGACGAACTCCACTTCGTCTGGGTCGCGGCCCTCAGCAATGTCCTGCTCACGCTCGTCAACATACTTCAGGTATGCCTTGAAGTACCAGTCGTCATCAAATTCCCCTGCAAGAGTTAACAGGACCTTGCGGAGATATGTCAAGGTATCGGAATGGCCCTGCTGGTAACCTCGCTCTTGGGCCTTTGCCGTATCAGCTACAGCCTGTTCCAGCTTCTGCTGTACCCCCTTTTTGGAGGCCTCGCAGGCCGCGAGGTCCGATTGAAGCCGTTCGCACCGACGCTGATACCTGTTTACCATCCCTTCTAGGCGTCGGCACTCGGCTACGGCCTTGACACCTCGGGCAAAAGCCTCCGCCATGCCAATCTCTTCCGCGGATACGGGCGGTGGATCCGAAACACCGGTGGCTGATAAATCCCATGATTTAACTATGTCTTGAACAAGGGCCAGGCAAATAGGGGGGTCGGCCTTGATGAAGCTCCCTGAGGGACGGGAGGAATGGCCGACACCAGTTGGAGTCACGGGGGAAGTGCCAGTACCGCGAGGGGATGTACAGCGTCTCTGCTCGGCCGCCGCCCGCTCTCCAGAAGACCGGCTCACAGTCTGAGCATTCACTTCGTGGCCAGTTTTCCTGGTCACCTCTTTGGTTCTCGGTTTCTTGTGGGGCGGAGGCAGACTCACGATAGGTCTCTTACCGCGAGGTCCAAGGGAAGGCACCTGCAGAAGGTTAAGTTAATCTCTTGCGAACGTGAGGGCAACTAACTAAAGAGGTCATATCGTACCTTTCTAGCCTGTTGGACGACGACCAGTTGCCTTTCCTCCTCCCTCCTGCGGTCGGCGGCAGCAGCCACCTGTTCGGGCGTCGCATCCCCGGTCTCAAAGACCGTCAGTCTCGCCCTCGCTTGATCTGCACAAAGATGAACAGGTCAGGTCAGCATAAAACGCAAAACAAAAACACGCCTGGACAACTGAGTACCCTTTGTAAAATTTTTAAGGATCAGTAGACCGGCCGCGGCGAGAAAGAAGTCATTAGCAAAAAATTTCAGTTTCGGCAACCAGTTCAATGGCTCCCGGTCACTAGACTTGGTCCTTCTCTTCTCGGGACCTTTCACGGCCTCAATGGCCTGACTCATGAATCTGGGGATGGGCCGAGGGCGATCGTCTTCACGGATATAGAACATAAAGTACCGGGCGGTTCGCCGTTCCTCGGCCGTTGGCTCCCCGAAAGGATTCCGGACTGGTTTTCCCTCGTTCCAAATCAGGAACGTCGCCCCAACCCGACGCCCGGCGCAGAAACAAAAAGTCGTATTTCCAGTATCTAACTTTGGATTTCTTTTCGATTGCGGTCATATAGCCCGGGCAATTATTGAAACAGTACCATCCCAGGTCCCCGGTCTCTTTAGGGGCCCTTTGGACCGTATGCACCAGACTAAATGCGCGCGCCGAGCAGGTCAGACCCCGCAGTTCACATGTGGCCACAAATGAGCAGATGTTGTGCCAAGACGTCGGCACAATTTGAGCGGGCTCCAATTCATACTTATTGAGAATATCCTTGACTACTGGATGTAAAGGGAACCGAAGGCCATAATCCAGGGCCGCTCGGTACACGGCAATACAGTTGGCGGGCGACTCATTCACTGTGTCGTCTGGCTTGGGCATTACAAAGCCATATTTGGCCGGCAGGAGGTACTGCTTGTCGAGCGCCGATCTCTTAAGCTTGGAGATTACCCGCGGGTCGGGGAAGTGACTTCCCGGTCCGTCCGGAAGGTCCGAACGAGTTGGAGCCCCAGGAAATTCCAGCCCCTCGGCCACAATCTCCGTTATAGGGGTCGCACGATGATGGCGCGAGCGCCTTGAATTGCCAGGACCTGAAGACTCGGATGAGGAGCTTGTCGACGCCTGCTCGGATGAAGAGGTACGCCCTGAGGCCCCACTGGATGAGCCAGGTCGAGAAGACGTACTAGAACTGGAGGAGGCAACTCGGACCTCCATATTAGACTGAGGAAGACCTGAACAACCATTACCTATCGAGCCATCGGCCAAAAGCTCGTCTGGAGTCCGGATGCGGGGGGTTCACTTCGTCTTCGCCATGCCGCGGACCTGGAAGTCGGGCACAAAATTAGCAATAGTAACCTCCCATGGATACGTCACAGTCACCTCGGGACTTAAAATACTAGGGGTGGAAGAGTGCTCGCAGCTGGACCACGAGGGAGTGCCAGGTTCAAAATGGGTACGGCGTAAGGGACCTTTTTTGGCTCCCTTGGTTTATTCTTTCGGGGGAGTCCAGCCACCACACGGCCATCAATTAAGGCCGGGAGGTTGGGGAGTTGCGGATGCCGACCCTCCATGAGAGGACTGACCTGCTCCTCGGAGACATCCCCACTAGATGAACAAGATGACATAACATACAAAGAACGCGGCGAAAAGGGCGAGCATGTACCTGAGGATGTCGAAGAAATAAAGATTTGGTTGGAAGCAGTCAGGCAATCTGGGGAGTGGAAGGAAGGAGGATGTCAGAGCCTCTCTCTCTAGAATTTTTTCTCTCTCTAAATTGGTTGTAGAAGTATGGCGCAAATGACTACGGTGGCGAAGACCCCATCCTTATATATAGCCAAGAGACGGTTCGCATACCCCAACGCTCCTCGATAACCACGCTTCCTCAAAAGGCATGCCACGTGGTCCCTGCGGACTAGCCACGTCACCAATAGGGGGTAATTAAGCAACAGCCTGGCCCAAGACATAGGCCCAGGATGTCACGGGCGCAATCCTTAAAGGGTGACTAGGGCATGAAGCACGGCCAAGTACCGTTTACCACGCCTCTGACTCCCTTTGGGTCTGAAGATCCATGAGCGCGGCCAAATGCCGTGCGCCAAGCCCTTGGCTCCCTTTGGGTCTAAAGGTCCACGAGTGCGGCCAAATGCCGTGCGCCACGCCCTTGGCTCCCTTTCGGTCTAAAGGTCCATGAGCGCGGCCAAATGTCGTGCGCCACGCCCTTGGCTCCCTGTGGGACTAAAATCTATGAGCGGCCAAATGCCGTGAGCCATGCCCTTGGCTCCTTTTGAGATTAAAGGCCATGAGCGCGGCCAAAAGCCGTGCGCCACGCCTGTGACTCCCTTTGGGTCTCAAGACCCTTAAGCACGGCCTTATGGCCGTTCGCTACGCTTTTAGCTCCTCTAGAGGCTAAGGGCCCTCAAGCACGGCCTCACGGCCGGTCGACAGGGGCTAATGCCCACAAGTACGGCCTTATGGCCGGTCGCTACTCTCTTAGCCCCTCCAGGGGCTAAGGCCCCTCAAGCACGGCCTCACGGCCGGTCGCTACGCTCTTAGCCCCTCCAGGGGCTAAGGCCTTCGAGCACGGCCATATGGCCGGTTGCTACGCTCTTAGCCCCTCCAGGGGCTAAATGCCCTTAAAAACGGCCTTATGGCCGTTCGCTACGCTCTTAGCCCCTCCAGGGGCTAAGGGCCCTCGAGCACGGTCTTATGGCCGGTCGTTACGCTCTTAGCCCCTCCAGTTGCCGAGGGCTGTCAAGCGCGGCCTGAGGGCCCGACAGACGGAACATCAAATACAGATGTGAAAGAAAACAAGGTTTCATTACATAAAGGCCCCTGGCAAATGCCCTGAGGGGTGCACATCGATACAATAGGCCGTTAGGCTTCATCACTAGAAGGGGAAGGGGGGCCGCCTAAATCAGAAACTCCTCCCTGAACGGCATCAATGTCCGAGATATTTATCTCGTCGGGCGGACGATTCTGTTGAGCAGCTCTCAAAAAATAGTCCGTACAGTATATCCACTTCTCGAACGATGACCACTTCAGATCCATGAGCACAGACTTCATCTCGTCACCGGTGAATTCATGGGCCGCGCCGAATTCGAAAGCATCGTTCAGCAGCATTGCGTAGAAGGTCGCTTGAACCAGTTCAGGGAGTCCAAGCTCCGCCGCAGCCTGCTCAACTTCAGATAAGGAAAAGTCTCGGCATAATCCCGAAAAGTCCTCGGGAAGAGGGCGTGGGGGGCGCGTTGCATTCCTTCGGTGCCATCCGAGCGTTTCCCTCAGATAAAGTGCCATTTCTCTGGTGTTGTGAATGAGAGGGAAAGCCATGACTCAAGTCGATGGTTGGTCTACTCCTCAGCAATTGCAATCGCTTTTATCTCCAACAAAAACCACGGGGTATTTATAGGGAAGCAAGATAGACCTGAAGATCCACAGGTTGTGGGCCACTGCGTCAGATCATAATTACCTTGTGCATGCAAGGCCCTCATCCTAGAACCCCATCGATTTATGTTTGACAGTTGTAGCAACCGTCCAACCCTGGGGTGCAAATCCCTGTAATCCCTTGTTGCATGGGAACTGGCCCTAGTGCGCCTCTCACACTCTACCGTAGACCCCTAGGTCCACATCTCACTTGACCATCGGCCAGGCACGGAGGTCAGGTAAGATGTGAGGGGCTAAATGATTTGGGAAAAACACATATATCACCTCTTGGGCCTGGCCTAGGGATATGTGTAGTCAATCGGACCCCTATGTGGGCCAAGATTCCTTAGGAATGCCAGCCTATGCTTACTCACGAGGTCACACCCCAAGGGGCCTGAAACGCAACCCTTGGGGCTTTCCTCCAGGCCCAGTGGCTACAGGACCGGAGACTCAAGCAACCAGCTAAGGTAAGATTACTCTTTTACCCCATTTAGAAACAGGCTATAAATAGTGACCTGTTTTCCTCGGGAAAGGGGAGGCGGACGAAGAGGAACTTACTTTCTATAGCATTCACGCCATTTGGAACGTCTAATTGATTTGACTGTAGGAGAGGCGTTCCCCGGACCACATCCCGGGGTTGGCCTTTTTTGCAGGTCGGAGGACAAAGAGACAAGGACGACTTCGTGTCGATCGCCAGCTGTCAGATAAACCCGTTCTTTCGCCCCACGTCATCAACACAATCACGAAACAGATTCTTGCGGAATCAGTATATATATATATGTATATATATATATATATATATATATATATATATATATATATATATATGTATATATATATATGTATATATATATGTATGTATGTATGTATATA
>JACYFF010031958.1:38689324-38699848 GCA_017589665.1 Selenicereus undatus | reverse complement strand
ATGTGTGTGTGTGTGTGTGTGTGTGTGTGTGTGTGTGTGTGTGTATTGTATAGCTTGTGTTTGAGCTACAAATTCAACCACTACTTCGACTTATAAATAATATTTATAGCATAGGAAAGTAGGGATCGATCCTACGACGAAAGATTATGTCAAAAAGCTAGTTTAATTCTCAATAATTTTACTACTCTAATTTATTGTTTCTTTTCTTTGTATTTCTAAATTAAATCAAATTTAATAAATAAAAATATGGAAAAATACTTAGTATTACTCCTAAATATTCTAAATTTAATTATGGAAATAAAATAGTAAATACCTATCCTAAATAATCTGGAAAAATAAAAACAGAAATAATAACGCAATATTCAACTAAACACTAAAACAGAAAATAACAAGTAGAAAATTAATATCAAAAAATAAAATCTGAAATTAGAAAACAAAAATGCACTAATATGAGTACGAAGTTAAATAAAAAAATTACCCAAATTTAAGGATATAATTTTCTGGACTTAATAACACCTAAAATACATGAAATAAAAATTAAAAACGTAATTTTCTGATTTATTCAATTAAAAACCTGCGCATATCCAATTCACAAAATAATTCTGAAAAATTATCAAATAATTTCCAAAACTTCCAAAATTAAATAGGCACAGAATAGGAAACTATATAAACCCTAGGATGGATTAAAAATTGAAAAAAACAAAAGGAACTGTTTTTAGCCTAATTTCTAACAAATCGGTAGTTAAACGGCAAAACAGAATATCAATTAAATCTGAAAATTGTAATAACCCTAAAAGTCAAAATCTAACTGATCTAATATTACCAAGGCAGTCCTCAAAGACTCTCTTTGGGCGGGGGGGGGGGGAACGAAATTTATATTAAAGCTAATAATTGAAAAATAAAAATTGACAAACTAAACAAATTAACTAAAAAGCAACAAATAATTATCAAAGATACCAAATTTATGAAAAATGCTTAGCATAATCTATATCCACCACGCAAATTAATATTTATCATCAACACACAATCGATTTTATCCATGAGTTAGACTGTAGAAGATACCTACCAGCGGATCTTCCTCGTTTTTCCTTATATTATAGTTTATTTAGGTCCAACCCTAATATAAACCCTACTAGCTTTGATAACCCTCACACCCACACAAGAATTTAATCAAATTAGAGCATTATGTATTACAAAAACATCATCTAATGCCTTGTAACCAATTTACCAACAAATTGATTTAACAAATATCTATAACGATTATCTAATTAAAAGAGATGGGTTTGAGCCATCCATGATTAATTAGGGTGATACTAATGCTTAAAAGAATATAACTTTTACGTATTAAAGCTTTTTAAACTACCATATGAATTCGTATTAAACTAACTAGCATGCATTCTAGTTAATATAACACGAATATCATGAACGATAAATACTAATTGCTATGGAATCATGAATAAAAATCAACTAGATAATAAAGCATAAAACTTGTTTCAAAATAATTAATTTAGCATGGTTTCAAATAGATTATACTAAGCACAAGAAAACTACTCACTAATATTCAAAATAAAATCACAACAATTAACCAAAGGTTTCATGTTTAATAATAAACTAAACACAAAAAATTATAAAAATAAAAATAGGAAGAAGATAGTGGCATGAAGATGTTGGATTGAAGATGATGATGGTGAGTGATGGTGAGGAAGGAGGAAGATGATGCTGGTGATCGTGAAGAAGTAGAAGACTAGGGGGAGGCCGTGGGGTGATTATCAAGCAGTCGTGGCTATGTGGGTGAGGAGATGTCGTGATGATGACGTAAGAAGATGAGGGATGATGATGGTGATTAATGGGAGGTGTTAAGATGGTGATGAGGGTTTGGTGTTTAAGATGAGAATAGTGATGTATCATATGGTGAGGAGATGAAGAACGTTGCGTGGGTATTATGGAGGAGAAGGTAGCTAGGGTTAGGCGTGTGTAAGGTGTTTGTGACGTGAGATGGTGATGATTATATGGTGAGGAGAAGATTTACGGTGAGAAAGGTTAGGGTTAGGCGTGATATGAGCTTAGGCTTTAGTGACTAGGGTTTTCTTTTCTTAGACTCCTTCTCCCCTGTAACGCCCCAAATGTACATCAATCACTGATTGCACTTCTTTCACTAGTTTTCTCCAAATAGGAATGATAACCCAAATGACTATGCGTTACCGCCGTCCAAACAAGGACAAGGGTTTACTTGTACATGATAAACTGAGCCATAATAATCAATGTTTACCATCAGAGGCATTCACACTATCACAACCTATCAAACCATTTCGATAAATATAGAAATCGTTCTAACATCAAAACCATACAAACATGTCAAGGATTACACCAAAATATAGAATTCTAAGAAAATACACGGTCTCAATACCAAAATATATTCCACAATACGGAGTTATAACATCTTGACGATAATACACCCCCATTCCATAAAGATTTCCCAACTCACTTATCATCTTCAGCTGTTCTGCCTGCCTGATGGCGATTCACTAAACACTTTTCTAAAACAAAACATGAAAACATTTTGAAATGTGAACCGAAGCTCAGTACATGCATTCCTGTATTGTTAAACATTCATGGAACAAAAACTGGTTGGGCCGTATTGTAATTCATTTTTAATTAAACATAGGGAATAAGATGAATATGAAACTGCATTGTCAATTATTATCTAATAGTGAAACCTTGGTAACTGTTACGATCTGAAGATAAGTGCACACGTGCCAAGCCAATCGGGACCTGGCCTAAAGCCGCGTGGGTAACTAAAGGGTTATGCCCTGTAACTGATAACTGATGGGGTCATTAATTATATGATAAATCACTGATTAAACTGATTCGTTGATGTACTTACAAAAACATTATAATGTTGATAAATTTGTGATGATTTCTAAGGATACAAGTAATGAACGTACCTGAAATTTTTAAATGCAAGCTCACGGAAAATATTATGCACAAAAGTGGAAGAAATGATAGATTAGGCCCGGATTCTGTACAAAATTATCGTTTTATGAGCATACGGTTAGCAAAAATATTTATTTCATAGCTAATAGTTTAGAAACAGGAAAGTAAGCATAACAGAGGCTTAGGAAGAATGACACATAACTTGATCGTCTGACCTCAGATTGAGACTCAAGACCTGGCTATAGAAAGCTCAGGAAGTCCCAAAAATCCTTTATTTTGAACACCAAGCTTGATTCCCTCAATAGGATTCCCAAAATGAGTCTAGAACGAAAGCATGTCAATTTTGGACCATTCTACGCAGTTTTGGTAAAACGATCATAACTTTTTCCACAAACCTTGGATTAAGGCGATTCAAGAGCCCTTTGAAATCTAACACACGCATCAGAAATCATAATTTTTGGCTTAGTCGTGCATTACCAGTTTATTGACAAAATCTGTCCTGTTTTCTTGAAAATTCTAGCCCTCACTGTTTTAGCTTTTTCCTCTCTTTTTCACACAAATTCTCAACTTAAACCATTCTTTAAAAGCATGTAAGCAAGCTTTGGTCCATCCCAACAGCATACAAAATCACCACACTAAAACTCACTTCATAATCATATCCAAAAGAGATCATTTTTCAATCAAACACCCACATAACACAAGCTTAAGGCTAAATTAATCCAAACCATGCATTATTAGCCAAAACCCTAGTTTATGGCCAAATTGGACTCTCTCCAACTCATGTGAAATCACCAAAACATCAACATAAACACGAATAGATTAGAAGATGACCAAATCAAAGATGGAACAATCAAAATCCAACACTTTAACATTAAGCTTGCATGATCGAAGATTAACCCGAATCTAGCATGATCCAACTTCAACACCGCCATGATCAACATCAAAATAACTCTTATTTCTTATCAAAACATCATGATCAACACTCAAAAACATCAAAACAAGAAAGATAAAAATCAAAACTAACAAAAACAAATTTCAAAGATTACTCACTTTGAGTGCAAATAAGTTGAGATGGAGATGAGGTTTAGCGGTTTTGATGATGGAGGATGATAGCTTGAGGTAGTAGGATGTTGGGGGGGTCAAAAACCACTAGGGCTGGGCGAAAACTGGCCAGAAACCACCACAAACAGGGGCTGAAAGTGGCTGGACGTTTAGAGAGAGATGAGAGAGAAAATGGAGTTTGTGAGTAAGTTGTGTTTGTTTGACTTATCTAAATGGTTTGACTGAGTTTATAACTAGATAAGCCACCTTTTTAGACTAACCATGGTAATAAGTTAGATTAATAGGCAAACTTGTTGGGTTTCAAAACGGCCAAAATAAATTGGGTTCGGAAATAAAACACTTCGTAATGATGACCTTTTTTTACGAAACTCAAAATGAAAGTTTTATAAGGTCATGGAAAGCAAAATAAATTACTCAGATTAAACTCGTTAGGGCCTACTATCAATTCTCCCAAAGTTTTTGTTAATCAATTAAATAAACAATTAAAATCCGAATTGCCAAGTGAGGGCCCAAATAAAATTTTTCCACCGAAATGAATAAATGAATTAATGAAATGAGAGAAGAAAAATTATGAACATGAAGTAATTAAATAAATAAACATAATTAAATAATTTTAGGGTTGGGCTATTACATCCCCCAAGTCTTGTAGCTTCTCTTCAATTCTTGTAACCCAAGCCCAAATAAATAATTATGGAAATAATATTTTTCATAAATCATTATTTTTGGACCGACTTGATAGCCTAGCGTGTAAAACCCGAACTTCGACATCTTCTCTTTTCCTCTTTATTTTATTAATGCTAAACCTGAAAAATATATAAAATAAAGTACATTAGACGAAATAATATATATAATATAATCGAAATAATTATTAAAACAATGCATGATCTTTGGCTTAACAAATTCCCCCACACTTAGACTTTGGACGTCCTCGTGCAAAGAAATCTTAGACTCGACCTAAAAACTTACACTCTATCTTTCTTATAAAGTCATGCATAACTATGATATTCCTACTAGGCATTGGCTCTCTTAAAAAAAAAAAACAGTTGTGTTGAAAATTAATCAGATTTTCCTCCGACAAGTGAATAACTACTAGACATCCAACTACCATCAAAGAGTTTCTTCATCAACCTCACAACATTTTCTTAATAAAATAAAAAGATCAATAATTATCCATCTCTTTTAAATATGCATATATCGATCAAGAGGGCTAAAAAATTTATGATAGAAAAAATTAGGTATGGTATGGTTATAAAAACAACTGAACTAGATAGAATAACTCATTGAATTGATTCTAAACTTGCCTTGTATTTATTGCTTCTTTTTTCTTCTGTTTTTTTTTTTTCAAACTCCACTTGCGCACATATTCAAGGCCTATATAGGGTCTTAGAAATTAAACACTCCCTGTCTCACACTCACTCGAATAGAGGTGCTGGAGCAAATAATTCATTATCATCTTTATTTCTTTTTGACTGTTAGTTTTGGGACGAGTCATTGATCGGCCCAAAAAGGGGCATGACTCTCCCAATCATGGGTTACTTCATACATAAGGCTCACTTGAGACCTAAACTGAAGGGGAAAAGGTGTTGAGCCACTTACTCCTGCCCATGTTGGTAATCTAACCTTTTTTTTTCTTGTTTTTCTCTTCGTTTTTTTTTATAATAAACAGATAAGAAAAGTCACAATTTTAATGAGTTATTCTACTAATTCAATAGTCTAGGAAATGGGTTAGGCCACTTTGTTGCCTCTGAAGCAGATATAATACATGATCAAATAAGATGAATAATCATGACAGTTACTCATTAAAGAGATATATGAGGATCAACTCAAACTTCTCTGAAAGACAGCTAGCATGCTCAGATGTCTTCACTCATAGAAGACTAAACTATAAATAGTTAAGAAAACAAAAAAATTTTAAGCAACAAAGCCCAGCATAAACTCATATCATGCATTATTTATAAGAAATTTTTTTTTTGTTTTTTTTATTTTCTTTGTGTTATTTTATTTTATTTTATTTTTGTTTTACAAGAATAAACACTGCATGGATTAAATGCAGGATGCACCCCCCCACACTTAATTCATGCATAGTCCCTAATCCATGCAAGAAGATAGAAAAAATAAAAATAAAAGCAAAATTAAATGGGTACTTCCCTAAAAAACATTGAGTTATCTCCCAACTATCGTCTTTGTTTACAATCATTGGCTCGATGCAAACGAGCTCATGGATCCTCTAGTTGGATCTCTTCCACTAAGCATACCTGATCTCTTTCATAAAATTGCTTTAGCCTGTGACCATTTACCTTGAAAATGTTGTTAGTAGGAAAGGATTTAATCTCAACAGCACCATGTGGATAAGTCTTTACTACCATAAAAGGTCCTAGCCATCTAGAGTTTAACTTACGAGGAAACAGTCTCAGTTTTGAATTGAATAATAGCACTTTCTCACCTACCTTAAATTCTTTTATGACAAGTTTAGCATCATGAAATGCTTTGGCTTTATCTTTGTAAATGACTAAATTGTCATAGGCTTCCAAGCAAATCTCTTCTAGTTCCTGCAACTGCAATTTACGTTCTCTTCCTGCTAACTCATAGTCAAGATTACATTACTTCACAACCCAATATGACTTATGTTCTATCTCAATAGGAAGATGACATGGCTTCCCAAAGACTAACCTATAAGGTGACACACCAATAGAGGTCTTGTATGCAGTCCTATAAGCCTAAAGAGCCTCATCTAGCCTAAGACTCTAATCTTTCCTGTCTAGCTTAACTACTTTTTCAAGGATGCCCTTGATTTCTTTGTTAGAGATTTCAGCTTGGCCATTTGTTTGGAGGTGATACCTAGTAGATACCTTATGAGTAAGCACCTTAACAAGTTTTTCCTCTTAGTCAAAGGTAAGTGCACTGGGGATGATTGTAGGCAAAGTCTCATTCTCCCCCAAATAAGCATACTGCAAATTATCAGGTAAAGGTTTCAATTCCAGTTGAGGGGGTGAAATGCTGGAGGGAAGTAATTTAGCATGATTTTCAGGCAATTCAAGCTTGTTAGGTTCATTATGCACTTGCAAGTGGAATAAAGACCCTATCACATCAGCTAGATTATCATTAACCTGGTAGGGCACTCTTTGAAACTCAACATGATCAAGACTCTTAGTAAGCACAGTAAACAATTTATCTTCATTAGACAAGTCATAAATATCTTGGGACAACTCATCGATAACATCAAGTGCATATACGTAATGCACATGAGCAGCAAATTTCATGGCATCAAAAATATTAAATTTTATCACTTCACCATCAAATTCCATGGTTAATGCTCTTTCATGCACATCAATTTTAGTCCTAGCTGTTTTCAAAAATGGCCTACCAAGCAAGATGGGAATATCATGATATGCATCACCCATGTTCATCACATAAAAATTAGCAAGAAACACAAGTTCATTCACTTGGACTAGGACATCCTCTAACACTCCATCTGGGTAAATACTGCTCCTATCAGCTAACTGAATCACTATACCAGTTTTCTTTAGCTCTTCTAAGTTCAGTTTGTCATAAACAGACCTAGGCATAACATTAATGGAAGCACCCAAATCAAGCATAGGCTTATCGAAGTAAAGATTTCCTATTTTGCAAGGAACAAAAAACATACCTAGGTCTTTGCACTTAGGGGGAAGTTTCCTTTGAAAAATTGCAGACACATTTTCCCCCACATGTACCTTTTCATTCCGTACTAACTTTCTTTTAGTAGTACACAATTCTTTCAAGAACTTAGCATAACGAGGCACCTGTTTAATGACATCAATGAGAGGTATGTTGATCTCTACCTTCCTAAATGTCTCTAAGATCTCTTGGTTAGCCTCATTCACCTTAGAAGTAGGGCTTCAAAATCTACTAGGAAAGGGTGGAATTGGCATAAAAGGTTCTCTTTTCTTCTCTCCTATTTCCTTAGTAGTTAGATTAGGATCTGTATCTAACTCTGGTTCAGCCCTTTTGACCTCTAACTCAGGTTCTAATTCTCTACTCTTCCTAGGTTCTTTTAACTCCTTCCCACTCCTAAGTGTTATGGCACCAACATTATCCTTAGGGTTAGGGTAAGGCTGAGATGGTAACCTACTTTGCATTTGAGCCTGCAAGTTGCTAACTATGATATCAGTTGCAATTTGTCTCTCTTGAACCTGCTTAAGAATTGTCTCCATAATCTGGAACCTATTATCCATCTTCTTAAGGACTTGTTCTAGTAGGAAGTTGGTCCTATCTTGATTAGAAGGTTGATGAGATGTTTGGTCAAAACTAGGTGGATTGGTTTTAGGGCCATACCTAAGGTTAGGGTGGTCTCTCCAACCTTCATTATAAGTGTTAGAATATGGATCATACCTCCTTTGACCTTGGTCAGAATAGACAACATTAATATTTCCCTCTTGAAGGGTAGGGCATGCATCAGTAGGATGCCCCTCTAGACAACAAATGCCACATATGACTGCTTTTTGTACTCCCCCAGTCACAATTTTATTTAACATAGCAGTAATGTGAGACAACTGACTCTCTACAGATGAACTAGAGCCAATCTCATTAACCCTTTTAATTTGTGACTCCCTAGCACCAAACTGCTGAGTATTTTGGGCCATTAGATTCAATAAATTTCCAGCCTCTGTTAGAGTTTTATTAACTATAGCCCTCCCCCACTAGCAGCATCAACCATATTATGATCCATAAGAAGCAAACCCTCATAAAAATATTGAATCAACAATTGTTCAGTTATTTGATGTTGGGGACAACTAGCACACAATTTATTAAATCTTTTTCAATAATCAAAAAAAGTTTCCCCATTCATTTGTTTGATACCACATATATCCTTCCTAATAGATCCAATTCGGGATGCTGGAAAAAATTTCTTTAAAAATGATTTATGTAATGCAGTCCATGTAGAAAAAGATCCATCAAGCATGTAATACAACCAATCTTTAGCATTACCTAGCAAAAAAAACAGAAAGACTCTTAACCTAATTTGGTCTTTAGGAATCCCCTCAGGCACCATAGCAGAGCATGTGATAAGGAATTCACTAATATGACGGCATGGGTCCTCTCCAGTTAATCCATGAAACTTGGGTAACAGATTGGTGAATCCACAGTTCAATTTTAGAGGTTCAACTAATGCAGCATAAGTAATGGACATACGTTGGGTTTCTAGGTTAGGGGCAGTAAGTTCCTGAAGAGTGGACATTCTTACCTCTTTAATCTTAAGAGTACTGGTTCAGGATGACCTTCTTTGTTTTTAGCTTCCAATGTTTGCTCCTTGTCCTCTCCAATTTCCTTACCACTCCTTAATTTCATACATTATGGGCAATCTACAAAAATTAAAATGCTAAAGTTAAAACAAAACAATAAAAGTAGTAAAATAAAATAGAAACAAAATAACAATTTTATTTTCTTTCCCCGGCAACGACACCAAAATTTGTATAGCTTGTTGTAGAGCTACAAATTTAACCACTACTTCGACTTATAAATAATATTTATAGCATAGGAAAGTAGGGATCGATCCCATGAGGAAAGAATATGTCAAAAAGCTAGTTTAATTCTCAATAATTTTACTACTCTAATTTATTGTTTCTTCTCTTTGTATTTCGAAAATAAATCAAATTTAATAATTAAAAATTTGGAAAAATAGTTAATATTGCTCCTAAATATTCTAAATTTAATTCTGGAAATAAAACAGTAAATACCTATCCTAAATAATCTGGAAAAATAAAAACACAAATAATAACGCAATATTCAATTAAAAACTAAAACAGAAAATAACAAACAGAAAACTAATATCAAAAAATAAAATCTGACATTAGCAAAAAAAATAAACTGCACTAATATAAATACGAAATTAAATAAAACAATTACCCAAATTTAAGGATATAATTTTTTGGACTTCATAAAACCTAAAAAACATGAAATAAAAATTAAAAACGTAATTTTCAGATTTATTGAATTAAAAACTTGCACATATCCAACTCATGAAATAATTCTGAAAAATTATCAAATAATTTCCAAAAATTCCGAAATTAAATAGACGTAGAGCAGGACACTATATAAACCCTAAGATGGATTAAAAATTGAAAAAACAAACACGAAACTATTTTTAGCCTAATTTCTAACAAACCAGTAATTGAACGACAAAACAGAATGTCAATTAAATCTGAAAATTATAATAACACTAAAAATAAAAATCTAACTGATCTAATAATACCAAGACACTCCTAAAAGACTCTCTTTGGGGGGGGGGTAAACAAAATCTATATTAAAGCTAATAATTGAAGATTAAAAATTGACAAACTAAACAAATTAACTAAAAAGCAACAAATAACTATCAAAGATACCAAATTTATGAAAAATGCTTAGCATAATCTATATCCACCACGCAAATTAATATTTATCATCAACACACACTCGATTTTATCCACGAGTTAGACTGTAGAAGACACCTACAACCGATTTATACAAATGTGTGTGTGCGTGTGTGTGTGTGTGTCTATATACATATAT
>JACYFF010031958.1:38598466-38649458 GCA_017589665.1 Selenicereus undatus | reverse complement strand
CTCAATTCAATATATATATATATATACATATATATATATATATCTCTGTCTGTATATGTTTATATATATTTATACATATATCAGTGTTGTGCTAAAAACGTTCTGTATTGCAATCATAATATGATGTATTGCAGGGGTTTAGCATGAAGTATACAGAAATTGATTGTAAAGGATGATCATCATAGAAGGCCCGTGAAGCTGAATTTCTTTCTCGTTCCATATAATCTGTTTAACACAATGAGTAAATTTAGGATTTGCCTTTGTGCTTTCTTGATTTCCTATAAAAAAGAATGGAACCATAATCATCGTTACAGCAACACGAAGTCAACTGCAACATCAAAATGCCAGATTGAACACTAGGCGACGATTGTTGTTCAACCATCGGCATACTGAATGAAATGATGTGGTGGCGCACTATTGTCGCTTGCTCGCGCGGGTGACGGACCAAGTTAGGTCAACATTGATATTTTTGCAACGAATGCTATCAACGCTTCTTAAAAACCAGGCTGAGTAAAAAAATCAAGTTTGAACACGTAATGTCAATAGCCTTGGTAATGTTAACCCTGTATTATATAGTATCATACCCTTGCTTACGCACTAATAGCTGCCCATGATAAAAATCTCCACTCCAACAAAGCTCCTTTTATAAGACCTCTGCCCGCAGAAGATATGACAATCTCATCCACCCTAAGGGGTAATCCCCTAAAAGTTTCGTATATTTACATAACTGAACCAAGCATAAGTTACATACTCACTTACCTTGCCAACACCATTATAGGAGGGACACATCCCTCCCCAAGACACTTATTCTCAAACCGATGGGACTTTGGGCTATGAACAACTACCTGTCCACATTGCACAGCTATTATATGGACAGAGGAAAGGGTTAGAAATAGTAGTATCACAAACTCGAGATTCAATTTGTGTTATCAAGGTAGACAAGTTACTCTGTCCTTGCTTCCACCATCACCTCCACTCCTTGAATCATTATTGGCAAAACAACATTTCCTTGACAATATTAGAATTTATAACTCCAGATTCTCATTCACTTCCATGGGGGAAAGGATTGATAATAGTGCCAATGATGGTAGAAGCCCGTATGTTTTCCAGATAAATGGTAGCAGTCATTATAAAATTGGATCCTTGCTCCCAGAATCTGGATTACACCCAACTTTTGTGCAGTTGTACATATGCAACACTAACAATAAACTATCAAACTAAATGACTGCACTTAGGGGTTCTAGTCATTCAGGCATTAGATCTGACACTGTGCAAGGGTTGTAACAAATATTGGATTTAATTAATCTGTATGTTGCAGTATTTAGAAGAGCTCGCGACATGCTACGTGACTATGGCGAGCTTTTTGATTTGCAAATTCGAATAGTCAAAGTGAGAGAGGGCCGATAATATATTATACCCACTACAGAAGAGGTCACTAGACTATTGGTTGGGGATAAAATTGAGCACTTTGGATCCTGGGCTGTCTATTTTTCAAAAAATGGATGGAACCTTGCAGAGGATAGATGAGATTCATCCATCGTACATACCTTTACACTATCCTCTTTTGTTTCCGTGCGAAACTGATGAATAGAGTCCAGACATCCCAAGAATGACTAGCTCCAATACCTTAAGATCAACAGTTGCAATAAGGAAATTTTATACATTTCGCATCCAATATTGAGTAGGTGAATCTATAGTTATTAAAAAGAGTAGTCGGTTGGGCCAACAATTCTACGTAGATGCATGACTGCCATTGAGCAATATAGCTTACATGGTACCAAAACCATCAAGGTCGCCTACGGACAGAATTGTACAGTGGCATTCAAGATGCACTTAACGCAGGTGACATTAATGCAAAATCAATATTCTACCATCTTCTTTCACTAGAGGGCAATGTTATATGATGCAGCATTATTACGATGCAATTGTAATTTATCGTGCACTCAGGCCTCCTAATTTCTTTGTCTTATTCACATGTAATCCAAGATGGCCCGAAATCACTAATGAGCTATTGTCTGGTCAATGATAAGAGGACATACCATATCTAATAACTCGAGTTTTCATAATTAAGTTACAACAATTACTCGATGATTTTAAGACGAAAAAAATCTTTGGAATAGTCTTTGCTAGTGATTCCGGACATTGTCATACATATTATTTTTCCTTAAAATATATTCAATGCACTAATTATACCCAATGTGTCTTTTACAGAAGTATATGTTGTTGAATTTTAGAAGTGTGGCCTTTTCCATGCTCAATTCTCCTAACAGCAGCATCAGAAGATAAGTCCGTATGCCGAGAAGATGTTGATAGGCTAATTAGTACCGAAATTCCTAATCAAACTATGGACCCTCTAGCATATGATACCATAATAAGATTTATGACACATGGCCCATGTGTATCATGTTTGATTGACAGAAAATGCTAAAAATGTTATCCTAAAAGATTTTGCAGTGAAACAACATTTGATGAGCATGGCTTCGCTCAATACTAAAGGCGGTGCACTCCCCAATAAGTGGTTGCGAATGGTTGAGATATTGATAATCAATGGGTGGTCCCATACAATAGGAATCTATGCGTAAAATATGGCGCTCATATCAATGTCGGGTGCGTACGTGTCCATAGCGTGGCGAAATACCTATATAAGTATGTACATAAGGGTCATGATCATGCTACTATATTGTCATTGAAGGCAATACAACACATCATGACAGTGAGCAACCTCGACAATATAGAGAAAGGAATGAAATCCAATAATATTTGGATTGTTGCTACGTATCTGCAGTTGAGTCATGTTCACATATTTTTGAGTTCAGCTTACAACATCAATATCCTTCTGTACAAAAACTTCAATACCACTTAATTGGAGAACAATAAGTCGTGTTTAGTGACGAAGAGGGCCTCTTTAGTATTGCAAATGAACCAGAAGCTTAGAAAACAATGTTGACAATGTGGTTTAAAGTAAATAAGAAGTACCAGAAGCTCGACATACCACATATCTTAACTTCCTGATGGAATGGTTATGGAATCATTCCTCTAAAACCTGGACTATCAGTCAAAAAGGCTCTCTAATTGGTCAACTTCCATTTGCACATCCAAATTATGGTGAATTATATTATTTGAGATTGCTTCTTACAAAGGTTCGTCGAGCAACTTGCTTTGAATATATTCGTACAATACGCGGTGTCATACACCCAACACTTAAGTCAACATGCATGGCATTGGGGTTGCTCAATGATGATGGTGAATGGCATACTGCCTTGAATGAAGCATCGACCTGGACTTCAGGTGTTCAATTGCGAAATATGTTTTGCTCCATGTTGATGTTCTCCAAATTGTTGACCCAGTGAAAGATGCACATTGGACGCATCTAATAGATGACCTTCTATATGCCATGCGAAGGCAAGTAGGAATCCCAGATATAGATTTATCATCTACCAAGCTCCATAATCTTGGAATAATTGAGATAGAACGTATCTTGAATAGAAATGGAAGATCACTACAAAATTTCCCTCCAATGTCGCTCCCTTATACCAAAGCTGTAGTTCATGCAACAAATCGTCGCATTATTGATGAACTTGATTATGATACCAATCTAGAAACATCAAGATTTGAAAGCTTTGTATGAAGGTTAAACCCATATCAGTATCATGTGTATAGATCAGTGCTTGAAACTCATAACAAAGGTGGAGGTGGGTTGTTTTTTATATATGGTAGGGGTGGCACGGGAAAGACTTATCTATAGAATACCTTAATCTCTAAACCCCAATCATAAAAGCATATTGTCCTTGTTGTAACATCAGCGAAAATTGCTTCTTTACTGCTACCCGGAGGGAAAATAGCCCACTCAGTGTTCAAAAACACCCTTACAACCTGATGAGACTTCATTTTGTTACCTTAATAAGAGGTCTGAATGTGCAGATCTCATCCATAAGACACCGTTGATTGTATGGGATGAAGCACCAATGATGAATCATTTAGCGTTTGAAGTAGTTGATCATCACCTTAAGGACATATGTGACAATCATAATGCTTTTAGAGGAAAACTAGTCCTTCTTAAGGGGAAATTTTCGACAGATACTTCCCGTGATTACACATGCGAGTCGTGAAGCTATCGTTGCGGCTACACTGCATCGAAGAACATTTTAGAATGAATGTAGTATTATGCACTTGCGTATAAACATGAGGCTGCAACGAATAGATGAATCCAACATGACTATGTGAATTGTAGAGGAATTTTCTTGATTGATATTACAAGTTGGGGAAGGTCAAGTGTAAGGAATTCCTATTTCAGATAACAGAGAGCCTAATTGGATTAAGATACCGGAAGATTTTCCCATATAGAATGATGAGGATGGTCTACACAATTTGATCACATCAATTTATCCTGATTTTGACTAGAGCTGGGAATGTCAGACCTGATACGATAACACAACACAAACCCGACTCGAAGTTACTGAGAGAAACCTGAACCCAACCTGAGCTGAACCGATTTCGGCCCGAAGTCAACACGATTTAACCGTTTAGCATGAAAACGTGGTATTTTTCAATTTAACGCTAATCTATGTTATTTTCAACACCGATACGAAATTGGTCCGTTTATTAAATGGGTCGACCCGATCCGACCCGTTTTTCCGCTCTAATTTTGACACTAAATATGAAGATTGGCCATATCTTCGTGAACGAGGGATTCTTGCACCAACAAATTATGATGTTGATGAAATAGACACAATCATGTTGTTTATGCTCCCTAGAGATGTCAAAAGCTATTTAAGTTGTGATACTCCTTCGAACGCTAACAATTGTAGTCCTTTCAGTGACATGGAACCTCTTGAATTATTGCATTCCTTAAAGATTTTTGGGTTGCCAAATCATTGTCCATATCTAAAAGTCAGTGTGCGTGTTATATTATTAAGAAATCTAAATCAGTTAATAAGGTTGTGCAATGGTACTCGATTGATTGTCAATAAGTTGGGGGATAAAGTGATTGAGGGCAAAGTAATATGGCTCAAAAGTTGGAGAGACTGTCCTAATACCCACAATCGATTTAACCCCATCCAATCTTCTAGATCTACAACTCAGAAGAAGACAGTTCCCTCTAAAACAGGCGTTTGCAATGGCAATCAACAAAATTCAGGGGCAAACATTGAATAGAGTTGGCATATATCTTCCAAGGCCCATGTTTAGCCATGGCCAACTTTATGTTGCACTGTCACAAGTTTTGTCCCCTTCTAGATTAAAAGTACTGCTTTGTAATAAAAAAGAAGTTCCAGTAGATGTTACAAAAAATGTGGGGTATAGGGATGTATTGAACCATTTGTAGATTATTATATCTTACAGTTTATTCGTTTCGCCTATTACATTCTGGATACTTGGTTAATCCCTTTTCAATCATATAATAATGGTATTATTTGCAGTAATATACTTTCCTTCACAATTACAATATGTTCACTCATTATTATCTTACCATTTTATTTGGTTTTTTTTTTTTAAGATAGCAAACATGTCAGATTTAACACATACTTCTATGCCTATATGTGCTATCAACCCTTACAATAGAGCTATGACATTAATGGTTTGACTCATACGAGCAATTTTTGTTAGAGTATATAGGTGACATACATTATGGAACGTTATATTCATGGACTACCAGGTACTAGGTTATTGTGTTGAAAACATTCCCTAACATATACATGTATGTTGCTTACGAATGCACTTGATTATTTTATAGTGAGATGAGATCTTCGGCATCATAGAAGGCGATGCTGATATTACTCGATGGAGACCTATACTCAGTGCTGGTAAGGTTTACAACATCTCCAGACTCTCAATTAATGCTGCTATAGATGGTGAATGGAATGTGGCCACCAACAATTATAAATTGGTTTTTACGCCAAGAATGAGACTTCTTGGCGTCATTGATGATTGTCAGGATATTTCCTGCCAGCACCGACCACCTTTTGTGTCATTTATTGAGGTCCCTAGACGTCTATGAACATCTGATAATGTTATTGGTATATATTGTTAACTCAGTAAAGTTTGCTAACTAAATTTATGCATATATTTCTTCTAGAATATATATAATGTTCTCATTTCCTGTTGTTCTATAGACGTCATCGACATGGTAGTTGCTATAGCTCATTTGGAAAGGACCAAAGATAGGGGCACTACACGACGGGAATTATTACTTTGTGACATGCAATATGTATTGTCATCAGTTAATATTTTTTTCATATTTCTTAATGCATTTCAATTATATAAAGATTAGTACATATAATACATATGTGTAGGATGCACTTACTAAGACTGACTTTATAGGGAGATTTTGCGGAAGTTAAAGGCACCTATACTCAATAACATTTGATTGCTAAAAATATACTTCTTGCTTCTAGAGTGCACATTAGAGATTATCAAGATATCCTTACGTCCAGTTGATATACTTTCATTCAGAAAACTGTCTAATTTTCATTATTATGATGATATATTTCAGTAATATGTTTTCTCGCCTACAATAGACATTTAGGAATATCGGTTTCTACTTTACCCGTTAGTAGATTGCTAATTAACCTAGATGTTCAAGCAAGAAAAGACTTTCACGGATGGTATATATAACATGTAACATTAACTTCAGTTTTTATTCTCCATGCAAGTTATATACACTTGACCTCACACATATTACTTTCCGCACATGCATTATGCACTCTGACACTATAGGTGTGATAAAGCATTTTGATTTCATGTGTACGAGAACATTACGTATGTACAATCTAGAGAAATTGTTTGCAGCTAAAAGGATTAGATTATATGAATATACAGTTGTGCCAAATGTAAGCTACAAATTTATCACACAAATGTTACTTATGCTTACATATATTTATTCAATATCACATAATCTTCAAATTTCACTATATCTAGGTGAGATATTTTCGACTTATTGCATATATTGTTGAAATCCACCCACTGCTTTATGACACTTGCATTAATTGCAAAAAAGGGTTCACACTTATGAATTCGCGCTTAATGTACGCATTGCACATGCCGACCTCCAAGTTTGACTCATAATAGGTTTGCATACTTGATTGTCTATTGTTCAATACTCTAGTATACTTTCCCAACTACATGTTTGCATTAGTGTAACCATTGTTTTTTATTCAAAACTATAGGTACATCTTCGGAGTTGTCTTACAAGATACTAAAGGTTGTAGAGAGTTCATTGTTCTTCATAAGGATGCTTGAATTCTTTTGCATACGACAGCTACCCAGTTGGATAAGTATGCAGTGCAGGTATTATCATTTTCAATGCTAATCACATTTACACAATTTATTGTTTTATTGTTGACTAACCGATGTTAATATTGTCCACAACCATATGACCATCTATCGCCCTATGCGATTACAGATGGTTACATAAGTAAACTTTGGATTTTTATTCTTGAGCCTCTATGCCGGCATGAAATAGAAGCTCCTATCACTTTTATTGTGTTAGTCAATTGGGAGGAAGATGGTCATTACATACGACATACTAATGTTAGGTACATCGAGTAGATAATAGGTATATATAACCTTCAATTCCATCATTGTTAATCAAATTATCACTAAATCTTTATTTTCTTTGTAGGTACAAGAGGAGGAGGTGGATTCTTCATCATTAGCATCAAAGACTGACTTATTATCATCCTGTTTAGCGTACTTTGTAACAAATTCACTGTGTACTGCCTCCATCATACTTATATAGACCTCTTATACAATTATATAGTTTTCAATTGTTAATCCCATTAGTTATGCACGAACTTGCTGTATATTTAACTTTTTCATTGAGTTTTCCCTTCTTTCCTCTAAATTATAATATTAATTATGTCTACAATGACTATCCGTTTATTATTTCGGTAACACATTCACAAATTGTTTATTTGAACATGCACCGTGTAAAGCACAACCCCAGACTAGTTCATAGAACGCAATAATGTTGTTACCGAAACAACCTATCAAAACTAAAAGAAGAAGACACACACACAAAAAAGAAACAAATTAAAGAATGCCTCTGAACGCGAGTTTTAAACGTTAAAATGAAGTAGCTAAAAGAAAAATGCCAAAGCAAAACACCAGAGAAAACAAGGAGAGACAAAACTAGGGAGAAGGCAAAACTGAGTACACAGATAAAAATGACCAACCAAAATTGTCAAGCAGAGAAATGAATAGAAGGCGAGTAGTGGATCAAGGAACTGATGCAATTCTTACTTCTACATTTAAAAAAAACACCCCATTTCCAAATCTTCAACAACTTCCCAAACATTCTTTTCTAATCTGTTGTAATGTCCCTCACATTTCAATAAGCACCATTTTCTCCCACGTATAGTAACTTCCCTTGTTTTTTAAAGGTTTAAGGATTTATTTTCACGTAATCATGTATTTAACTCAATATAAAACCTGCTGATAAATCAACTGCATTATGTGGTTTATAAGCATAATCTAAAAGTCTATTATGAGATTAGTATATAAACATATCAAAATTCAGTAAATATAATTTAATGAACACTAATTGACTCGCATACACCCACTAAAAGAAAACGCAATTATATATCTACTCATCTTTTATTTTAAATAATCATTTCAATTTAACAGGATGACCAAATAAACATGATATTTTTTAAAATGATGATCATGCAAGTTAAGATTAATGAGTATATAATTATATAACATGTATAATGTTTACTAATTAAATGTTCTAATTAACACCCACTACACATATGGCTCACTGAATTTGAAGGCAAGTTGGCAATGTTTATTACTGCCTACAAATTATTTAAGTAAAGCTTATTAAGTAGTTTTAGCTAGACCTACTAAATACGAGTTATTACTCATTTAAATGTTCAAACAAAGCCCTCTAGTATCGGTGATTTTTTTTTAAGTAAGGGAATTTCTATTCATATTGACACTGGGGCATTCTTAATTAAACAAATCCATTAAAAATTAATAAAATCTATAAATGAGTAAAACAAGACTAATCAAATTCTGTTAGAAATTAATAATTTAGAAACATCTTCATGTTCTAGAATCTTCCACAATATTCCGATATCTTCTAGATTATCGTGGAACCTTCCAAAATGCTTTAGAACCTTCCAGAACATTTGAGAACATTCTTGATAATCGTACAAGCTTTCGAATTACTCTAGACTCCTTTAGAACTTTCTAGAAGATTCTATAATAGTCTGTATCGTCTATATACTTTCAAATACTTGTAAAATATCTAGATATTTAGGAAGACATTAATATGGAATGTTGTAAAAGGTTAACAATAGCCGTAGGATCAATCAATTTTCATCGTCCATTAAGGAGGTGGATGTCTATAAATACCCTCAAGGAGGGCTCATTTGTAAGCAATCAAAAAAGAAACCAAGCATTGTAATACAAAGTGTCCATTCCTTCAAACAACTTCCATCCTTTATATATTTTCCTATATTTTCTAACAGTGGTATCAGAGCCACTTCAACCCAAGTCCTTCTCCAAATTTCCACCTTCAAGAAAATTAACCATCCATCCATAACCCATATCTAACTCTTTAAACCCTACATCAATCAAATCTAACTTCGCAAAACTATGGCCTCTTTTCCTCATTCAACCCTAACCTTCAACTACATCTCAAATTTGAGGCCATCCATATTCAATGGGGAGAATTATTAAATGTTGAGTATTCAAATGAGAACATTCTTCATGGCACAATGTTTATGGGATGTAGTAGAAAGGGGTATGAAGAACCTTTTAAGTATCATGAGAAGAAGGATTGAGATGGGAAGCAAAAAGAAGGTGAAGAAAAATTATTATGGGATGAAACCAAGCAAATGTTATATCTATAAAACAAGAACAAGGATATTATCGCCCATGCATTCATTCAACAAGCGATTACTCCAACCATCTTTCCTTCAATCATAGCTACCACAATAGCCAAGGAGGCTTAGAGCATTCTAAAGGATGCATATCGGGGCACCGTTAAGGTTACATCAGCCAAACTTTAAACTCTCTAGAATGAATTTGACAATTATCCATGAAAGAAGGTGAATCCATTCAAGTATTTGTCAATCGTGTCACCAACATAGTTAATAACACTAAAATACTTGGAGACGCGATTGAAGACAAAAAGGTAGTTCAAAAGGTGGTAAGAAGTCTTCTTCCAAAATCTGATCACATAGTGGCTGCAATTGAAGAATCTAAGGACTTATCTACGCTCTCAGTAATGGAATTAATGGGGCCTCTTCAAGTGCATGAGGAAAGATTGTGTAGGTTTACAGACCACCAACTAGAGCAGTCTTTTTAGGCCAAATTAAAATTCATCAATAATGGAGAAAATAAAAATGAACATGGCAGAAGAAATTTCCCTTAGAGAAATGGAGCACCAAATAACCGTGGCAGGGGCAGAGGAGGTTATAAAAATCAAAGAAGCCGTGACAATGAAAAATCAAGCCTATATTGTAGATTATACAGAATGAACAACCACAACACAAATGAATGTCAGTATAAATGTAGAAGACGCACATGGCACACACATCATATACGAGATTGCCAAAACCAACAACAAGACACGGCCAACTTTACAGAAAGAGGTGACTCTATAAATGTCTTCTATTCTTGCTTAAATACTCACCATGAGTCAGAAGACTTATGGTATGTCAATGGTCGTTACTCAAACCTCATGATGGGAGGCAATTCTTTTGCTCAACTAGATGAAAGTATAAAATCAAATATCACTCTTGGTGATGGAAGAACACAAGAGGTAGCTGGCAAAGGGATGATTGCCATGAAAGTTAAAAACGGCTGGACTAAATATATTCAAGATGTCTTATATGTCACTGGCCTAGCCCAAAATCTATTAAGTGTTGGCTAGTTGATACAAAAAGGCTATATTGTGACATTCGATGATGACAAGTGCCTCATATTCGGTAAAGAGAAGAAGCAATTAATAGCCTCTATTGCAATGGCACAAAATAGAATCTTTCCTCTAAGCATGCCGACAAAACTCAGCTCCATCATGGAGGATACGATATTGTGGCATCACCGGTATGACCATCTTAATCTCAGTAGTCTTAAAGTTTTAAAGCGAAGAAATATGGTCATTAGCCTGCCCACAATAAATGTCGACAAAAGTATATGTGAACTTTGTATTATGGGAAAGATGCATTGACTCCCATTGACTAAAACGGCTTGGAGGGCTGAAGCTCTGCTTCAACTAGTCCATACTGACATTTGGGTCCAGTCCGTAATCCTAACCTAGGAGGAAAAAGTTACTTCTTACTATTCATAGATCACTACACCCGCATGATGTGGGTGTACTTCCTTGAAAAAAAATCACAAGCCTTCACATATTTCCTACAATTCAAGGCTCTTATAGAGAAACAAGTCGACATAGTCTAAAAATTGTAAGATCTGATTGTGGGAGAGAATTCAATTGGAATGAGTTCAACAACTTCTATAAAAAGGAAGGCATCAAAAGGGAGATCACAGTCAGGTGTACACCTCAACAAAATGGTGTTGTAGAAAGAAAGAATAGAATAATAGTCGAAATGGCTAGCGGCATGTTGCAAAGTAAGAATTTGCCAAAACAATTCTGGGCTGAAGCATTAAATACAGTAGTTTACATTCTTAATCGATCTCCCACGAAGGCAATTCAACAATGCACCATATGAAGCATGGTTCAAGAGGAAGCCCAAGGTAGATCATCTTAGAGTTTTTAGATGCATTGCCTATTCGCATATTCCAAAAGAAAATCGGGAAAAGCTAGATGGCAAAGGAGAAAAGTGCATATACATTAGCTATAGTGATGAATCCAAGGGGTATTGCCTCTACACTCTAGAAACTGAGAAGGTAATTATTTCAAGAGATGCCATATTCGATGAAGCATCCAAATGGAATTGGCCAGATGATCTAGCCCAGTAAAAACCTTAAGAAAATTATCAAATTCAAGAAATTAGAGACGATAGGTTGCTTGATTTGGGCCCATCTTCACCAATAAAACCATCTTTAAGTGAATCAAGTTCTTTAAGCACTACTCAAGAATCAAGTCCTTCTCAACCCATTCGGAGGTCTCAGACGTCCACCAAGTTATCTATAATACTATGAATGTGGTCAAGTAATCACAGCATTCTTCGCTAGTGAGCCACAGACATTTCAAGATGTAGCCCAAGATGAAAAATGGATTGAGGCTATGAATGAAGAAATCAGAATGATCGAGAAAAATAACATATGGCATTTGGTGGATAAGCCTCAAGACAAAAAAGTCATTGGGCTCAAATGGGTTTATAGAATCAAATACAATCAGGATGGCTCGATTCAAAAATATAAAGCCTGGCTAGTCGCCAAATGGTATTCACAACAACCTGGAATTGACTACGATGAGACATTTGCTCCCATGGTTCGCATGGAGACAGTAAGAATAGTACTTGCAATAGTAGTACAATTGAAGTTACAAGTATTTCAACTTGATGTCAAGTCAGCATTTCTAAATGGTGAGCTAGAGAAGGGGTTTGTTGGGATATTTCAAGTGTAAACTAAGCCGCAAGCATATAGTCAAGATTATGGTCACAAAAAGTGAATTAACTAGTTAATCTATACTAAGCTATTTTAAACCTTTCTAAGCGAACTAATGTCGTAATTTGACTTAACATTTGGCAATGTATTCAACTAAGCATTCTAATAAACTTAGGCAACCTAAATGACCTAAACCTAGGCAATTAAACCCAAACCTACAAATGAGTTTACACATTTAACATCATTACACTAAAGCTAAACTCGGAGTCTAAAATTAACCAACACCATTTACCAAGCAGCCAACACCTTAAACGCCCAATATGCAATTTAAGCATTCAAAGGGAGCTAATTCAGCCAGCACCATTCAAACCATTCACCATTCAGATTAACCAATCAAACCTAAGCATTAAACATCACAACAACCACACCAATATACGAGCAAATCATCACAAAACCATCATATTCTATTCACAAAATCAAACCCTAGTATATCAATCAAACCATCATATCAATAAAACAAAATAAACCAGCATCACCATTCAGCCAATTAATCGGTTGCTTCACTAAAAACAAACTGAGCTTAATCATAACAGACCACAGAAAACGCATTCCAATCCTTCATTATTCGACCAAAACAAAGCTAACCCACAAAGCAGAATCAGAATCATCATCAATCAACTAATTCAATAAAACAAGTAGATGAACATCGCTGATCAACTATATGAATCAATAACCTTCCAACACTTGATTTCCAACCATACTCTGAAGCAATTAAAAAGAAGTAACAAGATCAGAGGGAAAACCAACACAGAGTATGACTGCACTGGGCACAAGAGAGAAGATTAGCCATAGCCAATGCCAATCAGACCAGCCATAGCCTCGCCTCTCACCGCTAAACACCAAAGGCAGCATTTGACCACAAACAGAACAGGGGAGGGGGAGAAAACAGCAAAACCTTGACTAACCTTGGCCAAAATCACTACAATAGAAACTCAATTCATACATATCAACTGGAATTCGACAAATTCGACAATGAATTACATCAAATTCGAAACCCACAACTAACTAACAATAAACCCTAACCCTAGAAATTAATACAAAATGTGTCTGAATTTTGAGAAAACGATTGCTACAATTAAACTAACTAAATAAACCAAAAGATTGTCTAACCTAACCTAAAACCTAGATTACCTCCTTCAATGGCGTCGCTGCCTTCCCATTAAACTTGAACCACTTCGATCTCCGCCCTTGGATTTCTACATTTGTGGACGGCCACGATGGGGGACAACGATGGGGCACAACGATGGCGGTGTGTTGGCATTAGCTGCACGATTTGTGGTGATGCTTGATGAAGGCGGATGTGGATCGAGTCGAAGAGAGAGAGAGATGAGGTTGAGATGATGATGATGATGGAGTAAGGGATGGGAAGTCGGGCTTTCGAGTGTTCCCTGGTCTGGGCTTCTGAAAACCGAGAGAGAGGAGAGAGAAGGTCAAAAGGGGGGTGTAATTTGGGATCACGTGAGGCGCACATGAGGGAGGAAACTTTAGAAGTCACGTGCACGGCACATGCCTGGGCTGGGTATTTTCTGTTTTTTTTTTTCTTTTTTTTGGGCTGAACAAGAAACAGGCCTTTGGGATTTGGTCGGGTCGATTTGGCCCAGTTCTTTATTTCCAGCATTTTCAGCAATTTTTCGCATTTCCTGGCATTTTTCCACATTTATTCAAAACCTTAAAAACAAAATAAAAACCTAAAAATAACAATTATAACGAGCATAAAACAGGTGTAAAAGTATCGTAAAAATAACACATTTTTGGCATGAACATCTATGTTGAACAACCTCAAGGGCACGTGGTCGAAGGCCATGAAGACAAGGTTTGCATGCCAAAGAAAGCCCTTTATGGTGTCAAACAAACACCACGCACTTGGAATAGCATAATCGATGGGTATTTACTTCAAACTAGATTTATGAAGAGTCCAAGTGAGCCATCCTTATACATCATGAGCCAAGGACAGGATCTTCTAATTTTGTGCCTATATGTTGATGATCTTATATACACATGTACAAATCAAAGAATGATTGAAGATTTTAGGAAGGCCATGATTGATGAATTTGAAATGGCCGATTTGGGAGTAATGAAGTACTTCCTCAGCATGCGAGTAAGGCAAAGCCTAGGTTAGATTTTCGTCTCTCAAGAAAAATATGCAGAAGATCTTCTTAAGAGTTTTAATATGTTTGACCGCAAGCCGCTATCAACACCTATGGCAACAAATAAAAAAAACTTTCTAAATATGACGGACAACAGAAGGTAGATGGATCAACTTATCGAAGTCTAGTCGGATCATTAATCTATCTCACTAACACTCGACCGGATATAGCCTATGCTGTTAGCATAGTCTCTTGGTTCATGAGTGAGCCAATAAAGCTCACTTTGTAGGAGCTAAGAGAATTTTCAGATACATCAAAGGTACAAAGAATTACTATCTTCTATATAAGATAGAGAAAGACGCAAAGCTTATCAAGTATACAGACAGTGACTGGGGCGGATGCATAGATGAAAGAAAAAGCACAAGTGGATATGTGTTTCAACTAGGCTCTAAGGCCTTCTCTTGGTCATCAAAGAAGTAAGAAACAATAGCACTATCTTTAGCAGAAGTTGAGTACATTGCAGTTATAAGCATAGCATGTGAAGCAGTATGGCCTAGAAGAATACTGGATGACCTACAACAAGACAACAAAGAACCAACTACACTTTTCTGTGACAATATGTCAACAATAGCAATGACAAGAAGCCTAGTCTTTCGTAATAGAACCAAGCACACTAAGATCCGACATCACTTTATAAGAGAACTCATGGAAAAAAAGGAGATCAAGCCATAATTTGCCGAACAGATGAGCAACTAGTAGGTATATTCACAAAGGATGCTTCTAGATTAAGAGGGAGTGTTAGAAATTAATAATCTAGAAACATCTTCATGTTCTAGAATCTTCCACAATATTTCGACATCTTCTAGTATCTTGGAACCTTCCAAAATGCTCTAGAACCTTCCAAAACACTCCAGAACATTCCCGATAATCTTACAAGCTTCCAGATTACTGTAAACTCTTCTAGAACTTTGTAGAAGATTCTACAAGATTCCACATCATCTAGATACTTCCAGATACTTGTAAATTATCTAGATCTTTCGGAAGATATTAACATGGAATGTTGTAGAAAATTAATAATAGTCGTAGGATCAAATGAATCTCCACCATTCATTAAGGAGGTGGATGGCTATAAATACCCTCAAGGAGGGCTCATTTGCAAGCAAGCAAAAAAGAAACCAAGCATTGTAATACAAAGTATCCATTCCTTCAAACAAGTTCCATCCTTCATATAGTTTCCCATATTTTCTAACAGATACTAATTCCATTCCAATCATACATAATACTAAATTAACGAAACATAATCAAGATTTAATCAAACTAAAGTAAGCATCAACTAAACTACTTATAAATAAGAAAATTAACTAACTACTAAAAGTCATTAAACCGCGACATCATGCTAGAGGCAAGCAATTACCTCAACGTAATTAAAACAACTACCCTAGCATCTCATGATAAACAATGGCAAGCAATGGTGATCAAAGCCAAGAAGGCTCAACAACAATCAAAACAACTTCCTTAAACCAGATAACAACTATTTAATTTTAAAATTAACACAAATCCAACATAAAAATCAATGAAAGAGATTTCAACGTAGGAGAGAAGTTAACTGGCCAAATAAAGCAAAAGGCCTCAACTTTAAATTATTCCAAGCACTAGCAAGCCTTCCTCTACTCCCATTGCAAGGACCAAGTAACACACTAAATTAAAAGGAAGCAGTAAAGTAGGAACTAGCTCACCTTTGAAAAAAACAGACAAATTCCTACTGAACTAGCAAGTTTCATCAGAAAAGACCGCTTTAGCGAAATTGACTAGTTTTCATCCAACCAAGACTAGTTCCCGATGGAGCATGACCGCATCTACTATGAACTGGGCCCCATTGTAAAAGAATCGTCTAATTTACCATTAAACCAAGCAATGCACCGTCAAGTTCTTGCATGCATTGTTGTTCTTTGCGTTTGGTTGTAGCGTTGGGCAAACGCTAACATTGGTCGTGCCAAGCCTATTGTCGACATTTTTAAATAGCAATTTTGCCATTTTAAGGGTGGAGATTGTCAGGTGTTTTTCTTAGAACTTGATTTTGAAGTTTAAGATTGGGCACTAAACCTAGTGGGGAGAATAAACTTGGATAATTTAGGGTAGATAAGCTTAGTTTAATATTTAAGCTTGTGGATTTCGATCATTTCAAGTTATAAATGATTAAGTCGTCTCTTCCCTCTTTTTCTTTATTTCATAGTTGTTATGAGGCATGTTTAGTTTAGTTTTTGATATTTGATTCACTTATTTGCTTGGTTGATTTTATAGGACATTATTGTTTATTTCATGTTTGAAGTAGTTTAGTTAACTTACATGCTTGCTTATTTTGATTTCTGTTAGTTAGGGTTTTAACTTAGTTTAATGTTTGATCTATTCTTTTTAGCATGATAATGTGGTGGGATTTAATGGTGCTTTAATTTTATAGAGTTGCTAGCACATTTTCAAAGGAAATGTACAAACCTCAGTAAATTCCATCTTTTAACCAAATTTTCTCAAATTGAAGGGACAACCAAGAGACATAAGATTTGATTTTTCGAAGAAGTTTATTTTCTATAGGGTTATAATTCATAGAGTTCCCCAATGAGGATTAAATAAATGACTCCATAGATATAAACCATGAGAATTGATTCAGGGGTGGAGGTACGATCTAACAGAGGATGGAAATCGACATTGGACTTATTGTTTCAATGGAGGTCTCTACTAGAAATAAATGTATTAAACTTTTATTTACTAATTCCATGCAAATACTCCTATTTAATGAGGCTTATTCTCAAAAAAAAATAAATTGGTAACTACCTATAAGCAAACCATCTTGAAAGAATTAAATTGTACAAGAAAGTAATAAATTTAGGTGGCAAATTTATTGTGAACATATTTTTATTTTATAAACAAATGAGTAAGCATTATACACATAGTCATGGAGGATTAAATGAGAACATGATGAAGACAAAATTAAAGAAAGCGATAGATTATTATCTTTTGTTCATGAACCTCATGACCTACCTTGATCCAAGTGGAGCAATAAGTAACAATTCTTGATTTTCTTCCTCTAAATGCATTAGGATAGAATGAAGCTAGTCTCTTTTCTCAAAATAAGAATTCACTTTTTGAAGCCTTTTGAGTGAAGAATTTGGTAGATTTCTATTACTAGCAAGTTTAGAAAGTTTTTGTGTGAGGGGAAAGGTAATAGAGTTTTTCTAGAGAGATGAGAAATATGATTGAGGAGAGAAGGAAGTAGAATGGTGCTAGAAGAAAGTGGTGACGAAAGAGAAGGAGAGGCTTCCTTTTATAGGGGAGGAAATGCATTTGATTAAGAAATGATCCTAAAAGGAAAAGTATTAAATCAAATAGAAATCAAGTGAAATAAAACAAATTAAAATTGTTTTTATAAATCAAAAACTATTTTTTATCAATTTTTCATAATTAAGAGGTGGTTTAGGTAATTAATTGAGCATTCCAATACAAAACATACATGAATTCATGCATTCGCACAGGCCTAACGACTGCTGTTGGGCCTACTTTATGTCCTAGTTGATCAACGCAGCAGGTTAACTTGTTCAGGTCATAACTTTCTCTTCTAGTGTCCTATCAATGTGATTCTTTTTTTTGTATACGAGCTTATTAAGTATACTTTCCAATGGATCATGTTTTAGGAATTTTTCAAAAGCATAGGAGGCAATACGGTTGAGATAGTGAAGAGATACTACACACATCCCGCCATCTGACTCATAACCTTTCCATTGCTTATAGGAATTAAGCTTATAATATATCGTTGGAAAGCTCTTTCAATGAGGAATCAACTCACATAGACTCAAATATAGTTTGTCCCTAGTACAAGTCTAAACATAAGGTGCAAATCATGAGAAAGCACAATCGACATGATTATGGCCCAAGTGGCAGCCACTGGGGCTTCAAAAGTTGTTGTTGGGCCTTAGAGGCATTCGGGATCATGTCGTCACCTTACACTGTGGGTCCTGCCTATGTTTGTCGTTCAATAATTAAATGAATTTCTCCATAATAGATTAGTGTGAAGCAATGCATGACTCCATTGGTCTCGTTGATATTATGTTATGCTTTAGGTTATGGGTTCAAGCCCCAATGCATGCAAATTGCTCTAAAATTGAGTTTTCTACCTTGTTTAAAATTGTTTGAAGTACTTCATTTTTTCAAATGCTTTTTAAAACTTTTTGGGGATTTTCTCCATAGATAAAAAAAAAAATTCTTTATGACCTAGCAGCTAGGAATCTAAGCAAAATGTTGCTTTAATCCAGGTGGGTTACATAATTGTCATCACCAAGCAATAACACATATGATATGCAACCATATGGTCAGCCTAAAATCTTGAGGATACCTATTTGGTGCTCATAGGAGCCCCCACTTTGACTGAGGCCATTAGGATGAAAGACGAAGTATGCTATGTCATGCAAGGATGTATGCAGATACAAGAGTGAAAGCAAAGGGGTCATTTGGGAGAAAATAAATTTTGAGAGCCTGTAGATATGCAAGCAAATAGGCGTCTCTTCGAGTTCCTACGGTCCAAAGGGAACAAATCACTAAATGTTTGTGTATTCTAGCTATACGTCTCACCAACCGAACCAACCATCTACGATTAAAGTGAAATGGGAGTCCACCTAGCTCACTCATACAAGGCCAACCTCCTAAGGTTAGGATAACGAGAAATGGTCCACCAAGGATCTTTTATACAAGACCAACCTTCTGCAGCTAGGACACGAGGGATTCCCACTTAAGGTGCCGCTTACATGACTAACGTCCTACGGCTAGGATCAAAGGAAGGGGTCCATCTAGGGCCTCTTCCACAAGAGCAACCTCCTACGGTTAGGACAAACGCTCTTATTGCTTATACCTAGGAAGAAAGGGATCTAACCTTGTTAGACTTAGTGATGGGGTGCTTATGACTATTGTAAAGCTTCGAGTTATAAATTAAACCACTACTTTAATTTATAATATGATTTATAGTATAGGTAACTAGAAGTCGATCTCACAAGAAAAGATTATGATAATATGTAAGTTTAAATCTAACTAAATTTTCTACCCTAAAATTTTTTTCTTTTTCTTTAATTACAAAAACAAACCAAATTAGGCCATGTTCTTTTCGTTGAAAAATTGCAAGTGTGGGATGGGTAGGAGTGGGAAAGGGGGGAAGGAGTGGGTGGGAGTGGTATTTTTTTAAAGTGTGGGAAAGGGGGGAATGAGTGGGAAGAAGTGGAAAGGAGTGGAAAAGAGTTGAATGAAGTATGAGAGTTTATGTAAGTTACGTATTTTGTTTTTTAATGTAAAATTTTATTTGTGATAGTAATTACCGATGATTAAAAAAAAATTTAGACTAAAAAATATTTTTCTGTGTTAACTCAGGTACGAAATATTGTTTCGTGACTGTTGTTACCCCCCCAAAAAAGTATAATTTTCGTTATTCGTAAAACAAATTACGGATACATTTCTTTTTGTTCATATATTAACCAAATATGAACAACGAAAAGAATACACATATGTTCAGGCCTTGTTCTTTTCGTTGGTAAATCCAAATTTACCAACCTCAACTAACTTTAACCCACATCAACCCACTTCACGAACTTCAATAAAAAAATACCAACTTCAACACACTTCAACCAACTTCAACCAACTTCATCCCAGTTCAACCAACTTCAATCCATTTTTCACTATTTAAACCAACTTCTACCCATCATACCAAAAAAAAAAAAAATTCAACTCACTTCAATCAACTTCAACCCAGTTTAACAAAAAAAATACTCACTTCAACCTACTCCAACCCACTTCAATAAAAAAAATACTCACTTCAACTTACTTTAATCCACTTATACCAATCTCAACCAACTTCACCAATTTACCAACTCATATTTTCCAATGAAAAGAATAGACCTTCAATACACGGAAAACAATCATCTGCAATTTGTGTGAAGAACTTCCAATATTTTATCCGCACCAAAAAAAAAAGAACTTCCAATATTTTGTTACTAACGCACACGGAAATTAAAATACATACACAATACATCTACACTTCCTGTCATGAATTACAGATAATGTCTAAAAAATTTACACATTCTTTCATTATTCTAGAAAAAAAATCTACAAATTTGGCCCCAAATTACGATGAACGAAAAATAAATACATTACACATACAGCAACGACCATCTACGCTTTGGTGAACTATAACAAATATTTCGTAACCAATGCAAAAAAAATAAAATTAAACATCTCTTCCATATACAGAATCAAACTCAAAATATCTACCAGTCACAAAAAACAAACATTTGCTTAACAAAGCAGAAAAAAATTATAATTTCTTCAACATATATAACAAAAATGACGTCATCTACAATTTTCGGCATGACTAGCAAATATTTTCATGACATCCGAAAAATGAATAAAACTTTTCATAATTGTTATCAGACTATTCGTACACACAATTATATAAATTATAAAAGTTTTCAAAATATGAAAAATAATAGTTGTATGTGAGAGTTGGAAGGAGTTGGTGAAAGTAGGTGAGAGTGGGAAGGAGTGAGATTTTTTTTAAAGTGTAGCAAGATGTGGGAAGGGGGGGGGGGAAGAAGTGGGTTACAGCGGAAAGGAGTAGGTTGGGTTCATTAAACGAAAAGAACAAGGCCTTAAGTAAGGAAAAGTATGAAAACCTACTAACTAACATTTCAGAATTATTCCAAACCAAATTATGGAAATAAAAACAGTAAATACTCAACCTAGCTATCCTAAAAAATTAAAAATAGAAAATGAATTAAAACAGAAAATAGAAAAATAGAAAAGTAATATATAAAATTACAAAAACTTATCCAAACTAAAAATTTGGAAAGATTTAATTTAATTTACATGTAAATCTATTTAATTATTTCCATAACAAAAATGAAAATACTGTAGAAAATGAAAACTAAAACTAAAATCTAAAAATAAATAACTGATAAACTATAATATAATAAATATGGAAATTAATAATGAAAGTAACCAAATATAGAACCTAATTTATTTGGACACAAACCAACCTCAAAAAATCAAAAATTAAAACTAAAAGCCTTAATTTTCGAATTTAACAAAATAAAAGCTTGCGTTGATGAACTGGGACCAAGTCTAGAAATAAGTTCCGAAAATATTTCAAATAAATTCTGAAAATTCCAAAACTGTATCTCCACAAATGAAGGCTCTAACTAAACCCTGAAGTGACTTAAAACGCAAACTATTCCAAGAACACAAACTATGATATTAATTCTAGAAAGGCAGTAAAAATTGATGAAATTACAAAACAAAGTTAATTTAAAATATAAACCACACTAAAAATCAAAATCTAACTACTCTAAGATTACCTAGACATAGCAAAAGTACTTCTCTTTACCGGGGTAATGAAATTCAAACATAAAGATTAAAACTTTAAAAATAAATTTGACGAGCTAACGAAATAAACTAAAAATTAAACAAATAATTATCAGATTTAGCAATACAATGGAAATCACTTAACATAATCTACATCCACCATGAAAATTACAACTTATAATTAACATGCAAATTGATTTACTCATGAGCTAAAATTTAGAAGACAACCCCCAACAAAAACGGAAGAATTTAATCAAACTAGCACATTAAGCATTGGAAAAACCTCATCTAGCACGTTGTAACCATCTTAACAGCAAATTCATTTAACAAAGATCTATAACAATTTTCTAACTAAAAGAGATACATATAAGTCATCCATGATCAATTAGGTTGATACTTATACCTAAAAGACTATAACTTGTACGCATTGAAGTCTTTTAAACTACCATATGAATTTATATTGAACTAATTGGCATGCATTCTAGTTAATCCAACATAAATGTCTTCAACAATGAACACAGATCATTATAGAATCATGAATCAATCAATAAGACAATAAAGCACAAATCTTATTTCAAAATCATTAATATTACCTAATTTCAAATAGATTGTGCTAAGTAAATAAACAATCACTCATATTAAAAACAAACACACATAAAATATCCAAATATTTCATGCTTAAAACAAGGCTAAATTAATAAATCTAAATAAAACTATAATAGCCGGCACTTGACGGCAATGGTGTGTGAAATGATGTTGGCCGGTTGACGATTTGGTGATGAGATGATGATTGTGATGATGATCTCGTGATGATAATGGTGGGCATGTGGAGAGGCGTGAAGAGGAGATTGATAGCGTAGGGATGATTGTGAAGAAGACAAGGGTTGTTGTACGACCCCTTTTTAATATAATAACATTAGAGTGACTCAGGTCTATACCTATTCAATCTTGAAGCTTTTCAGCTTACGCTATGATGGGGACATTTCTTCTACTGTAAGGCTTCTAAACTTCCTCTTCTAAGTTCCAAGTAGGATTAGTCCTTCCCCATTTTTTTCCCACCCCTTCCCATAAAATAAATCATCATGAAAAATAAATCTTTTCATGAGTCATTATCTTTGAAAAGACTTGATAAATCAACTTTGATCCTTCGATATATAAAATCCACTTTTTGATGTCTTTTCTTCTCCTCTTCACTTTGTTAATCATTAACCTAGAAATAAATAAAATAAAGTAAGTAGGTAAAATAATCTTTATAGCATAAGCTATATAATTATTGAAAATATGCAAAAAGTATGACATAATAGCTATGAGGATGAGAAAGGTCTAGACCTCTACAACTAGGAACCTCTATGACTAGGAGGGAAGAGTTATAGCCTCCTACAACTAGGATGCAAAGATGTCTAGCCGCTTGCAACTTGAAAAGGGAATGAATGGTCATGTACGACTAGAAAAACTCAATTCCTAGCCACGTTGGACATGGTAAAGGGATAATTGCCCAGGACTAGGATGAGAATATGTCTAACCACCTATGACTAAAGAAAAGGAAATGAACGGTCACCTACAGCAAAGAAAACCCAATCCCTAGCCTACGTTTGGAGTGAAAGAGGGATGGACAAGGTAAGGACTCTGGGCTAAGAACCATGGCATGGTCAAGGAAACTAGGCTAAAGATGAAAGCTAATTATTGAAAAAGACAACTACCAAAGTTTTGGTCCTAAAGTGAGGACTGGGTGGTCTATGTGCTTAGATTAAAGCCTAAAGGTGAAACAAGGAATACTATGTCAAGGATGTAAGTTAAACGAGGTAAAACTTAGGTTGAGGACCAAAGGTAAAGCTTGTGGGATGCTAAGTTAAGCTTTGGGAACAAAGGCAGTGCAAACCTGGGTTTTGCTTAAAATAAGAGAGTTAGACTCTAGGTTACGTCATAGATATGGTAGGCCAATCTTATGCTAGGCTAACCTTATTTCAGATAAGGAATATGCATGATGATGTGTCATAAAAGCTTGGACCTTGTGTAAAATGTATTGTCTTAAGCAGCCTAGCATGAAAAGGTTTAATGGATCACCATAGGTCAAGCACCATGTATGCAAATGGACTCATGCAAGTTGCGCCAAGATGTGAACTAGTGGGCTTACCCTAAGTTAGTCAAGGTTCAAAGTGTTGGGAGGATGTGTTATGGGTCAAACGCTTCCAATACACCCTACAGATGTAAATGACCTAGCATAAATGAATAAGAATAATTGGCCTATAGTACAATGGACCATACAGATGAATGAAACATGGGTTAGCCTCTGTGTTTTGCAGATGCATAAGGATGATTGACTATGGTAAGAAATGCTTGTAATCCTAATTGCCCATGATAATGGGCTACCCTAGATAGGATATAAAGATGGACTCTTGTAGAAGAACATAAATGCATTTGGTTTATGATAAACACCCCCAATTTTGACTAAGCTCATGTCCCCTTTCTTATTCATTTTCCCTAAATCTCCTTTGATTTAGAGGGATTTGAGCATATAATGCCTCTTCTAATGTTGTTGCCTTATTTTAATCCCTTATTTAACTTTTTGAAGATAATTTCGAGATGTCCAAGGAAGAGGGGCGACTAAAACCTGAAAAAGGCAATGCGAGAGCATGGATGATCACCCAAAAGCCTAAGGGGAGCAAGTGAACAAGGCAAATATGAAGTTTCCAAGGCACCAGGATAGGTGACGACCGTCTCACAGGTGACGGCCTGGCCGTCGCCCACCTGTAGTTTTCTAGGAGGTGACGACAGCCGTCACCTTCATGACCGGCAGGCCATCGCCGTCTCCCTGGACACCCCTACTAGGCAACGGCCAGGGTGTCTCAGGGGCGACTCCTGCCGCATTTTCCAAGTTTACTTCGCCTATCCATACCCCGTTTTTCCTAACTACGAGGGTTTTTTGATTTTCCTCTTGTAAAAGCACTTTAAACACTTTCTAGGCTTAATTTTAGGGTTAAGAGTGATTAGGGTTCTTGGGTCTTTGTTGATTGAAGATATTGAAGACTTTCATTCTCCATTCCATCAATCTAAGTTTGTTCTTCTTTCCTTCTCTTTTTTCCTCTTTTGTCAGTTATGTTTAGCTTATTTGATAATGTTTGTTGGATTGTTAGATCATGCTTGTTGTGATTGTTGGATAACTTGGGTTGGGGATTAGGAGCTAGGATGACATAACAAACTTATTGTGTACTTGCTTTGCCTTAATTTCCAAGCTATTTAGGAATCTTATTCTCTACCCTCCAAGTGTTTGATGAAATGCCCGAAAGGACATTTGGGGTGAATAATCACACCGAGAGGTGGGTATTCGTCCTTTGTGGATAGAAGAAGAGAAAACAAGTCTTCGATATAAAAATAACCCAAGGCCTCCTTAGGTGCAAGTAGGTCATATTCAACCTTAACCTTCAAGCCCCCATGAAAATAGGTGGGCTTGGTGATTACCCTTACTCTTAGAAATGAGGTTTGGGTAGTCTTAGATAAGCCAATCACCCCTTTTATGAATCATTTGTCGATTAAGTCAAGTTCGGGAATCCATACCTAGTATGAATAAGTAGCCACTAGCGACTAATCTCTCGACCCAAGTTCTTCCTCCAATTGAATTTTAGACTACTATTTTGCCTAATCTTCGTTTCTTTCTCTCTCAAACTTACTCTTCACCTCTCTAGGTTCAACCTAATCACTAAGTTAGGTACCCCTAAAGTCTTGTTCTCAGTGGATGACACCCCAAGTATGAGGCGATAAACCATTCACTTGCGGTATAAATTTAAATCTTATTTCCAAGCGAACAAGTTTTTTGGCGCCGTTGCCGGGGATCAAGATTCCTTAGGTATCATAATTTGAAGTGTGGTTGGAGGCTGGAGTTTTGTTTTAATTATGTTCCTTTGTTGTTATTCTTTCTTGAGTCGGCTTACCTCCTTTGGTAGTACTTGTTGTTGCATGCACAGGAGAAGCCAAGGTTTGGGTGATTTGATTCCATTTGATCCCGAGATCAAAGCTACTCTCCGGGCTCTTCGACGATGCGTAAGAAGTCAAACTAGGGAAGAAAGGCAAACTCAAGGAGCCAACATGGATCCTACCACAACATCATTGCCATTCCATCTAGCATCGTGAGACCTCCCGTTGAGGCCAAAAATTTCTAGTTCAACCCAGCGTTCATTACCCTATTTCAACACGACCAATTTGGAAGGTACCCAATGGAGAATCCCAACAACCACATTGCTTCATTCTTGGAGAAGTGTGACACTATCAAGATGAATGGGGTCTCCAACAATGCCATTCCATTGAGGTTATTCCCTGTCTCCTTGAAGAACAACGCCAAGTCTTGGCGTTTGAACTCGAATGCCAATTCATTCACTACTTGGGATGGTCTCTTCAAAGCGTTCTTATGCAAGTAGTTCCCTCCTCGGAAGACCGCTAAACTCCGGAATGATATCACCTCCTTCTCTCAAATGAAGGGTGAGTCTCTCTATGAAGCATGGAGGCGATTCAAAGAGCTCAAACGAGAGTGCCCTCATCATGGTATCCCGCATTGGTTGTTGGTGCAAACATTCTATAATGGTCTTCAATAGCCGATGAAGATCTCAATTGATGCGTCCGCCGGATGTGCTCTTATGGCCAAACCCATCAATGAAGCCAAGCAACTACTTGAATACATGGCATCCAATAACTTCCATTTGTCAAGGAAAAGGGACTCCCCAAACGAGGAGGAAGGCATGAGGTTGATGCCTTTACTATGCTTGCAAGCAAGGTTGACGCACTTTTCCAAAAGGTAGATCAATTTCAACCTAATCCTTCTCATGGTGGCACCCCTAGCGGGTCAATTGGACAAGCTTGTGGTTGTGAAGTGTGTGGAATCCAAGGCCATATTGGGAGTGAGCGCCAACTCGGCCAATCATTCCAAGGTTTGACCGTTGAACAAGCCAACACCATCCACAACTTTCACAATAGGCCACAAAATGACCCCTACTCCAATACCTTCAATCCGAGTTCGAGGAACCACCCAAATTTCTCCTATAAAAATCCCAACCCTCCTCTTCAATCTGAGCTGGTGGGCCCCAAGGAAGCTTCAAAAAGGGGTGATGACCAAGTGGTGGAGGATCAAAAGGTTGAGATCGTGGGTGAGAAATAAGGTAAGCGTGAGAAGGAAGGTGAACCAAGCTCTCCACATGTGCATATCAAGCCTAAGCTAGTTGAGTCATACAAACTACCAATCCCTTTCCCACAAAGGCTAACCAAGGCTAAGCTTAAGACCAAATTTGAGCAGTTTTTAGAGGTCCTCAAGGAACTTCACATTAATATTCCCTTCTTACATACTATTTCGAAGATGCCCTCATATGCTAAGTTCTTAAAAGATATACTTTCCAACAAGCATAAATTTCAAGAAAAAGGAATGGTCTCCCTAACAGAAGAGTGTGTTGCCATTCTCCAAAATAAGTTACTTCCAAAACTCAAGGATCCCGGGAGTTTTTCCATCCCATGTTTTGCCGATGATGTTGCTATTAGTCGAGCACTATGTGACCTTGGAGTGAGCGTGAGCCTCATGCCTTACTCAATTTGCAAGAAACTCCAAGTGGGAGACTTGAAACCCACCACAATTTCCATCCAACTTACAGACCAATCGATGAAATATCCTATTGGGATTCTTGAAGACGTGCCTTTTCAAGTAGGAAAATTCCTCATCCCTTGTGACTTTGTGGTTATGGAGATGGAAGAGGACGCTCAAATCCCCATCATTTTGGGACGACCATCCTCTATTGAAGGGGTGCATTGGATTGACTTTCTCATAGTGGTTGTTCCATCGTAAAATGTGGCAGGATGGAATGGTGCTTCAATTTTGTAGAGTCGCCCGTACATTTCTGAAGAATTATCATCATAAACCCCCATAAATTTTATGTAAATCATTCTTTACCTCTCACCTTTTTGCCGACTTATGTAACCTGCCTGACCTTGAAAAAATGGTCATGTGTCAGAGAAAAAAAATCTTGCTAAATGACACTGGAATATTAGATGGATGAAAATACCATTACTTTTACAAAAAGGGGAACAATGACTTAATTGTTACGTTACACTATAATCAATCATCTCTCTATTTCTCTCTCTCTCTCTCTCTCTCTCTCTCTCTCTCTCTCAACTCCACTCACCTTCTTCCATCAAAATTGACTCAAAACCCAAAAATTTTGGGCAAGTGAGACTTCAATAAGCTCAGTGTGCATAATATAGAAGAATTGATGGAAGATTAAAGAGTTGCTAGTTTTGGGAAACGATGAAGTTGAACAATTGGTCATCAATGGAAGAAGAAGGTCATGTATTGCATCTGAAGTTAGAAATTTTAAATTTTTTGAAGCTATAAACTTTCATTTTGTTTGCAAAAAGGTAGTGTATATCAAAATTAATAAACTATGAGTCTAAACCTATGCATTGGTCACTTATACAGGGTTCCCATGTTTTGTTGAGATATGCAAAAGTAAGGCTTGCTTTATGGTGTCGGGTTGTTTGAAAATATTTGACATAGTTAGCTTACATTGTTAATAATTATTAAGTTGTGAACTGTATCTAATTCCTTCATTTTTTTTAAGGATTTGAATTGTTGCCCACATTTGGCAGATGGATAGTAAGTTTCAAGTTGTATTCACATATAAACATTGGATGTATGTTAGTCATAGTAAGGATAGAGATACGTATGGGGTGCTTGAGTTGGTAAGGGATGCCAAGGAGTTCTTTCAGAAAGCACAAATAGGTGAAAGTTGTCCTAGGTTTTTTTTTTCCCCCATTTTCTCACACCTTCCAAATAGGTCAAAGCAGAGGCTGGGTATCAGTTCTGAAAACTAGTTGCTAGCTTGTGTGATGAGTGGTAGATATCTAGAAGAAAATAGATTCCATTTTTCATTGTTGCTAAGGATAAGACAATTGTAATTGGGGAAATTAAGGAACAACTTAATAGGGATAGGAATGGGAACATAGATGGCAATGTGCAAGGGGTGCTCTTGAAGTGGCTGATTTGACTCAAGGGCATCCAAGAGATAATGATTACAATTTATTGAATTACATACTACTTAAATTGATGAGGTTCAAGTTGCAGCTTAGTTAAGGAACAATTGTACTTCATTCGCTTCAATAGAAGTTGTACTAAATATAAATGGTGAAGAGTCTATTAACACCAATCCAAATCCAACCCTATCTCTGCATAAACTACTAGGGTTCCCCAACCTATAACAAAGGATGATAAAGGAAGGGGATTATGATTAAGGAGGAGCACATCCCACCCAAGGCTAACAAGGCGAAGGGCTTAATGTCCCCCGGTGAGAAATGCATTGCTTTGATGGATCTAATGACCATGATAGTCTAGAAGATGATAGTGCATCTTATTGTAAAGAGGAAGATGCTGCTGATGATGGAAGTGTTAATGATAAAGAATATAGTGGATTTGACTGTAGTATAGTTGATGAAGAGGATTTATTTGAGCACAGTAGTGAGGTTGAGATAAGCATAAGTGAGATTGTATGCTAGTGGAACAAGGTGGGAGGCAAAGAGTGATGATGACATGGTTTTGAAACAAGAAGACATGTTTGAAGATAAAAAATAATTAGTTAATGTGTTCAAGGACCATTTGGTTTAGGAGGGCATATATGTGAATTACATTGACAATGAGAGAAAGTGATTCACTGCTATTTGCAAGAAGGACAACTACTAATAGAGAATTCATTCTTCTTTGTTGCAAGATGGCGCTACTTACATGATCATGACAACATTTAGCAGGAATTCATGTGCTAAAACTTAATACAATCTAGCTACCTTAGAAGCTTGGATAACAAAAAATCTCTATGAGCATGTTTGGGCTTATCCTTCAATGCTAGTGAAATCTATAACTAAATTGCTTATGAGGAGGCATGACTAGTGGGAGACTTGTAGGTTACAAAAAGGGATAAGAGGATGATATTGGATATGATTGACAAGAAACATGAAAAAGGTTATGAGAACATGCCTAAGTATTGGAAATGTTGAAGGATGCAAACTCAGGTTTAGTCACTTACATTAAATGGAAGCAACCAAAAGAGGCGAGATAGATGCTAGTATTCAAGACGTTGCTCATGTGTTATAACGCTTGTAAGGAAGGGTTTTGAAAGGGTTGTGGAAAATTAATTGGCCTGAATAGGTGTCATATAGAAGGACCTCACCAAGGCACGCTCCTAATTACTTGTGGTCTAGATAAAGAAAATAATTGTTTCCCTATTGCATTTGTTATGGTTGATGAAGAAAGCAAAGACAACTGGGTGCATCTTCTGAATGCTCTCAGAGGAGCTCTTAATAATGACAACATATTTCATTAGACTTTTATAATAGACAGATGCAAGGTATTAAATTATGTCTGTTGAATACAACTAATGGATGCATGTATAATTGGGTGCTTTTATCTTTTTTGATTCATTTGCAAAGGCATAATTATTGCAATTAAGAGCATTTTTCGAAAAGCCTCTAAGAGGATATGTGTGGTCCACTTTCAAACAAACTTTGTCAAAGCATCCCAAGGTCCAAATCTGAAAACCTTGATGATGAGAGCATGTAATGCATACAATACATGAAGCCACTGGAAGGCTATTGGAGCTCTTTATAAGCTAAGCCTAGCAACTCACAAATGGTTGCTTGATGAACCTCAAGAGTAACGGTGTAGGTTAGTTCGCAGTTATTTTTATTAGAATGAATTGGCATCTTTAACCAACTGAATTTGTGTCAACATTGAGGAGATATTTTCAGGCATATTTAATACAACTAAATTTTCAATAATGCACATGTCCAATCTTCATAAAGTCATATGACAATACAACTAACTTTGTGGAGACTTTGAACAATGTGCCTAACATGGGAAGAGACAAACCTATGTATAACCTCTGGAGAAATCTCAACAACATTAACTTAATAGTTCTATGAAAAAACAAAGGTAGTTGCTAACTGGAAAGGGAGGGTAGTAAATAGTGCCAAACAAATCTCAACAACTTTTAAAAAGGATTGTTGTGGCTTCTCTCTGCAAGCTTGTTTAGATGGGATATTTTCCATAACTGAGCGGAGGATAAGGTTTATTATCAACCTAAAGGGTAGGACATGTGGCTACAACTATTATTATATCAGGGCAATTCCATGTAAATATAAGGTTGGGGCCTTGATGTACTTGAATGAGAATTTGGAAGAACGGGTGCATGAAGCTTATGCCATGGAAACATTCAAAGCTACATATGAGTTAGAAATTTACCCAGTGGAAGACCCTAACTTTAAGCCCAAAATGTCTAACCCTTCCTTACTAATTCCCCCACCAGTTCATAAGAAAAGCAGTATGTCACCTAAGGACAAGAGAAGAAAATGGAATGAGGATAGGAAAAGGAAAAGGTCAACAATAGTTAGGTTTAAAAATTACAAAGAAGTCAGCCACAATTTAGCTGGTTGTCCACTGTTAGGGAAGAAGCCTGGGATGAGAAAGCAAAGACTAAGGTGCAAACAAGAAGTCAAACTGTTTCTCAACCTCTAACCATCAGAGTCCTCTACTATGACTACAATCCCTTATCCATTATAGCCACTATTTAGTACCACTCCAAACCACAACCTAAGTGTGAGAAATAAAGGTCATTGAGACAATAAGGTACTTCAACTCAAAAATTGAACCCAAGGAAGAAGATTAGTGTAATTGAGAAACTTTTTGACTTGATTTATGCTTAAGTCACTACAATTGACACTTTATGATTCAGAAAAGAATTAGGTCCTTCACTTCATTCATAGTTTAGTCATTCGAATTAATACTTTTTTGTAGGTTATAGAGTGTGTATGTTTTTTGCTTGTGATAGCAAAGTTTTGCTGGTTCTTAATGATTTTTTTTTTTGGTACAGTTGAGTTGTTTGGTCCCGATGTAAATTTGTAGTTGATCAATTCTATGAAAATAACTTTCACTGCTTGTAAGTAAGGTAATCATCTAATGAATTTCATGATTAGTAAGATAAATATATAATCAATTACCATTTATCCATTTTGGTACAATTAGCTTTGAATGCTGCATTTACTATTACTACTATTGTTATTGTTACAACATTACTCAAGCTTTGCTTGCTTGGTATAACTTGTCTTCTATCTTCTATGATGTCTTTATCACTTGTGTTTCATATCAGGGAAATATAACTAAGGATTACTAAAAAGATGAAGCAGTAATTCGTATTGAATGCAGCACTCAATTTATTACAATGGCAAACATTACATCTTTTTTTACCATTTTAATATTTACATTGAACAAGCAACATTTGTGGCACCATTTCAAGTCCTTTCAAAAAAACTCTTCCATACATTGATGGCTGATTCTCAATCTTTGGTAACTATAAAAAAAAGAAGATTCTTATGCCTACCAAGATAATCACTCTAAAAGTTGCTTTGAATTCCTTACTCCTTTCCATTATTTTTTTTGTAGATGCTTGCAAGCTACTCCTTCATATGTTTCAATTCATAGATTCTTATTAACGGTTCATCTTGCTTCCCATGCTTATTGCTTCTTTATCTTCCTCTTGTAGCTCTCGCAAACTCATTGCCTTCTTCCTCTACCATAACATGAAAGCCCTACATTTCACATGATTGGAATATGGTCTCTTGAAGTTCTTGTCAGATCTAGAAACAAGACACTCCATTTTAGATGGTGCCCTACATTTAGGACAATGAACCTTTCATTTTGTGTGTTCGACACTAGCTTTTAAGGTAGTGGTTAGTGGTTTGGAGAAGGTAAACCACTACTTATAAAAGTTGTAAATGTTCGGTAAAGTAGCTTTTATAGTAATGGTTGAAGGTTGAGGTAGAGTTTGAGTGAAGGTTGCGAAACGTTACTCACAGCAACGTTTCAGCAATTATGTACAGTTTTTAGTTGCATATTCCAACAATACCCCAACTTTGCATCATAATTACAGCTCCTACCCTCACTATATAAACACCATCCCCATTCTCAGCAAGGTAGCTTTTCAGAGACTCCTCATGATAATGGCAACCAGATTCAAATTCCGATCTTGAAGGGGTTCTAACAGAAATCTATTATAGAGATCTCCAACAGCTCCTATTTTTTAATCTTAATAGCTTAAGCTCTCCATCTTCATCTTCATTAACCTTACAACTCTTTATAATCCACCTCCTCCTATTCTTTTCCACTCCACAAGTTTCAAGCAAGTGCTTAGCTCCTCCTCTTCTTCAGTGACTTCTTTATGCAAAAAATTCAATAATTTTACCTGTTTATGCAGATCTGCTTTTAATTTGTGACTAATTTTGTTGGATTTTGTTTTTCATTGTCGGGTTTTTGATTTTGGGCAGTTGAAGCTGATTTTCTTGGTTCTGGAAACTCATTAAGATTATATCATCTAGCTCCTTCAACCATCAAGTAAGTTTACTGCAATTCTTCTTTGTGATTTTGCTTTTTTGTTCTTGCCCAGAAATGAGGGACTTCAACTTGCGAAGGTGAAACTTCACAAATTTTGGGGGATTTTTGTATATGGTGCTCTTGTAAGCTTCAATCATGGAGTAAGCAGAGGACTCATGCTCTATTTTGAGTCAAGCTCCTCTGCTTTCCATGCTCTCTTTGTTTATTAGAAAGATGTGGATGGTGAGAGGTACAAGATTGTGTATTGTCTCAGTTTTGTCCCTTCTCATGAAATACAAGTTTGTGGGGATTTAATATATGGCCCCAAGTTGTTTGTTTGTATATGGCCCCAAGCTATAAGTGTCAATCTCATATATTTTGTTCCTCTACTTTCCATGCTCTGTTTGTTTATTCTAGGATCCATGTTGTGTTTGTTTATTAAAGTTTGGTGTTAACTTGATTATTCCTTTTTTTTTGTATTTTTACTCCTTTTTTAATTCTTTATTCTTATTTCTTCCAATATTTACTGACTCCATTGTACTCTAGTTATTTACATTCCTTACTATATAAAAAAAATGTGAATTGTGTAACTCAATAAAGTGGTTAAAGGTAATTTTGAAACTCATTAAAATGAGTATCTATGCACCTTTGTATTTCATATGAATATGTGTATATAAACATTTGTATATATAATTTTGGATCTACTTAATAACATTATATGAACTAGTTTTTTTTGGGGGGGTTAAATTAGGTGAAGTACTTTTAATTGGCAGTTATGTTAGCATGACATTCTCAACTAGCAATGATGGAAACAAAGAGATTTTCCAATGGACGTATGAGGAAATGATAATATTATGTGAGACTTGCCTCCAATACATAGTGAAACATGGATGTGCACAATTTTTCATTTGGAAAGAAATCCAACTAGAAGTTGAAAACCAAATTGGTCGTCAATGTGGTGTAAATAGTTGCAAGTATAAATATGATACTATGAAGAGTGATTGGCGACTATGGAAGCAATTAAAAACATCGAAAATTGGGCTAGGCTGGAATCCTGTCACAGGAAAAATTGAAGCATAAGATGAACGGTGGCTAAAAAAAATTAAGGTTAGTTCTCCAACTATTTTATTCTAGGGCCAAACAATGTATATAATAAGCTTGTAATATTATGAAAGAAACATAATATAACATTAACATAATTTTGATCATATTGTAGGAAAATAAAAAATTTCACAAGTTTCGAAGTAAAGGTGTGGACCCCTTTCTCGAAAAGAAATGGGACCAACTATTTGGAGATTCTTATGCCACAGGAAAAAATGTTTACACACCTTCGATGGAACCTTCTCAACCTATTATTCTGGAGAATGATAAAGAAGATGAAAGTAGCAAAGATGATGGTAATGGTGTTGAAGAAAATATAGAAGCCTATAATTTTCAAAATAACCCTTACCTTCAATTTGGTTTAATGAATAAGGAAATTTTCATGACATAATTCATCGAAGATATAAGCATTCCCATCCAAGACACTATTACCCAAGGTTTAAGTGGTCGACAACCAATGAGTCAAAGTGGCAAAGGGTCCACCTGGAAAACGAAAGGAAAGGAAAAAGTTGTGTTAAACAACAACAGTGTGCAAATTAAGTGCCAGAGAAGGTAACCAGGAGGCTCTACAATGGTGTCTTCTCAACTTGTAGTTGGTCTCTATGTGTAGAAATGTTAGCCAAAGTGCCCCAAATAGTGGGACAGCACAACAATCCACGACCAATATTGCCACATCAATGCAAATCATAAGGATTATAGTTGAGAACAGTAATTTAGTTCAAGGAAGTGAATTATGGGGCTATGCTATTCATTTACTTGAAGATTTAGTGAGACGAGAACTTTTTATAAATTTAGGCAATGACGATAGTAGGTTGCAATGGTTGGAATATATGTATAGTATTAGAGACAAGTGATCGTGTAGTTTCTTTATTTTTATGTTTATTTATGAAATTCTTAGTATTTTTCATAAAATAATAATTCCAAGTGATGCTTTGTTTAGATTATGGAAGTTATCGGGGAATTTTGTTCAATTTCAATTTTGCTTACTTCTATAGGTATTTATTAAGGTGGACATGATTATTTATTGAGCGCTGCTTATAATTTATTTATGTCGTAATTATTTACTTTTTCCTTATAAGTAATTGTGTTGTTCAATTTTATTATTGATAGGTACATAATGGATCCTTATGAGGAATGGTGGCGTAAGTTTTGGACTATGGTGATATGTACAATAGCTGACATATTTGTGTATTATTATAAATATATTTATAAAGAGCCATGTATGACTTCACTTATAACAGGGGAGAAATGGGTGAGAAAAGTACTAACTGGTCATCCTATTGGATGTGTTAATGCTTTTAGAATGGAGCCACACTTATTTTTGAGATTATGTGACGAATTATCGATAAAGAATGGGTTGAAATCAAGCTGAAAAACGTTGATTATTGAAAAAATTGGCATTTTCCTATATACTGTGGCTACTGGTGTTTCAAACAGAGTTGTTATGGAGCATTTTCAACGATCAGGTGATACTATCAGTAGAGTGTTCCATGAAGTTTTAAATGCAATAGCCAATAGAAAAATTACATGTCTAGCACATGATATTATAAAACCATAGGATCCAAACTTCAGAGACATACCATCTCGAATAGCTAATGATGAAAGATATATGCCATATTTTAAGGTAATAATCTTAGTTTATAAAAATAAGTTTTATTATTTGTTAGCATATGGATTTTAGACATATATGTTATCTTATTACATTATTTTTTTGATAGGATTGTATTGGATGCATTGATGGTATGCATGTTATGGCTTGCATTCGTGAAGCTGATCAATTGCCTTATCAAGGAAGAAAAGGGATTCCCACAGTCAATATAATGGTTGCATGTGACTTTGATATGTGTTTTACATCTGCATCAGTTGGTTGGGAAGGTTCAGCACATGATGTGCGTGTTTTCCTTCATGCAATTGAGACTCCGAAAATGAATTTTCCGAAGCCACCAGAGGGTATGGCATTCACACACACCCATGTATGTGTGTATGTGTGTACATACACACACACACATAATATGTATGTATAACAATTTCATATATTCTAATTATTTTAGTTTGTTTTTCCTATAAAATAACCATTTTTCTGTGAATCATGTCTAGGTAAGTACTATTTTGTGGATAAAGGATATCCAGATCGGAATGGTTACTTGACTCCATATCCAAAATTAAGATATCATCAATCACAGTTTCAAAATGAACATCCACAAATGCTCTAGAAGCTTTCAACAGCGCACACTCATCACTTTGAAGCTGGGTTGAGAGAGCATTTGGAGTTTTGAAGCAAAGATGGAAAATCCTTAATAGAATGCAAAAATTTAGTGTCGAGAAATAGACAGCAATTATAATAGCAACATTTGCATTGCATAACTACATTCGAATCAACTCATCAATTGATGCAATTTTTCGAGTGCTAGAACGATATCCAAATTTTATACCTTCTGAGGAGCTATGCGAAGATACTTCTCCAAGTGAAGAAAGTGTAAGAGGTAGATCAAGTAAAATGAAAGAAATTCGTAATGTCATTGCTGCATCTTTATGGCGAGGTAGACGTTAACATAACTACATCTTATTAGATGTGAGAGTTTTAGGCGTTCTTGTTCCATCATAATGATGTTAGATGCTAGCGATTTAAACTACGCACTGTTTTATTTTTAAATTAATGCATTTGTAATCATCATTTCTATTGTATTCAAATTCCAGGTTAATTTGAAAACACATAGTTAATTTGGCTTTATTCTTTTGTTGAACACTAATTTGGCTTCATTGTGATAAACGGAAGAACATGTCGTAATAATTCATTTACGTTATTAAAAATTTATTCAATGTTAATAATATGCATATCCAACAACTCATTCCTATGCTTCCAAATTGGGGGAGGGGGTGTCAACAAAAATATATAGTATTACTAAAAAATTAGAAATGAAAAAGAATAATAACCATGTCCTTTTTCGCCATTTCAAAATTAAATAGCTACCTCAATAGCTAAATTTACCGAACACTTCTGGTTAAAAAACTAATTAAACAACTAACTACTAATCACAACTATTAAACCGATAACAGCTAGTGAAACCGCCAACAGCTACCTTAACAGCTAATCACTACTGAAACAACTACTTTTACCGAACACACCTTTGGTGAGACCTGCAGCTTGGACTCCCATCTATGGCTGCAATTAATATATAAAAAGTCAAATCATTTTGACATTAATTATGTTATAATATCATGGGATATTCTATTTGGTATCCCTATGGTTTTTTAAGAACATATTTGGCACATAGTGTTAAAATAAATATAAGTTCCAAATTAATATTCATCAATGTGAACATATAGAACTGTGCACCAAATGGAATATCCCTAATATCAAAATTTATTTTTGATATATAATTGCCAACAAACGTATAATCTGCCCAACATTTAATGAAATCAATTGAGGACCAACAATTAGGGTTTTGAATTTAAGGTATAGCTTACTTTGATAGAAAAAGAAACGACAATCAGCTTACCTTCATGCTACGCACAGCCGCAACAACCTCAAACAATCTCAATAACCAAGGAAACAATGGAAAGAGGAAGGAATATATACAAAGAGAAAATCAAATTAGCTTTTCCTTTGATTTCCCTTGCATTTTTATTGACATTTCACTTATTCTATGGTTTGAATTCATCAACAAGGGTGCTTGGGCTCCTTTCCTACCTCTTGCCAGAATACACCCTTACATGACCATTTGTTCCATAGTCAAGTAGGTTACATAATTAGGCAAAAGGTGATGGGTGTGAAAAACATTTACATGGAACTCAGGGGGGTTATGATAATAATTCGATTTCCATAGGAAATTTACAAACCAATAATTTTATAGAAAGTACCTAATTCCTTCTTTCAACCATATCCTTTAAATCGAAGGGATAATCGAGGAACATAGGATTTGATTTTAAAGAAGAAGAAGGATATTTTTGATAGTATTATAATTCCCAAGGTTCTCAAATAAGGATCAAAGAAATGACTCCATGGCTAAGAACCATGAGAATGGATTCGAGGATGAAGATACGATCTAAAGGATCGTGGAAACCACCATTAGACCGCCCGCTTCAATAACGGGCTTAACTAGAAATGAGTATATTAAACTTTTATTTTCCATTTTCATCCAAAAATTTGGTCGAAATTTGTTACTACCAAGTTTTGAGAGTTTTTGTGTGAGGAGAGAGCAAAATATAGTTCTGCCAAAAAAAAAAGAGAAGTATGTTTGAGGAGAGAAAAAAGTAGAGTGTTGCTAGCTAGAAATGGTGGTGAATGAGAAGATACTTGCTTTTAATAAGGGAGACAATGCATTTGGATAATAAAAGACCGCAATAAGAAAAGGATCAAATCAAATAAAAAAATGAAATAAAATCCATCAAAATAATTTTCATCAATCAAAAATTATTTTCATTAATCAAAATTAATTTTCTCCCGATTTGGATGTGGTTTAGGTGGTTGATTGAGCATTCCATGCATGTCTCAATTCGTTCAGTGCAATCAAGACAGGCCTAACAGCTAGTGCACAGGCCCAACAGCAGTTGTTGGGCCTACACTACGCCACTAGGCTAGTAGCACGGCAAGGTCACCTTATTTAGGTCATAACTTTTTCATTCAATGTCCAATTACTGTGATTCTTTTTCTTCCTATTTTTGGCCGGAAAGCTTGTTGGGTATAGTTTCTAATGGATCAAATTTCATGAATTTTTCATAAGTGTGGAAAGAGTCATGGCTGAAATAGTGAAGAGGTGTAGATTTCTATACACATCTCGCTATCCAATGCATAACTTTTCCATTGCTTATTGGAATTAAGCTTATAATATATCTTGGAAAGCTCTTTTGATAAGTCATCAATTCATGTATGCTCGTGTATGATTTAGCCTTAGTCCCAAATAATGACAAGACACTATCAATATGATTATGTCCCAACATCAGCCGTTGGGGCTTCAAAACTTGTTGCTGAACCTTGGTAGCATTTGGGATCATGTTGTTACCTTGCACCTTAGGTCAGCCCTATATTTTGACTTTTAATGATTAAATGGATAGTTTTGGATTAGATTAGTGCAAGGCAATGCCCTACCCCATTGGTCATGCTCCACCCTTGTGCCTACAAATTACTCTATAATCAAGCTTTTTGTCTTTCTTGAAATTATTTGAAATATTTAGTGGTTTTCAAATGCTTTTTAAAACTTTTTAGGAATTTTTGCCATAAAAAATATTTTTTTGTTTATGCACTAACTACTAGGAATTCAAGTATAATGTTGTTTCACCCTCGGTGGATTAGGTAATTTTCATCACCGGGTGACAATGCATAGGACATACAAGCATGCAGTCAATCTAAATCTTGATGGCACCATTTTGGTGCTTACAACCCAATGTTTAATGAAATACTTGAAAGTGCTTTCTTATATATTTTTAGGTGTTTGGCTTATGCCAAAAAAATGAGGCCATTTGTTAGAGTGGGAAGGAAAAATAGACAAAATCTTGACAACAAAATAGTTCAAATTCTAGTTAGGTTACAGGTTGCTACTCTTAGGATCTAATCTGATTAACCCCATGAAAATAGGCGCTTAAGCGAATTAGCCTAGCCAGTCAATAAACCTTAATCGAAGGCTCAGGTGAGCTTTAATGGTGCAATGATCATCCATAATGTTATTATAGATTTTGGTAGGTTAGGACTATCCATCAAGTGGCGAACATCACAATCCTAGGCCCATTTTTGTCTTTTTAGTTTAGTTTAATTCACACATTCATTAGTCATTTTCAATTGCCTAACTTGAAGTACTGGAGTTAACCATAGTACTTGGAAACAAACTCCATGTGGACACGACCCACACTTGTTAGCTAGATACATGTATGTTGTTCACTTGTGCTTAACAAAGGGTAAAACTTCTTCCCACACTACGTCAATATATTAGCTACATCTAAGATTTTAACTTATAAGATTGTCAGCAAGGAGGTTATTTTTACAATATTTGATTAAAAATATTTGAAGTTTTAATAGTTATTTCAAAAAGATAGAACGTGATTAATTATTTTTTGGGTCTTTGAAGTCTAATAATTCAAACTTAGGAAGTGGAGGAAGAATAATTCAAACTTAAGAAATCTTTATCTGTGAGTTGAACTTAGAGGTGGCAATGGATCAGATCTGCCAAGATTCAGACCCATTTTAATTTCTTGGATCAGGGTCCATACCCAATGTAGATCCATTGGGTCTTAAAAATTGAGATTCATTTCTGGACCCATGGATTTATGGATCCTAATAAGATCCATAATCCATACAAAGCAAAACCATAAGCTCAATACCACATAATTTAGGAGAGATTAATTACAAAAGTTCAAACAAAATTAGTTTGGCTACTCATACTCTAAATTCCATACAAAGCAAAACCATAAGTTCGATAAATTTTAATTTTTGAAGAAATTTTGATCTAGCCATACACTCCTTCAATTCCAACATACGCATCAAGGTCCTACAAAATTAAAAGACATTAATTATAAAATTTAGTCAATAGTAAAAATAGTTCCTAAATCTTTTGAAACAAAATAATAATGCGAAAGTATTGTACCATGTCAATAACATCAGCCGTTTGAGCATCTTCCCATATGTCAAAGTCATCAACAATTCTACCATAAGAACCTCCATTCTCCTTCTTACCTTTAGCTCACAAATGAAAAAACACAAGTTATTTTCTTCACCCTGGAGCAAAATGTAGATAAGAAATAGGAATAGTGACTAACGACCCTTCCACCCAATTTTGAGAAATGTACATAAGAAATTACCTTTAACGTCATTGATTATCCAATTTTGCAAACACATTAGCGCCTCCACAGTTTTTGCATGAAGCTTAGAGCGATGAGGACTAATGACCCTTCCACCATGCTAAATGCACTTTCTGAAGCTACAGTGGAAATAGGAATTAGGGATGGCAACGGGGCGGGTTGGGGACGGGGAGTATATTCCCCGTCCCCGTCCCCGCTGTAATCCCCGCCCCCCGTCCCCGCCCTGTTCCCCGCTGCGGGGAAAAAATTCCCCCCCGTCCCCATCCCCAGCGGGGATTTAATCCCCGCCGGGGCCCCAACGGGGATTTTTACCCGCTGCTTTTTCCTTACCTTCTAAACTCTTTACGGCCATGAGTACCAAATCCAGTATATATCTAGGATTTTTACAAGGAATATTACATATATAACCTTAGTTGTTTCATTTAAAAATTTTGAAAATAAGGTTATTTTTGTCATTTTAATTAAAATTGGGGGCGGAGGCGGGGATTTTTCCCCAATCGGGGAATTGCGGACGAGGATGGGAACGGGGCAAAATCCCCGGCGGGGAAATGGGGACGGGGACGGGTTGAACTATGTCCCCGTCCCCGTCCCCATCCCCGAGCGGGGATTAATTTTCCTCCCCGTCCCCGTCCCCGTCCCCTTTGGGAACGGGGATTTTACCCCACTTCGGGGCAGGGCCCCGGCGGGGACGGGTATTCCCCAACTTTTTGCCATCCCTAATAGGAATGGCTAGGATGTCCCTTGCAATGATCAATACCCTTACCCGTGACAACTAAGGAACAACTGTAGTAGGGAGAGCCATTTTTGCTGAGTTGATAGCTAGAATGTCAAGCAAACCCCTAAAATGATAATTGATCATTCAAACAACCGTTAAACAGATTTCAACCATTGCAATTAAGAAGAAAGACATAAAATTGATACCTACCCACCATAATTATTTCAATTTCAAGCACACCCAAAATGTCAAACTGACCCAGAACATCTAAAATCAAAAAAAGTCAACCACAGAAAAGATAGGAGAAAGAAACAAGCATTCTGCTTGTTCTGAGACGATTTTCTTGGTTTATAAACTTACCCAGAACACCTTAAAAAAAAAGAATAAATTACAGGAATGCAGAATGCTTACCAATTTCCTTGGTTTATCCTTGTTCTGAGACAAATCTGAATACATATACTCTTGAATCAAAAAAAGGAAAACCTTATAACTATGAGGGATCTGAAAAATGGCAATAATGCTCTAGATTCTTGCTTCAAAAAATGGTGAGAACCCACTTTGAGGGATCTGAAATCAATCACGTTTCTTTATCCTCCCAGAAAATCGTGCACCTCATCTTTGAGAAAACCCTTACCCCATAAGAGAGAGAGAGAGTGAAGATGAAATGAGTTGTGCCTTTTTTTCCTAATGGGGCTTTAGCTATTGGGGTACAAGAACAAGTTTGGAGTGCCCACGTTATCTTTTGAACATGTTCACGGAATCACGAGTGGTCGATACAAGATGAAGCCCAAACTTTTCCCCAAAAGAAAAATTAATCAAAAACTTAACTAAAAAAATTATTTTGGTTTTGTGGGTTATAACTTACAAAACTAATGGGTCTAATAGACCCAATGGATCGGATGTGGATCTTAAAAATGGACCCATGTCTAGATCCTTTTAAGATCCAACCCTATTTAAGATTCATTAGATCTAAAAATTATGGGTCTAGACCCATCTAAATGGGTTGGATCCAAAGGATATGGATCGAATACAATACTCATTGCCACCCCTAGTTGAACTCTAAAGGAAATAATTATTTCCAATATACTACCATCGAGTTGGATTTCATGCATAGGTGATATGGTGGTGGCGGACTCGTAGTTGTATTATCGGAGCATTTATTTCAACTTGCTTTCTTGTTTCTTGAATCATAAAAGTGAAAAACTAATTTCCCTGAACTGATGATATCTTACTTATGATTTGGAGTTTGATGGATAAGTAACTCTTATAGTAATCTTGTTGGAGTTTACTCCTTGTTACCCAATTTTGAATTTTCTTGTCTTTCTATTTGTGTCACACAATCTCTCCTATGTATTGCTAGTCAGCATAGGCTATGCTGGAAAGAAAACCTTAACTCCTTATTACTAGGTGGTTGTCCGAGTTCGTGGTTCCTTCATATGCCATCAAACTATAAAACTAAAAACTATTTTCTTGAATTATTTTTTCTTTGGATAAGTGTAGGTCTAGAAAGATACTTTATATCCAAAACATTAGTTTGTAACGTAACTCTCTTGCTCCTAGAAAAGGTGGAAATCTTGAACTATTTTGAGATAAAGTTGTTGAACTTTTTGTCTAAGGTCCTTCGTCAAATTATTAGTTCCGTTTGAATTAATCACTTCTTTCTTTCCTTGAATTTATCCAATTAATGATTTTTAGACAAGTGATAGGGATATAGTTTTGTTTTCACTTTCTTTTGCAAATATGCTGTTTTTTCGTCAAATTGCAAGCCTCTAAAATGTATTTTCTCCTAAAATTCTCAGCAAAAGTATATTATGATATTGAGCTTATTTCCTTCTCTAGAATGGCTTTACACTGTTCTTAAGTGCTTTTCCATTTTTTGTGGTCGTATTATTGAGTTTACACACCTAGCTTTTGAAATATTTTGTTCTTAGATGTGCGCTTTAGCGAGAATTTTGGGCTCTAAGTTTTTGTGGCAAGGATTTGCTCCCAAACGAGCATTATTAGTATCTTTGAAGAAATATGGTTAAGTTCGTAGTTAAGTTAATGTTGACAAGCAAACACTTGTCCTGAAAATTTTAATTGGTTTAATTTAGCTTAGGTTCTCCTAATGTTTAATTACTATAGCATTGTTAAAATCGCATATCATATTCTTAAGCATTGTGTCCTCTTAGTTAGATGCAACGATAACACCCCCTACGGACCTTACTCATTTCGTAATTGATTTCTAAAATGTTTTTGAAACTATTTATAAATTTAGATGTTACATATTGGCATTAGACCTCTTGGTGCATTCCTAGTGACATAACCTCACTATAACAAAGCATAAGGATGTGTTTGGTAAGTGGGAAAAATCATTTTTCCGAAAAATGATTTTCCCATTTTACGCTGTTAGGTAAAAGGCGGAGAGGAAAATCATTTTACCCCATGTGAAGGAAATTGTTTCCCTTTGAAAAAGTAGGAAAATTGATTTTTCAATCCCGATTTTCGTTACCTATTTTTGTCTCTCATTCTACTTTCTTTTAATTGTGCCCAGAATCACTCTATTTTCACTCTCATTTTATCTCTCATTCTTCCCCTCTTCTTATCTTCATCATCTTCATCAATGATTTCCATCGTCAATCTCTTTAATTCCTTCTTGAGTTCTCTAGCCTTATTACTGTTGCCTTTTTCAAGAACTTCATAATTTGAGACACCCATTGTCTCTCCCGTCGTGCTTTTCTTTAATATGGATTTAATATCACTCAAATTCTATTGGATAACCCCTGGGAATAGTGTAAAAATTGAGATTCATTAATGTCGACTCTCTCTTTTTCTAGGTTTATTATTGGGTATATTTCTTGTTGGTGTTTTAGGTTTGATTTTGAAGAGGAAAGAGAAACAAAATTCGTTGGTTGGGTCAGAGTAGTGAACAGGGGAGGAGGTCGATGGTAAAAAGAAATGAAGTGAGGGCGGGGGGGATTCATTTTATCAAATAGCAAAAAATAATGTGGAAAGAAAATGGCTTTTCATTCTACCGAATAGCTGAAAATATAAGTGAAAAATCATTTTTCTTGGAAAAATATTTTTCATGGAAAATGATTTTATGGGGAAATGATTTTTCTTCCCTACCAGACACACCATAAATGTATCATTTAGTTAATCCAAGTCAAGGGTTTCATAGTATTAAACATTCATGAGTAAGAGTGTCGCATGCGAGGATTGTCTGGGATGTGAAGATTGCATGCTATTTTGATTTGATCTTTTTAGTTAATTGTGTGAACTTTATTTTATGCAAATGTATTTGCCTAGAAGCTACCCTTGTTAACTACACTTGTTGACTCCCATTAGCTCTTTGGGGCTCTTCCATTCCCAACCCATAGACTTGCCTATGTTACCATAGATGCATGCTATGAAGTATGACGAACACATTTCCTCAAGACTGACTGGTGACGAAAAATCAAGGATAAGCGTCATTCCATATAAGCATCCTATGGAACAAAAGGAAGAGCAGGAACAGATTTCCCTTAACTTTTAGCTATTGTATAGCCTTATTAGGGGGAGTGAATTGCTCCAGTAAACTTATTTCTAAACTAACTTGAGGTTATCAAGTTATGATATTGAAAAAATGGTTACAAAAAGTGAAGGAGACCCTGAGGAAGACTCCCTGGGAAAGTTAACTTGTTAGAAGCATGATTGAAGACCTATACCCCTTATGGAAGTCAGTAATATTGAGCGCTCGCTCACCCGTTTTCCACGCAATTCCCCATATGCATGTATACCATGATGATATCTTTGAGCATTGTGCATAAAGAAATGACCTCTATGCTTCTGGGGCGTAATTGACGTTGGGAAACTTGCTTAGTTGAGCCTTAACCAATATTTGCTTTCAAACCTTAAGAATTTATGACACAATGTCAAATTTGATGGTCTATCATAGACAAGGGCAGGGGCGGGATTCAAAGTGATGGGTCTCGAGATCAATAATACACATAATATAAACTTTAATAATTCTGAAAGCGAAGTGCACAACTAATACACATAACAAACTTTAGTAATACATGTAACAGATCATTTAGCTATCTTTTTGAAAAACTTCTCCATTTCAAACTGAAAAACACAATATCAAATTCTTACTTAGGTTCATGGTTTTTAATAAATCATTAAATCTACCAATTATTTAACATAAACAAACATAAATTTGACTAAAATCAATAACTTAAACACAAATAAACAAGTAATAACCAATAAATTACCCTAGTTCTAATTCCTAAATTCTCAATCAAGAAGGACAAAACTCTAATTTTCTAATTGATAAGTGAATCTCTAAATTAACCACTTATTAACACAAATTCAACAAAAAAAGGTAAATTAAACATAAACAAGCAAGCGATAACAAATCAAATTAACCAAACTTTAGATCTTCAATGAAGAAGACAATTATATAAAAAATTCTCAGTTTTCAATTTATGAATTATGAGTAAATCACTATGTTAATCAATTTGTAGCAAAACATAGTTATTCACAAAATAACAAAATTAAAAACAAAAATTGAGGATTTTTGAATTTACCTAAGATTTGAAAGTGGAGGACACTAGGGCGAACTAGCAGATTGTAGCGGCGGTAGGCGGTTGTCCGGCCTCCACTATTGGCGGAGACCCGGTGGGAGCCGGCGAGGGTAACCAGGAAAGTAGAGAGAGAGAGGTGTTCATGAGGGAGTGCTTTGCGTTTGGGTTCTGGGCAGAACCGAGAGAAGAATGTTGTGGAGTCGTGCAGCATCAACGCAACGTCTGGACAAAGTTTAAGATTTAGAAGTGGCAAAATTTTTTTTTAAAAAAAACAAAAGTTTAAGTGTTACTTCCAAGAAACGAGCTTGCGACCTCAGCAATCTCACCTCCACTGGCCAGCGCCCAGCCATCCGACCAGGCCCTTCTTTCCGAAATGCTTGGGAACTAAATGATATATATAATATTAACACCCCTTGCACCTTCATGGCTCCACCCCTAGTCATAGATTATACCTAATTAATTAAGCTATCATTACAAGATGGGTTGTGAGAATTAAGATTTCTTTTATACTAGTTTATTCTTGATATAACATGTTGTAAAAGGTTTTACTTTTACACTTATAATCCACTTGATAAACCATGTGAGTGTGTAGATTCTCTAAATGCAAATAGTTCTGAGAGCTGCTAAAATCATAGCTAAGGAGTAGGGTTATACTCTTAGATTGTATCAATTTCGCCAAGTGTTCATTGGTCAAGTCCACAAAATAGTTGAAGTTGAATTAACCTAAAGAAGATAGATAACACAAGTATTATGTTGCGATTAGCTGCTTGTTTAGCTCATACCGAGAACCAATCAATGCTACCATATGCATAGAATGATTTGCTAGTGTTTAGGAGCAAAGTTCGTAAAATACCTAGCACATAACCCATGGTTCCACTTAGGGAAAAGCTAAATTCAATACTGTGTCTTCGACCCCATCGGAAGTGTCAACAATAAACCTCACTAGTAATGCTAAACGAAGAGGTGGCCAAAACAAAAAAAGGAAAGAGATGGCAATATAACTCCTCTAGCTATACACCCTTGCTTGCCCTTCTCTTGTCCATTTGGGGTGTCATATACCTCTTGTCTTACTTTTTGTGAGGGAATTTGAACAAGTTTAACATATCATATACCCTTCTAATGCTAGAATAGGCTATACAAATGTTAACTATAAAATAAAATGTGCCAAAGGTAATAATTCCTATTATGTGTAAAGCATAAGACGATACGGTACCATGTTCTAAGAAATTCTTGTGTTTAGGTGAAAGATCCATTTCATCAAGCCTCCTGGGATATGTGTCGTACAATATGAAGAAACCATGTACTTTAGCCAAAAAAATTATGTAATTTTATCCTGTTGTGAGAGGGTTGGTGGTCTTGCTAGCAAAATTTTGTTCCGCCTAAATACCCGAATTTGTTCGACCCACAAAATAATAGGGTAAGGTCATAATTTTTCACCCAAATTTTAAATCCAGATGCAACATTTTTCATATTTCTATTGTCCAAACTCTATTTTGACCTGAATTTAGTCTTGTCTGCATTATCTGATCCAGAAAAAATCAAATATCAGTCATTAATTTCTTCTCTGAATTTTGATATTTCCAATCCGAATTCGGCTTGCTAGTGCTAGTTGGTGGCCCAAAAGCTAAGTTTGTGAAAGACCTTTTGTATCTTGCAACAAAGCATTCCTTGTAACTCTCACCCCCTGCAAGCAGAAGACTAGGGTCATAACCAATGCGGCGCACTACTTGATGATGAAAGATTCTTAACTTCTATTTGAAATCAAGACACCTGTGCCACCACTAGGAAAGAATATATTCGTATGAAAATTAACTTTTGTGTACTCTCTTAGACATATGGTTATTGTAAGGAATCATGTGGGAGTAGAAATAACTATTGAAGAGCAATGCCACGAAGATACATGCAATTAGTATGGTTAATTAATAGAGTATTAGCGTAATGTTGGTGACGGAATGGACTAGAAATCACTATCCCATACGATATCGTTGAAACCTTATTTATGTCACCCTTGTGAATTTTATGAATTTAAACCCCATACTCGTTATCCATATAACCAATCCCGCTTCATTATTTAAACATTCGTATTGCAAATTCTTGACGGACAATTATTTCCTGTCTCCCAGCCGTGTTTCTGAATTCTCTCAATTAAGAGCTAAACATTTAATTAACTTCTTGCTATCATATTAATACCATGCACATTCTAGTTGTCTTATGGACCATTTTAAGCTAACTATTTTATTCTTGAAATTTCCATCATCTACATTGCTCACAGTACTTGAAAGCACCAAAATCATGCTGGCCAACCGCATGATAATTCACTCTATCCATTTTGAAAAGGTTGGGTAGCCTTATCCTATGTATTACTCTTATTGAAAGTGTGAGTATTTCTGGGACAAGCCTAAAGGAGTCACACAAGGGACGTTAGAAAGGCCAAGGATGACATGATGTTGAGTTCGTATCTTCTAAGCCAATCTTGGGAACCATTCCCAATGACGAAAACACTTATTAGACCAATCACTCAAACTTCGAGTAATGAATTTCTATATTATTCCTGACAATGCTTATGTATCTCCTTTATCTTAAGAAGACCCTATGGCCAAGAATGTACATTAGATATAGCATGACCATAATACAGTGAAAACCTTAGTGGATAATCTCAATTATTATTGAGGTTGAATCTTTCACATGTTAGAGGACTTGGTAAAACAATGTTATAAGTAATAAAACTGTCACAAATACCTAAGAAGCATTGAAGATAAGATTACTACAGGTAGAAATTACTCAAAGATTGGATTCCACTATACGAGAAAGAGGCCACTAGACTGATATAAGAAGTGAAAGTTACATCTTAATCCCTTAAATTGCTTTCTTAAGTTTGAATGCTGATGCACTATAATGGGTGCAGGCTTTTCACTTAATTAGTAAATGGAATTTAATAGTTTCCAAGAAAGAGGGCGCATGTCTTTAACCCCATAAAATAAGAACTAAACCTATTTGCAAGTGGACTAGTCAATTGCGAGTGTTTATCCCGAGCATTCCTGCCAATTGGATCCTGATTCATTTGGCTTAGTCTTATATACATGAACGAATTAGCTCATCTGTATGCTATCATTAGCACTATACAATATGACACCATGATACCCGGGTTAAGCGTAGTTTGGGAAAAGTTGCCATCAGGGGAAAGCTATATGTCATCTCAACATTCTATCCTCCCACGAACAGCATACAAAGCAAAAAAATATAAACTAACACTAGGAGACATATTGCATGCATATGTTTTCGATTTCTAGGGAATTGAACTTGGAATGACTACTTGTACGTGGTTAAGTTTTAACACAAGAAGTTACAAAATTAGCATTGGAATGGCATCCTGTGAGGCCTTATATGACAAATGATGTCGTACGCCATTATATTAAAATGACATTGTTAACACCAATATTGTGGGTGTTGAACTACACCAAGAAATGCAATATAAAAGGTGAAAGTCATTCGGCCTTGAACGAAGGTTGCTAAGAGTTGTTAGAAGAGTTATGCATTTGAGAGGCGTTACCTATCAGAACTTATAGCAGCTGACCAACTATTCTTGATTGCCCACCTTCCAAGGGTGTGATGCGCTTGGGCCAACATAATAAATTGGCTTCAACAAAGTAGGCCCTATCTAATAATCGAATGAGTTGGCGTAGTTGCCTACCGATAGGGTCTTTCATCACATTTGTTGAGGATCCAAAATGTGTTCCTTGTGTCCTAGCTACGCAATATATTCCTGACTTATTGCACGTGATAGGAATCGATTCCTTTCAATTGTAAGAGAAAAGGCCATGCGGAGAAAGACTATCGCGTTAGTCAAAGTATTATGGGCAAAGCATACCTCTGCCAAGTCCACTAGGGACCCTGACATTAATATGGGAGCAATATATCCCCACCTATTCACTCACTACGTAAATTTGAGTCTCACAGACAAAACTCCCCTTAAGGGGGTTGGATATAATACCCCTAAAATTCCTAAGAAATTTGTAAATAAAATTTTTTATCAATTATTTGTGAGGATGAGATTCCTGATTTCTTCAACTACAAGTATGAAATACCTAATGTCATATGTTCAGAACTGATATTCATGTGTTGAACTCAGTAGGTTTATACTGCGGGATGTGGATGGGAAGATATGGGTTTGTTGAGCTGGCATGTGCTTTCCAAATGGATTAAACTATTAAGATAACAAGAGCCCTTTTTGAAAAAGTAATTATTATTATGCGTATATTATTTTTATTGGTAAATCAACGTTCACCAACTCTTACCAATCCTTGCTAATCCTTTCCTATTTTTACCAGTTCTAACCATTCATCGCACAAATATATATATATATATATATATATATATATATATATATATATATATA
>JACYFF010031958.1:38535194-38598456 GCA_017589665.1 Selenicereus undatus | reverse complement strand
ATATATATATATATATATATATATATATATATATATATATATATATATATATATATATATATATCTCAGTTTTTATCAATCCTTCCCAATTCTTATCAATCTTTTCTAGTTCTTATCAACGTTTATTAATCCCTTTTTTGCCCTGTCTATGTCAAACTGTTCCAAACATGTTCCAATCTTTACTACCATCCTCCAATCCTTACTTATTCTACTAGTCATCCCTAAAAAATCCCAATCCTTACACATCACTTTCAATCGTTACCAACCTCTACTAATATTTTGCCAACATTAATTATCAACAAAAAGAACTGACCCAAATTCTAAAATCCTTTAAATAAAATAAAACAGAAGAAAAGGGAACCCCCTCGCCCGGCTAGCGTCCCTGAGGGAAAAAATCTATTTTCCACTTCTTGCCTTCTCTCTTGGATTAAAAGTTGTGTCTCCTCTCCTTCTCTTGGATCTACAACAATGTCTACCCCTCCCTCCTAACCAACGAAAATCCCTCCATTATCGCTGCAAGGTTCAAGAAATCTTTTCTGTCAATCTGCAAGTTGTAAGTTGTTTAAAAGTTCAATTCCTCTTTTATATAGGAGAAATCAATTGAAACAGTTCCCAAAAAATTATTTGTTCCTCCCATTAGGCTCCGTTTGAACTTTGGAAAACTTGGTGGAAAGAAAAAAATTTGGAAGAGTTATTTTTTTTCTTATGTTTGGTTTAGAGAAAATCACAAAGAAAAAAATATGGAGGAAAGTTAGGTGGAAAAATTGTTAGAAACAAGTGATAAACTTTTCCTCATAAAATTGTGAGGAAAGTTTGAGGAAAGTCATCAACCTTCTGCAACATCACATCGCTTAGATGACATGAATATGATTAAAGTAGTTCATCAACATTCAAATTTCTCCCAAATTCTTATATTTTTTCCTTAATCAAAATAAGAGAAAAAAACTCATTTTTTCCAACTTTTTTTTCCTTCTCATTTTTTTTCCTTCAACCTTTCTTTCCACCAAATTTTCTAAGGACCAAACGGAGCCTTAGAGTCCTAATGTCTCAAATTTTGCTTGAGAAGCCAGAAGAAAAGTGGAAGAATTAGGATTCACCAATTAGGAAGAAATGTTAATTTTCTCTGCCAAGGTTGCTTGTGTCTGTGAATTTTCCAAATCTAAGTTGTGAAGAATTTGTAATTCTAGGCCTTGCAAATCTTTCCCTTCGAAACATGAGCCCTAAATAAAAATTTTGTTCTATGATAATTCCATGTACCCCCTCAAATTAATCGAAACTTGAAGTACCTAGATGTTGGAATTCGACCAAAAACTTAGACCTACTTTCTGAAATAATGGGAACATATAAGAAGCGATTTTTATGTGAATTTTTGATATGCTATAGTCCCAAATCTCTTTTTCTTCAAATTTTGAATTGTTTGATTGAACTTGGGTGGAAAGCGATATAGTCGACAGATTGAAACTGTGCAAAATTCACCTGAATTTAGGACCATGAGTGTTTTAGTGCTTTTACCCTAGTTTGAATTTGAATATGACCCTAGACCTAGAAATAGTTTTCAGAACACATCCCAAGGTTTCTATACTGGAGTCTTTCAATTCAGTCGAAGTTTTTGTGTCATTTATTACATAATTTTGAATTCAAACTTAAAAAATTTGGTCCTGATAATTTGCAACTTAAAAATGACTATTAAGAAGTGATAAAGTCTAATGGCTTGGGAAGTCTGAAGGACCCCAAAGTGTAGGGCTAGCAATGAGGCGGGTACGGGGTAGGTTTTCCTATACTCTTATCCATACTCATTTTCAAAATGCATACCCATACCCATACCCATACTTATACCCATACCCATTGGGTGTTCAAAAACTATACCCATACCCATACCTACCGGATTTTGCAAGTATGCGGGATTTATTCGGGTCGATATATGCTAAAATGGTTTTTACCCATATTACACCCATATCCTAACAATATATATTACCAATTGTTGTTTGGTGGCCTAGTTAATTGTTGATTGGTCGACTACTCATCGATTGTCACAAAGATGAGAGGGAGAGAGAGAAGGACTAATAACTAACGAGGGAGTGCAAATATGAGAGTCTGAGTCAGTCTGAGTGACTCAGACTCTGAGAGTGGAGTGTAGAGATGAGAGTATAAGAAGGTGGATGTTAAGAATAAGCTAAATTTTTTTGCTTAGAAATTAACTTTAAGAATTGGACTGGGGCCATGTTTGATAAATTTAGTTTCTCTTTTTTTTAATATTTTTGCATAAATAGGCCTTTAGCTATTTGTGGGGCAGGTATGGGGCGGCTTTTGTGGATACGGGTTATGGGTAGTATATGGGACGGGTATGGGGTGGGTTTTGCCCATCTCCATATGCATACCCATATCCATACACGTACATATTTCATTATACCCACCTCCCTCCCAATTTTAACACCCCACTTAATTTTAAATGGGGTGGGTTTTAAACGGGTATGAGTTTTTGTGCTAGCCCTACCTAAGGGTACCCTGAAGGGCCTAGAAGGGATCTTACTTAAGTATTTAGGATAACTTTCTAATTATGACTTATCTCTATTTAAAATGAGCTCGAGGCAGTGACCACTCACAGGAAAGATAACATATATGCTAGGAATTTCAATAGTTGTGCATGCTATTTCTTGATTCGACCTACAACTCGGTTTGTGAAATTGTCACTCTGGCCTCTATGTCTTTTTATGTTTTCAATGATTTTGTTTCCTATTAGAGCCGAATCTAGGTAATTTAATATAGTGATCTAGTGCTTCTACGTGAAAGGGCTCATCTACCCATTTCTGAAATATATGGTACTTTTTTTTAAATTAGTCCTTAAAGGATGTTTCTGAAAATATAAAGTTCAGAAATTTCCTATGTATGAGTCGTATGATTATATTCTACGATTGAACTCCTAACTTTGTTAATTCCACTTTGGAATGAATTAAGTTTCAATTAAGCGTGTTCCTCATAAAAATATATATATTTCAACCTACTTTCCTATTTCTTGAATCGTAAAGGTGAAATTTGGTTTTTCCTAAACTGAAGATATCTTACTTCTGATTTGAACTTTGATAGCTAATAACTCGTATAATAATCCCGTTGGGATTTACATTGTTGTCCAATTTGGAGTTTTATCATCTTTCTGTTTGTGTTGTATGATTTTTCCTATGTACGGCTAGTCGTTATAGCAATACTATAAAGATGAACGTAGCTCCTGAGGTGGTTGCCTAATTTCCTATTTCTTGTATATGCTGTCAAACTATTGAATGAAAACCTATTTCCTGAATTAAACATTTCCTGAGTTATATTGGAACTTTTAATTCAATATCCCATTTGGAAAAATCACCCTATTTTTGCTTTGGGCAAATGTAGGTCTAGAAAATATAGAAAACATTAGTTTGTCTTCTGAAAAATGTAAAAATCCTAAATTATTCTAAGTACAAGTTATTGTACTTTTTGTCTGGTGTCCTTCTTCAAAGGGTTTGTTTCCATTTCGAATTAATCCCTTCTTGTTCATTGTATTTATCCAATTATGGGCTTTTGAATAAGTGAAGGGTATGTAGTTTGGTTTTCCCTGTCTTTTGTAGATACCTTATTTTTCTTCAAATTGCATGCCCCATAAATATATCTAATTGTGATTGTAAGCATTACAATATTTACGTGTCGTCCCAAAATAAAATCAAATTAACTAATTGGGTCAACCCTTCTAATTAATTTAATCAGACCCGAATGACTCTCAAGTCGAAGCCCAAGAGACGACTACCAAGTCAAACCACAATTTAAAGCCCGAATGACTTCCAAGTCAAGGCGCGGTCAAAACCAAATCAAAGATCAAAGCCTAAATCGACTATCAAGTCAAAGGTCAAGGCCTAAATCGACCCCAAATCAAACATTAAACGGTTCTCAAGTCAACGTCCAGTCAAAGCTCAAGGTGACTTCCAAGTCAATGCTCGGCCCAAGCCCGGGAGACTTCCAAGTCAAAGGCAGAGTCAAAGCAAATGACTCTTAAGTCAAACCAATCCAGGATGAGGCCTAATTGAAAGACCCAAAAACCCAAGACAAAACATATCTTGACTTTCAAGGAGGAGGGGGAAGTTTTCCTATAAATATGACCCTACCTTCCCTTGATTAAGGGGTTGAAAAATCCATCCAAGAGGAGTTAGAATTAGAGGATCATACACATTGTATTCATAAAGATTATACCATACATTCAAATCAATACAAAGATTCAATCTTGTATCCAAATTCCTATCTAATTCATTTTAGATTTGAAATTTGTGTTTACAAATTTGGCATGCCTGGTGAGACGATCTCTACCTCTCATCTCTTTCTCCTAAAGGTCAAGACTTCCAAGTCTCAAAAAGCTTCATCTTCAAAGAGGACATGGCCACGAAGAACGTTGTCGTGCAAGCTTCGAAGAAGAAGAGCACAGGATCACCCTTGCGTAGATCCTGTGAAGCAAGCGTCACTTCTAGCAGGCGCGCTCACACAATGGAGACCAAGAGCATAGCGAAAGCTACTGCGCCAATCATTGCTAGGTAAATAGTGTCACCCCCATCCAAACTCTAAGGCTTGAAGACACAACAAACGAAGTCTCTTTGGGTGGATGAAATTCAAAACCTCTAGCTTCAATCTCCTATCTGCAAGGTTGAAGACAACTACAGCAGTAACTCTTCTTCACCCTCACCAAAGGAGGCGCACATGTCAAAGACTGAAGCTGAGTCTTCGAAAACTGTTGTCATGCCACCCATGATGACAGGCACAACCACTCTAGAAGAGGAGATGGCTAACATGAAGGTCATCCTAGAAAAACTCACTAGGGAGAGTGCAGAAAAGGAGGAGCGCATCAAGCTTCAAGAAGAAAAGATTGCTAAGCTGACTAGGAAGTTAGAAAAATAGTCAGCTCAATCTTCTTCAAAGGTCTCTGAGGCTTCTGATAATGAGAAGCAACCAAAGAAAGGCATTACATCTAAAAATGTCAAGTCCTCTGGATCAATGACTATTGAGCAAATCTAAGACTTGATGGCAAATGCTGTTAAGGTGCAATTAGGTAAAGGTTCACACAGAACTCACCTATACACCAAGCCTTATACTAAGAGGGTTGATGCCCTTCACATGCCCCACGGTTACTAGCCCCCTAAATTCCAATAGCTTGATGGGAAAGGTAACCCAAAACAGTATGTCACACACTTTATTGAGACATGCAACAATGCTTGGACTGACGGTGACCTTATGGTGAAGCAGCTCGTCAGGACATTAAAAGGTATTACCTTTGATTAGTATACCGACTTAAAGCCTAAGTCCATCGATAGTTGGGAACAAATGGAACATGAGTTCCTGAACAGGTTCTATAACACTCAGTGCACTGTCAGGATGACTGATCTGACAAACACAAAACAATGGAAATATCCGTTGGTGTGCACTTATCCTTGAGTGCAAAGATAGGCTATCTGAAGCCTTTTCTGTTGAAATGTGCACCCAATGCATGCATTGGGACTTGTTGTACGTCCTACAAATGAGCAAACCTAGGACTTTCCAAGAATTGGCAGCCAAAGTACATGATATGGACATGACAATAGCTAGCCGTCATGGAAACTCCTTCTCTCCTACCGAGTCAAAGAAGGACAAGGTTGAACTCATGAAGAATGTTAAGTTCTCCAAGAACACGACCAAAGCAGCGATGTCCACTTCCACAAGTCAGCCAATTCGAATTGCAAGAAATCCCAAATTAGAGGATAAGAAGAGTCCGCCATTCAAGGATGCGACAAAGAAGCGTCCTACGTTGAAGGAGCTGCAGGAGAAAAAATATCCATTCCCCGACTCAAACTTCTTAGGAATGCTTGATGATCTCCTCGAAAATGGAGTTATCGAGCTTCTAGAGTCAAAATGCCCCGAAGAAACTGCAAGGGTTACCGACTAAAAATATTGTCAGTATCATAGGGTGATTAGTCCCCTCTTGAGAAATGCATTACGCTCAAGGAGCGTATTATGCAACTTGCCATGGATGGGAAAATAATATTGGATTTGGATGACACTGTCGAGACAAATCACATGTCCACCCAGCTGGAGTGTTCTTCATCGCCTTGGAAGCGAAAGCATACTCGACCTCATGGTAGAGCAAACACTGAATTGATTTCCTCCCGTGGAGATAAATTAATTACAATTCAATTTGGAAGTTTGGAACCTGGGGTAGTTCCAATTGAATCCAGAGGACCTTTGATAGAGACTGATGCTTTTGCAGATGTCTTTAATAAAGCTAATGATGATGAAGAGGGATGGACTCTTGTCACTCGCTAGAGGCCAAGGAAGCAAAACCAAGTGCAATCACCCCCTCTCTGCTGTAGAAAGAGACAAGAAAGAAAGAAGAACCCTCGTCATTCAAAAGGTAAAAAGAAGTCCAAGGACATCAAAAGGCACGAAATTCTGCCTATTAACCTTTTTGAGTGGGAGCTGCTTGTCACTGTCACACTTGAGGAGTTCTTCCCAATAGGCTTCTTTGAGAAAGTTACAGTCAACATGACCTCTTGTTCTGAGCTTGAAGAAGAGGAAGACAAAAGAAGTGACAGACAAGAGAATTCTCCTAGAGTAGCTGACAAGACCTTGACTGCCCTGGAGGCTTTGCCAGCTCACATGGACTAGAGGCAAATCTTTGGTTTGTCCAATGAGATGCGCCAACATATTGTTGCTGCTTTACAACACCCAAGATTTTACGCTGACAAAGTCAAGGATACGGGAGGATCAATAGAAAGCCCTGTTCAGTGTGCCTCTTGTAACACCGCAGTCACTTTCACCGACCATGACTTATTGTTAGGATCCAAGACTCACAATCGTCCTTTATTTGTGATTGGCTACATTATGGAGCAGAAAGTCAAGCGCATTCTTGTAGATAGAGGGTCATTGTCAAGATCATGCCCAAGTCTACAATGAACGATCTAGGCATCACAGTGGAAGAACTTTCTAAGAGTCGAATGATGATTCAAGGGTTCAACCTCGAGGACCAGCGTGCAATCGGAATGATCCACATTGAACTGATAATGGGAGACTTGTCAACATCCTTAATCTTCCATGTAATCGATGCTAAGACTTCCTATAGGTCATTACTTGGGTGACCATGGCTTCATGAACATGGGATTGTGGCTTCCACTTTACACCAGTGCCTAAAGTACTACCGAGATGGAGAGAAGGAAATAAATTGGGATGTCAAGTCATTCACTAAAGCTGAGTCTCATTTTGCAGATGTGAGGTTCTTTGAAGAAGGTGCTGCAGCTAAGGAAACCATGACATCAACCATTTCTTCCACATGCAAAGGTGGATCAAAGAATGCCCCTTAAGTAAGAAAAGATGATGCTCCTAAGTCACAGCTTGAGAAAAAAACAAGTAAGCAAGGCAACACCACTTCTCTTATTAAACAAGTTGCTAAACCAGTTGCTGCTTCAACGAGATCAATGCCACCAATTTTAAGGTACATACCTAAGTATCGCCATAAGGAGGGCGAATCACTATTTGGCAAGTGCACAAGCAGTAGCATCGCGACCAAAGCTACTAAGGATGATGGAGCTAGCATAGCCACCATAAAAGGGAGTGTAATAGTTTCAACCCTTAAGATGTGGTAGGCTAAGGTGAGTAGCCCCCTCTTTTGGGGTTTGTCGTTTCTTCTAAAGAAGGCGATGTCTTGCCAAGTATGCAGACTAAACAAGGATTTGATCCCAATGCATACAAGCATATAAAGAGGGTTGGTTATAAGTTTCAAAATCCAACTACCTTAGGAAAGGTAGTCGAAGTCAAGTTTCATGGACTTACTGAAACTTAGAGAAAGATTCAAGACCAGGGAAGTTCAATAGGCGTCTCTAAATTTGGACTGGGTTTCATACCGCTGTAGCCAGTCAGGATCTCTGGGCGATGAAACGACAAGAAGTTCATGATTCAACACATCTCAGCTAAAGAGGTAGATGAGAATGAAGATGAAAATGTTTCACCTAACCTACAGCCCTTTGTGTTTGATAGGCTACAATCATCCACTTCAAAAAAACATCCGTCAGTATTCACCCGTATAAGGAAAGGGAAAGACCACAAAATCTTTGATTTCAACATAATCAAAGATGTTCCCCAGCCAAAGCGTTCAGCTTTTGCTAGAACAAAAACTGATGAAAAGTCTTCAAGCTCACAGCTTCAGCAAGAGAAAAGTTATGCGTTTAGTCGATTAGGAGTGATAAATGTAGTTAAGAGCTCTATCCCTTATCGTAGTTAAGAGCTCTATCCCTTATCGTATGAAGCATTTCTCCAGTTTGGATGTTAAGACGGATGGTTCATTAAGAGTAAAGAGGCGTACTGTGGTCTTCACAAGTCAACAAAAGAACTCTAACTCTAACGAGGAGGCGGAGAAAGAAGAAGTTGTTTCTTCTAATCATATCATAGTCCACGAATGTGACAACCTAGACTCAGAGATAGAGCTAGCAGAAACTCCTGAATCTTGGATGAGTTGAAGATGGTGACATTCGAAGATGGTGGGCAGGCTACAGTTCATGAGTTGAAGGAGTTGAATCTTGGAACCAATGAAGAGCCTTATTCTATCTATGTAAGCTCATCTCTTACATCTGAATAGGAAGAGCAGTACTTGGAACTCTTGTCAAAGTATAAGGACCTATTTGTCTAGAGCTATAAAGAAATGCTCGGGTTGGATCCAAAGGTCGCAGTCCACCGCCTATCTATCAAAAGGGGTATTTCGCCTAAAAAGAAACCTCAACGATGTTTTCGCCCAAAGTTGGTACCAGAAATTGAAAAAGAGGCCAACAAACTCAAAGAGGCAGGATTCATTCGCGAGGTCAAGTATCCAACATGGATCGCAAAAATCTTGCCTGTCAAGAAGAAAAATGGGCAACTTCGTATTTATGTGGACTTCCGGGATCTCAACGACGCTTGTCCAAAAGATGATTTCCTCTACCTGTCACAGAACTCATAATCGACTCAACTACAGGGCATGAAACATTGTAATTCATGGATTGTACCACAAGATACAATCAGATTCTGATGACGCCAAAAGATCAAGAGGCCACAGCTTTCCGCACACCTAAAGGCATTTTTTGCTATAAGGTGATGCCCTTCGGACTTAAGAATGCAGGAGCAACTTACCAAAGGGCGATGCAAATAATTTTTGACGATATTCTCCACAAAATAGTCGAGTGCTATTTCGATGATTTGGTGGTCAAGTCCAAAAAGAGGGTGGACCATATACAAGATCTTTGTCTGATCTTTGAGCCATTACGGAGATATCAATTGAAGATGAATCCACTCAAGTGCGCATTTGGTGTCACCTCTAGAAAATTCTTGGGTTTTATCGTTCATCACAGAGGGATTGAGATCAACCAATTGAAGATCAAGGCAATTCAAAAGATGCTTGAGCCTAAGAATCTCAAGGACCTTCACAAACTTCAAGGTCAATTGGCATATATCCGAATATTCATCTCAAATCTTGCAGGACGTTGCCATCTCTTCAGCCACCTTATTAAACAGGGTGCAACATTTAGTGGGACGAATCGTGTCGTACAGCTTTCAAGAAAATAAAAGAGTATTTGTCCCATCCTCCGGTGTTGGGAGCACCCATCCTTGGCAAACCTCTCAGACTGTACATTGCAGCTTAAGAAAAATCTTTAGGATCATTATGTGTGCAGGAAAATGAGGAAGGAAAAGAAGTCTCCCTGTACTACTTAACTCGTACGTTGGTTGGTGTTGAATGAAAGTACTCCCCCATTGAAAAGATGTGCTTGTCGCTCATCTTTGCCATTCAGAAACTCATACATTACATGTAGGCTTATACAGTGCAAGTCGTCTGCAAAGCTGATCCCATCAAGTACATCTTGTCCATGCCAATCTTAAATGGGCGATTGGCAAAATGGGTTGTAATCTTAAAACAGTACGACCTTGTCTAAGCACCACAAAGAGTGGTTAAGGGGCAAGTGTTGGTAGATTTCTTAGCAGATTATCCAATTCCTAATAATTAGGAGTTAAATGATGATTTACCAGAGGAAGATGTGTTCTTCATCAATATCCTCCCTCCCTAGGAAATGTATGTCGATGGAGCAGCAAGGCGAGATGGCGCTGGTGCAGGAGTGGTTTTCGTATCCCCCAAAAAGCACATTCTCCCGTATTCATTTGTGCTTACACAGTTATGCTCTAAAAATTTAGCAGAGTACCAACTACTCGGCTTAGGTCTTCAAATGGCTCTTGAGATGGGGATTAGAGACATCAACATATATGGTGACTCACAGTTGGTCATCAATCAACTACTTGATGAGTACGAGGTTAAGAAAGAAGACCTTGTCCCATATCACACGCATGCATTATGACTGCTAAACAAGTTGGACATATTCAAGTTAGAGCACATGCTAAGGAGTGCCAACAAGATGGCTGACGCACTTGCAAGCCTCGCAGCCACTTTGGCACTGGGGGTAGAAGAAGGAATGACTATTCCAATATGTAGTCGTTGGGTTGTGCCGCACGATGATGAAGACTCATAGGAAGACGTCAACATGATCTGTGTTCTTAAAATAGATGCAGAAGATTGGCGTCAACCTATAATTAAGTATTTAGAGCATGGAAAAATTCCTAATGACCCAAGGCACAAGACGGAAATACAACGAAGAGCTCCGAGCTTCCTTTACTACAACGGAACGCTCTATTGACGGTCTTTTCTTGGCCTTTGATTACGATGCTTGGATATGGAAGAAGCAAAGCAAGCGATGGCAGAAGCTCATTCAGGTTTTTGTGGAGCACACTAAGCAGGGCCTAGGCTACATGATCGCATTAAGCATATGGGTTACTACTAGCCCACTACGGTGCAAGATTGCATAAATTATGCAAAGAGGTGTGATGCTTGCCAGTTCCATGCCAACTTTATACATCAACCTCCAAAAGCTCTCCACCTAACAGTTGCCTCTTGGCCTTTTAAGGCATGGGGGCTTGATGTTGTTGGGCTAATCATGCCTAAATCATTTGCTAGTCACTCCTACATCTTGGCTGCCACTGATTACTCCTCTAAATGAGGCGGAAGCAATTCCACTAAGGGAAGTCAAAAAAGAAAATGTGGTCGACTTTATAAGTACATACATTATCTATCAATATGGTGTGCTGAGGTACATTATCACCGATAATGGTAAGCCCTTCGTTAACAGCCTGATGACTAGACTGTGCGAGAAGTTTAAGTTTGCCCAACACAAGTATTCCATGTACAATGCCCCTGCAAACGGCCTGGCTGAAGCATTTAAGAAAATACTTTGCAACTTACTCAAAAACGTTGTCACAAAGTCTAAACAGATTGGCATGAAAGACAAGGGGAGGCTCTTTGGGCATACCAAACCACATACAAGACACCAACATAATCGACCCCCTTCGCTCTGGTGTATGGAGTTGAAGGCATTCTACCATTGGAGCTCCAAATCCCATCACTCTGTATCGCCATACAGGAAGGTTTGACGAAAGACGAAAATCACAGTCTTCGTTTAGTCGAGTTGCAGGCCCTTGATGAGAGAAGACTTTAGGCACAACAGAAGCTAGAATGCTACCAAGCCCCGTCTATCAAGAGCGTTCAACAAAAAGGTCCAGCCGCATTCGTTCCAAGTTGGGGATCAGGTGCTTGCACTAAAGAGGCTAATCATCATGATCCACAAGACACAAAGCAAATTCATTCCGAAATGGGAAGGACCTTATGTTGTCCGTGAGGTATACTCAAATGGTGCCTACAAGATAGTAGATGGATAGGGGGTTCGCGTAGGACCCATACACGGTAAGTTCTTGAAGCGCTATTATCCTTGAAATAGGATGTTGTGAAGCTCCTAAGTAATTGCCTAAACTTCTTGTTCTTTCAAGTTAAATTCCTATGTAATACTCCTGGCCCGCAAGAATATAAACTGTGAACAATAAAAACAAACTCAAACAAAAAAAAATCGTCGTACTACTCCTAACCCACAAGAATATAAACTGTGAACGGCAAAAACAAATTCAAAAAAAAAAATCGTTATACTACTCCTAGCCCGCAAGAGTATAAACTGTGCATGGCAAAATAAATATAAAAAAATACTTTGTTGAACTACGTGATGGCTTGATCTTATTGGAAATGGCAATGTTTCCATAAGTATGTAGGCAGTTTAGTAAACATATCATCAAGTACAGCCAAACATAATAAAAGGGGATAGCAGGGGTCAACCAAATTTCATATGAGGGAGCATACAAACTCCATTACAAGCGTTCATTACAAAAAAAAAAAAAAGGAAACAAAACAAGCTGAGTGATACATAAGTTAGTGTCCATCTAAATGTCAGGGTTGAGTGAGGATTGCATTTCTAGCATTACTTGCTCATGCCTATCCAACTCCTTTGCATCATCAGGCGAGAGAGTGGGCACTATCCCAAGGCCAGCAAGAGCCTTGGATCTCACATCAACTTTCTTCTCGATGGCCTCCAGTAGGGAAGATTGGACCTAGACGTCACCCTTAAGCCGGCGTTCCTCGTCCCGAGCAAGGCGAAGGGCTTCCTCCAAATCAACAATCTTCTACTCTACTGCTTTGAGTTTTTCCGTTGAGGCACCAACATCGGTGTGGACCTTGCCAAGGTGTGAGTGCGCAAGATCAACTAGCTCAGTGCACAAGGCCTTCTCCTTTGCCACATTATCCAGGGGCTGCACGAGGAAGTTGCTTTCTTTAATGACAAGAAAGCCGATACAGCACTCCCATAATCCTCCACCTTCTCCGTCAAGTGGGTCGGGTCTCCACAAAGCTGCTCAATCCCTTTGTAAATCATTGGGGCTCCTTGAAGTCTTCCCTCTACTTTATCAAGTTTCACATTCTTCAAGCTAATCAATGTTGAGTTGAAAATTTACCGCAAGCGCACGACGTAGCTGTAGCTAGCAACCGGCAAGTACAGGTCGTGTCCACGAGGAACTTGGTTTCAACTACCAGAACTTATTAAATTACTCAAGCTAGGCAATCACAGTTGTGGGTTGGAGACTAAACTAGGAGAAACGATAGCAACTAAAAAGTGTAATAAACAGCATAATAGGAAACACCTAGGTTGGAATTAACAGCACGATTATGCTAGTGAATCAGTTACTAACCCAATCAAACATTCCCAAGCACGCATCACAAATGGATAGATTGTCAATGAAGCCCATCTCCTCCCTCTCTCAAGGGTCGAAGACTAATCCTGGAATTATAGTCGCCTATTCTCATGGGACTAAAGGTCGAAGGATTACAAGATTCACAATCTCAAATCCCAATTAGAATCTTAACTATTTTCATGTTAAAACCCTAATCGTCTACTAAGGCGCACTAGGTAAAGGTTTCGTCTCTCAACGCTCCCCTAAACCCCAATAAAAGGGATTAATGCTCTTTCGAACATTTCATCGAGCATGTGGCGTGCATAGTAGAATTCATAATTGCAAAACAAAGGGGGAGAAGGGATTGGGCCAGTACAAGATTCAACTACACATATTCGGCGTCAATCCCAACCTAAGTTGAAGGATTTAGCCACAAATCACTTCACAATCAACAACCATAATCTCAATTCTACCAAACAACATTCAATTCACAAAAACCTAAAATAGCAATAAAGAGAAGAGAGGGAATCGGGAAAACGAACTTGAATTGATTCTGCTGAAAGGTAGATCGAACTTCAATGTCGATGAATTCAATACAAAGCAATGAAAATTAAAAGCCCGAATGTAAAATCTAAAAATTGCCTAAGAACGTCTGTGAAAGGAGAGAAACTGAATGAAAACTAAATGTCTCTAAAAACAGCCCAAAGAAAACTTAAGTTGCGCTATCGAAAAGGTCAGCACGGTCGTGCCCAGAGGCACGGGGTCACCGTGCCCAAACTCTGCCAAAATCACGCGAGCACTGCGCATGTGGCACGGTGTCGCCACATGGCATGGCCACACCGTGCCACTTGGCTAGCCGGCCTTTGTGTCGTGCTCACGTGGTACGATCTAGCTTTTTGCCCCGAGATGTCCGTGCTTGATCTGTGGAACTCTACGCGACGCTTAATTGACCTCCTTAGCGACTTTAGATCCACCTCTTTAACGCTCTTTTCTACCAAATATTAACTATCTTTTCGTTCCTTGCAACAAAGTTCCTGAAATTACAAAAAGACGTCATATGAGCGAAATATATACGTAAGAGGTCGATTTGACCTTTCTCTGGCGTGATAAAGCATGAAAGTATAGGAAAGACCAAGTCAAATGCGGGCTAAAATATGGTACAAATAGAGGTTCATCAATCAAGTACTCAAACCCCATCACTTGTATGGCAACGGTGAAGATACTTTGGGAGCCAGGTCTAGGGCAGAAAGAAGTAGTGGAGGGAGCATCAACATAGGAGGGTCTTCCTTTCGAACCCCCAGGGGTGCCAACATCAATAGCAGCAGAGAGTAACCCCCTTGTGGCTACCTCAAGAGAGTTGGGTCCATCAACTGAATGCTAGCTCTGGGTAGCGAATGCAAGCAAGGCCTCTGTTCCTCTAGAAGCTGAACTCCCAACCTTGTGAGGTGACGTTTGCCTCCTCACAATTACAATGTCCTTGCCTATGCTTGGGTTACCTTAGGTGCAAATGATTTAGCTACACAGCTAACATCCTCGTGTAACTGCTCGTCGACAATGTGTGTAGCCTCTTACGCTATAGGTCGAACTCCCCAATCTGAAAAAAAAAGAAAAAAGAAGGGCTAAAAAAATAAGTATGGAATCATTCTATACTAATCAAAAACCAAAGAAACAAGGGAAAAGAAAATGACAATAAAAAGGCGAAGGAAGGGAGTATACATCCTCAAGATTGGCTGGCTCCCCTGAACAACTCTGGACGTCATAAAAAAAGGTCGTCTCAAAAGTTGTCTTTAGCATCTCTGGGGGTCACAGTCTCGCACCTCTTGCGCCCCCCATATCTGAAGTTCACCTCAGACTCTGGCTCACTATCACTACCCTTCGCCACACCTCGCTTTCTATCAACGACGTGAACTCCTGGGGATTCATTAAGGTCATCACTAGACTCCAATCCCTCAGCATCTAAATTTGCCATAGGATCCTTTCCTTTCTTCCCCTTGGCCTTCTTCGATTAGCTTGCCTCTGCATCCTTCTCTTGCTTGGGTGAATTTGCTTCCACACACTTCTATAAGATGGAAGCATTAGATCGAAGGTTATTAATGTTCACCTTAGACCACCAAATAGTGTAAGCTGAGGAGACATATTGACCTAATGTCAAGGAGTGACGAGGAAAAACGCCTTGAGACATAGTCCCCAAGAATAGGATCCACTTCCAATATAGAAGGCATCATCATATGACACTACCCGGGTGTGAGGATCCTTGAGAAGTACTCCGGGAATCCCCTAGTAGAACCCAAACTGCATGCTGAACCAATGCGGGCTGTAGGGTTCAACATAGAAAGTGGCACCTTGGCGAATAGGAAGGAAACCATCTCGAAGAGAGATCAAGTAGCTCGACTTATCCTCATCCAAATCTCCATCCTCGATAAGGATGTTCGATCGATTTCTTCCCAACATTAGACATCCCAGGTCAAAGACTCTTCCCTCATGTATTAGCCCACGAGTATCCTCAATGTCGTTGTGCATCATTTGTGACCCGGAGTAGTGCACCATCAAAGGACCCAGAGTGGGAGGTTGCAATACATGGTGAGTCTTGAAATAGTGGGCAAGCCATCCATGAAGGTAGTGGCAGGGAAAGAATGATCGTGAATAAGAAGGCTTCGCAACCTTAGTAATCCCAGTAAGGCCACGGTACATGCTTGTTAGCACAGGGATTGCCTGACTGAAAGTAGTACCAGATGCCATCAAGCTGGTGACCTCAAAAGTTCTCAGGTGAATGAACTTCTCTCCGGTCTCAGGAAGTACAAAAGCGCACAACCAACATGACAAGAATGTGGTAAGATATGATCTCCCTCTTCTCCTTTGGAACCCCCAGGCTTCTTAAGACATCCAACTCATCATGATTCCAATAAAGATCTTGAGGCTGAACCTGGCCACTAGGATTTTCCGTCCTCGTGGGAGTCGAGCTACGGTGGCGACACTGTGCTGGCGAGTTATGGATAAGCTTCTTCTTGCAACAAAAATCAATCCAAACTTTAGCACTGATGCCCTTCTCGCAGATAGGCATCTTTTCTAAGCTTCTAAAAGTAGCAAACAGGAATTTGCAAGAAGATGGGACAGTCTTCAAATTCTGCTTGTCTCGATACTCAAAAACTTGGATGCTAGGGACAGTCTCATCATAAATATTACCGCTAATTGGAAGCCTGCCAAGTCTGTGCAAGTCCCACAGGGAGATGGACATCTGTCCAGATGTGATGTGAAGAGTGTTGGTAGTAGGGCACCAACTCTCTCAAAAGGGGCGCAACACATGTATGTCGCAGCTATAAGAGTAAAGCGAGGCATACACCGCCTGGTATAAGGCACATCTCCACAAGTACGCCTCAAAACAAGAGAGCATGTACTCTGTCTATTCCCAATACAAGGGAATGTAGCCAAAATCTCCATAAAGAAGCATGTTCGGGCCCCATCTAGATTGCCCAGATTAAATGCGACGCCGGAGCATAGGATTTGGTGAATAGGCTGGACTTGTCGTGATACACGCTCTACAGGAATTACCCAATTGAATCATCCTCCGCACCTTTTTCCACTCGAATGGAAAATCTAGGAGGAAAAGACGATGGTTGTATAGCAGGTGCTTGATTGGCCTTCGGCCTCCTCAAATAACGGTAGACCCGGAAGGAACTCCCTGATTGGGGTTTATTATCCTTCTTATCCACGACATAAAGAAAAAGTTTACCGTCACGCCGAAATTTCTTAAGATACACCATTATGAATCACCTGAAAATAGAAGAAAACACAACGTTAGTTTCTTTTTCAGGAAGCAAATCAGATAAAAAAACGGCTTCTATGCAAAACAAATATTTAAAAAGGGAGGAGCATGAAGAAAAATCAATCAAAATATTGCTTTTCAGCCATCCAGCTCCTCCTTACTGCTTGTACCACTGTCAGGCGTGTAGGTTTCCTAGCAGCAAACCATTTCGCAAGTGGTTCTTCAAGTCTTCATACCACCTTCAGGCGTGTAGGTTTCTGTTCTAGGCACCAAAAGGCCTAGCGATAAACCATTTCGCAAGTGATTCTTCAAGTCTTCATACCACTTTCAAGCATTTAGGTTTCTGTTCTAGGCACCAAAAAGGCCCAACGGCAAGCCATTTCGCAAGTGGTTCTTCAAGTCTTCATACCACTTTCAGGGGTGTATGTTTCCGTTCTAGGCACCAAAAGGCCTAGTGGCAAACCATTTTTCAAGTGGTTCTTCAAGTCTTCATACCATTTTTAGCGTGTGGATTTCTATTCTAGGCCTCAAAGGTCTAGCGGCAAACCATTTCGCAAGTGGTTCCTCAAATGACTTCTCAACCTGCACAAATGCAACAAAAAGAAGGGTCTTGGCATACAAAAACAAGCACAAGCGACAAAATACGATCTTTCAAGCATGCAACCTTTCAACAAATAAGCATGACGTTGCAACACGTGGAAATGCAACAATAAATGAATGTGATGTTACGACGGCACAAGCAAGCATGAGAAGACTTTTCAATCTAATAAAGTGGCTTCCTTTGGGTTCATTTCGGCGAAAGCTATCACCTTTATTGCTCATAGTCATCAAAAAAAAAAAAGAATGATAAGCCCTTCAAGGTATAAAATTGCAAATTTCAATAAAATGCTAAGTTACAAGCAACCCAGGACTCAATGAGCATAAAAAAAAAATCCTCATTTTACACATAACTTGGCCACATAAAAACTTGTCTTTACTCCTAAAGATTGATACTTTGGTTTATTCAAGCTACTCAATCCACCAAAAAAAAAAAAAAAACAGAGAAGGACTTGATTTTCACATTCAAATGAAGTGCATCAAGCCCAACATAGGAGAACTCAAATAATAAAGAAGCAAAATTGCACTCTTTTATTTAACCTTCAACCCCAGACAATCAACCCCAACATGTAACATATTATTTTGCCCCAAATGGTTCCCTCATCTAAAAAGGGCTAAACATATGAAGAGGGTGCTCATATGTGAACAAGAGATGGAGACCTTCACCTCGCAAACAGGATGACACGAACCCAGCTCCTGATAAGTAAAATAAAACCCAGAAAGGGGGTTTGAGGTTTTGGTTTTCTGGGTTAGCAGCAAAGTCACAAGGCTATGCAATTGAGCTCTACTTCGACTCAGCATTGGAAAACCAGGTTTTGAAAGCTTGGAATGTCCTTGCTTGTCGAAAAATCAGTATCCAACTCATCAAGATTAAATCGCGACCTCATATCACCCTCTTCTCAACTTCATCTTTCATAGACCCTGCCAAAATTGAACCCTCGATAATGGTGGGCCTCGCTCCAGAATTAGCAAATGGCCATCAACTGCTTCAAAAAGAAGCACGATGCTTTAACAGTGGAGGTCAAGCCTGCAAGGGAAGCACGCCCAGGCCAATCCCGAACTGAAACCAGTAAAAAAAAAGAAAGTTGAAAAAAACGTGGTGCCTTTGATGACCACAATGACCAAAAAATGGTGGCAAAGATCAATTTTTTAGTGGTGGTCTCCTTTGCAAACCAGTAGCACCATGAAGACTAGCAGCAAGCAGTGGCATCGGGATGCTCTAGTTCTGGAGGCAACAGGCAAAGATGAGGGATTGGGTAGGTCACGTGACTTGGGCCTAGGGTGTCCCGTTGTTGAGACGAAAGGAAGAAGGAGAAGAAGGCTTGGGCAGGTCACGTGACTTGGGCGTGGCATTTAAATGAAATACAACGCAGAGGCTCTAGCTTGGGAATGAAAAGTAGAACCGGCCCAACCCAATTCGAAACAAAGAAAAATAAGGCTGAGGAGGTCACATGCTCAGCACATGTGTTTTAAGTGAAACAAAGCCATGGTTGTTGGGTCGAGCCCGCTCACAAGGAAAGGAAAGAAAAAAGAGAGGGGAGCAGCTGGCTTTGCAGTCCAAGACACCAGGCCCAGCCCGAACAAGAAAAAAAAAAGAGAAGAAAGGTTGGAGAAAGAACGGGCCTACTGGAGCCAAGCACGGTCCAGCCCACGTGAAAAAAAAAAAGAAAGGAAATGGGAGCTAGGGCCTGTTGGTTGGGTTCTGTTTACCATGCCCATGGTCCAACCATTTTCCCCAATTCTTTGAAAAAAAAATTGTCATTTGCTCAAAGTTCCAAAGAAAAATCGAGACTTCGGTCGCGCTTATACGACAACAGTCTCGTACGTGACCTTGCCTCAAGGGGCCAATTTGTAGGCACTACAATATTTATTTACTGTACCAAAATAAAATCAAATTAATTAATTGGGTCGGCCCTTTTAAGTAATTTAACCAGGTCTAAATGACTCTCAAGTCGAAGCCCAAGACACGACTATCAAGTCAAACCACGACCTAAAGCCCAAATGACTTCCAAGTCAAGACGCGGTCAAAACCAAGTCAAACCACGACCTAAAGCCCGAATGACTTCCAAGTCAAGGCGCGGTCAAAACCAAGTCAAATGTCAAAGCCTAAATCGACTACCAAGTCAAAGGTCAAGGCCTAAATCAACTCCCAAATCAAACGTCAAACGACTCTCAAGTCAACGTCCGGTCAAAGTTCAAGATGACTTCCAAATCAATGCTCAGCCCAAGCCCAGAGACTCTCATTTCAAAGGCAAAGTCAAAGCAAATGACTCTTAAGTCAAAGCAATCCAGGATGATGGCTCATTGAAAGGCCCAAAAACCCAAACCAATGCCCACCTTGACTTTCAGTGGGGATGGGAAAGTTTTCCTATAAATAGGACCCTACCCCCCTTGATTAAGGGGTTGGAAAATCCATCCAAGAGGAGATAGAATAAGAGGATCATACACATTGTATTCATAGATATTATACCCATACATTCAAATCAATACAAAGATTCAATCTTGCATCCAAATTACTATCTAATTCATTTTAGATTTGAAATTTATGTTTACAGTGATTTTCAGCAAAGTATACTCAACTCTCGTTTGAAATGTTTTGTTTTAGATGTCTGGTTTACATGGGATTTTGGGTACGACATTTTAGTGGTCACGATTGGCTCACAAACGAGTGTTATTAGCAGTTTTATAGAAATATTGTTAAGTTAGAAGTTGAATTAATGCTAACAAGCAAATACTTGCCCAGAAAATTTTAATTAATTTAGTTTAACTCATGTTATATTAATGTTTAATTAATGCAATATTTGTTATAGGCTTCGTTCATATTCCTAAGCCTTGTATCATGCTTAGTGAGACATGGCAACGATACCCTCTGCGGACCTTACTCAGTTCATTGATTTCCAAAATTTTTTTAACATTTTATTTAGAAATTCGCATTGTTACAAACAATCTTGGCCAACTCTCTAGGAAAGAGCAAATGATTTGGGCAATTCCCATAGTTAGGCCTTTGATTAATTCCAAGAACTACAGCCCAATGATACATCTAGCCCATGGCCGTCGCGACTATATATTTGTCCAATAGTAAAGCTTGCTCTGGGGAAGGGTGAGATATTAGATCTCATGCAATTTCCTAGCCAAGAACAACTATCTTAAATTATCAAATTAATTAGAAAACAAATTAAACTCTACTAAGCAAATGGGAGAGTACTATAGCTCTGAGATCTCTTATAACCCTTATATAAGCAAAGCTATAATGATCATGTCCGACATCCTAATTAATTAAGGCATCTAATTCAATTGTAAACCTACTTTTTTTTTTCCTTCTATCACTTGAGCATCAGAGATTCTATAGACAGAAAAATATTTCTCCTCTAAAGAGTTGTTTTGCCGGCTCCCCGAACACCAAAGGTAGATGGTTCTTCAAAGGTATGTTGAACAAAAGAAATCTAACCCTAAGCTAAAAGACATCATTTCAATGCAGAGTGCAAAAAGTAGTATTAATTTTCTACTTCCTAATAATATATATGCCAGGTTAATTTAAACAAATAGACATTTATGTACCTTATTTAAAAAAAAAAAAAAAAAACAGAACCATTGATGTATCTTCTTGCAACAAACTATCTTTTCAAGAACCTTTTATTTTAAAGTAGAAATAAGGAATGGTGCCCACGCCACAGCAATCATGACGAATGCGTGGGGCATCGAGTAATAAATTATTATTGCAACACTAACTAAAGCTAATTAAAGTCGACATTAATTGGTGGTTGGGCAACGATCGTTTGCCTCGCTTCATCAAACAGTGCTTTGAATACAAGGTATCAATGTTTCACGTGCTACGCTTATTTTTAAGTTATATTTTATGGTGCCTTTTTAGTTTTAGCATCATTCATACATACATGAATTTACTGTTTCATTATGATTTTCTTTTCCAGGTTATATTAATTTGTGATCTTTTTTTATCCAAAACACATTAAATTGTGATCTTTGTTCCTTCCTTAATGAAAGTAGAATCAGTGGTAAATTTTCAAATTTTATATGAAGACATACTTCTAAAGTTTCTAAAATTTTACATATATTAGTTAATTGTTATGGTATTCACTTTAAAAATTTTGAAAATAACTTATACAATTAACGAGTGCCTAAGACCAATAGTCACAATCCCATTACTAAGGACATGTTATGTAAAATTAGTTGTTTTAGTAATGGTTATTTATTTTACTAGCTGTTAGTAGTTTTACTAACGATTAGCTGTGACCCACTAGTGGTTCGTGGTTAGTTGTTCAACTAGCGATTTAAAATAAATGCATTTGGTAAGTGTAGCTATTAAAGTAGCAGATTTATGTAAAATGAATAAAAATGACACAATAAATAAAGATTTTTAGTAAATAAAGAGAAAAATTTTGTAGTTTGCAATGCAACCACTATATAGAGGTTCTTAAAAGTTACGTTCATTAGCTTATGAAAAACACTACGTAAACCTCTAACCACCATCTCATCCACTACTTTACCGAACAATTTTAAGTAATGGTCCATAACATTTTAATAACTACAAACCACTGACCTCTATTTCAACTTCTATTACCAAACACAACCTAAGTAGAAATATTGTTGGTACATAATAAGTAGATGTATTCTAGCGTAATTTTCACAATTATAAGATAAAATTGATACATTGCTTGAGAGAAATAAGTCTCAAACCACTCGATTATTACACTGAAAATCTAAAAGGTGTATGCATATATATTTACTTGTTATAAAATGACAAAAATTATATTCGCAACCACCCAAAGTTGGCATGAACAAACGAGGTTGAAACAATAGGACTTATCAGCCAACTTTTCAGAGTCTATTACTAATATTTTGGGTAGTTAAACATGAAGGGTTTAGCTAGTGCCTTCGTGAACGTTCCTAACAACTAACACCTTTCACAACCTGAGCAAAAGTTATGAATCGAATATGATTGTAGGCACTAAAAAAATAATGAAAAGTGTCACATTAAAAAATTAATATAAATTAATTATTTAGGGTTAGCTCATTTAATTAATTTAACTTATTTAAATAAATTTGGTCAAATCGATTACAAAATCATGACTCAAACGACTACCAAGTCAAAAGTCAAATTCACTATTAAATCGTTAGTCGAATTGACTAACAAGTCAAATGCCTAATCAACAGTCCAAGAAGGCGAATAAGTAGCAATTTCTAGTAAAAGGAGGGGGATTCTTTCCCTATAAACAAAGCAGTACTCCCTCCTACTCAATGGCCAAAAATTCATTCACTCTGAATGCATTTTGAAGATTCAAAAGCTCAACTTCTCAAGAGGAAGACAACAAACATAATCAAAGCAAGTGTCGTATACTTTTGAAAATCAAATAAAACTCATCTTGATTGACAGGAAGCCTCTTTAGGCCCTCTCTCAATATCAAATTAATTGAAGTTCATTCAAAGTTCAAGTCAATCGATCCTTTTTCTAGTACAAATTAGAGATCGAATCAGATAAATTATTTATTTGTTCATCTTGTAACAAATATACAATGTTCAAGTCAATCGATCCTTTTTTAAGTACAAATTAGAGATCGAATCAGATAAATTATTTATTTGTTCATCTTGTAACAAATATACAGATATTGTACCCATATCTTCTTAAATTAATATAAATTAAATTTGTCAATATTTCTTGTCTGATTTATTTTAGACTCAAAATTTGTGTTTACGGTGATTTCAAGCAAATTCGCACAAAACCTGAGAATCTAATGTGATGCTTATATAGGTTATTGTTGATTAGCATACTAGTTTAATGGAAGACTGGTAAACATTATAGTAATTAACTACTTACGTTTTAAAAACCGTAAAGTTAAGAGTTCAAATATTATGATACATCTAAACACAGTATTGCACCATCACACTGTTAAGTCAATCATATACTTATTTTTACCCTAATTTACATGTCCATTTTTTCATTTAATAAAACAGTCTTGATCACTTAAACTATCAAGAGTGTGATGAAATCATAAACATTTATGTGCAAAACCGCTTGAGGGGTTGCTTTCATGACCTAAGAAGTTGTTAGAAATTAAACCAAGGCTGTTGGCATCGCAAGCAAAAGAATCCAGCACGTCTTGCACACCTACATTTAAACTAAGCCCTTGGAAAAAAACACACGAGTATGAGCGGCCAACGGCTTTCATTTTTTTGTTAGTCAAGACATCCACAACGACCTTACGGGGACATCAATCTCTTGTTCTTTTTCATATACTCTACTTTGTAATGTGCTTAACAATATTTATTATGATGATAATATTGACCGTCTAGTCACTTTTGCGGAAGGACGCATATTCATATAACAGCACATCAACTAATTAAAGGAAGTACTCTGTTAAATTACTCACTCAAGCTAACTAATGAGACATCAGTTAAGGGAAACTATAAGTCCACGGAACAGAATTATCATTCCACGGACACGGATGTTCGCCATTTGCTGGACAAATGATCTGGAATGTGCAGCGGAATTTGTGAGGTAAAGACTCCTGGAAGCTGGAAGCAAGAAGCAACCAAGTGTTGCAAACATCAATAACTTATCAAACGGCATATTATAATATTATTGGGTAAGGCGTATTCGGCAACAGCGTTTTGGGTAGCGTTTAGCATTTTGATTAAGTCAATACACTTATTACGTAATTTTTAATGTTCGACAACGTAGTGTTTTGATTAGCATTTCAAGTAGCGTTTAGCGTTTTAAGTAGCGTTTTTGAAAAGCTAATAGTATTAACGTTTTACATTCAAAAGTAGCGTTTTATATTTTTTTACCAAAAATTACCCGTTAGAAATTTTATCCTTGGAAATTATCTATATCCTTTTATGTCAATTTACATTAATCAGCTAATCCAACAGCTAAATTTACCGAACACATTTTATTCAACTGCTCTTCTAAACAGCTATCCGTTAACAGCTAAATTAGAAACGCTATCCGCTACCTGAACAGCTATCCGCTACCTAAACCGCTATCCGCTACTTGAACCGCTAATTTCGCCGAACAGGCAGTAAATCATGATCCTTTCAGTGAATTTATGTAGCATATTTATCTTTCCTTTTCACAATATCTTACTATATTTTTTTCACTTGTATATTGCTCCTAAGATATTAATTTGACAAATTGATTTATGTAGTGTTTTATATTTACCGTAAATAAAAGATTAGATAGCAACTTAACTTTATACTTATATCTCAAGAGCATAGTCATCAAACTACCGATCTGGATCTTACGATCCTACGATTCTACGATTTTACGTTCTAAAAACCCTCCACCAATCCAACTCCCACTAGAATCTTAAAGTCATTAGGATGTTACGATCCTAATTGAGTTCGAAAAACATATGATAGGAGTATAATACGCGATTCGATCTACGATCTTATATAAATGTCACAAAGTGATCATACTTAATTATAATCGAGAAATTATTCTAACGATATATACTTTGTATCAACATTGCCCACAAAACATAGTTCAATTGAATTTCTACAATTTTTGTGAAAGTTTATTAAGATTTTTATTCTTACAACAATAATTTTCAATATTCTTATTATGTGGACTAGCAAGTTTAGGCAAGTTTGGTTATTGTAATATTTGATTATATCTATGGTAATTTTGTAATTTCCTTACTCATGTTTGTACAGTATCTTTTCTAATCAATATAAGCCACACTCGCACTACTCGGCCATGGAGAGGGCCGTGAGAAAACATTCTCTCCCAACTCAAATTCCTCAATTCTAACAAATATTATAATCTTACAATCTTCAATTCAGTTCTACGATTCTGATTATAAGGCCCCCATTGATTCTAGCTTGGATCCCGGTTGTAGCAACCTTGCTCCGGAGGATACTAAATTTGAAAAAATGGCTCTTAACTGTGAACTATCTAGATTAACATAGGTACATCCTTTTTTTAGAATTTTATATATGTACATTATCATTATTTGTTTACAAATTCTAGTTGTAAATTTTTTTAAGGTTTGACTGCCATTAGAATATTAATTTGATGTATGATTTTATTCTTTTGTTATATGTGCATTTAGAATTAAACATTAATAGAACGTTTAAACAAATTGTTTGAGGCTTAAGCATGACCTTTTTGTCTTAGGGGAGAGACGGGAGGTAGAAGAGCTCAAAGATCATTACAAAGGAAGTGAGTAGAAACAAGTCCAAATCTTATGGAAACGTTGGTGATGAGCAGACGTCAATTTATGAAGGAGTGCAATTTTATTTTTTTTTAACTCTTTTCTACCATATTTTTAGATTCTGATAAGGTTGTACGTAGAAGCATTCGAAGAAATAAAAATGAATGTTAAGTGAAAGCAATTTAAAAATAAGATAACTAAATAATGAGGATAACAATTGAAAAAAAAATAGTGAAAAATCACTCAGATTTCCTGCAAAGTTATGAAAAATCATCAATTTTTAAAGGGGTGTAAAAAATCACTAACATGTAATGTTGGATGCAAATGATGACCAAATTTTGCGTGCTATTTGCACTTGCGAATTAAAGGAAATTGTAATTAGTTTTCTATTTTTTAAAGTGAAAATAATTTTAATTTTTGAGAAGAGCCAAAAAAAAGAAAAAGTTGAGGGATATTTGAAATAATAATTAGCAAGATTTCTAAGACAGCAAGGTCAATATACAATGACAGAAGTACTACCCTCCATTGCTCAAGTACTGGGTATTCGACATATTTAAGGAGCTCATCTCCCCACACCCTTGCTTTCCTTTCCAGCAATCTGACTGGTTCAATGAACAAATAACTTGTTAGATGACCAAGAGGTGTTTAGTTTTTTTTTTTTTTTCCTGTTTTTTGGGGCTCGTAGATTTTATCATTTGTATGTCAAATAGTTTTCTCTTTCAACAATAAAATAGGCTTAAATTGTTTCAAATGTCCTAGTGATCATCCTCCCAAAATTCCCCCCTCACACTTAGGTTTTTTTTAAAAAACAATTAGGAATTATTTTCACTGAAACTCTGAATATAATTAGATGTTCCTTTAATTAGCAAGGCGTGAATTGCAAAATATGATTTCGTGATTATTTGCACCCAATATCAACGTTTGGTGATTTTTTAAACCGTTTTTAAAGTTTGTTGACTTTTTAAAACTTTGAAGAGAAGTTAAGTGATTTTTTTTAAAATTTTTCTTTATCAGTAATGAATAAGATCATTGCTACTGAATGAAGCAGTACTGCTTTAATTTGATTTCTCTTTGTTTTTTGATTTGCGACAAAGAATCGGCAAGCGCTTATCTAATCAGGAGTAATTTGGATACTCTTTGTGAATTATGTGGAAGCGTAACTTTGCTTCCATGCACAAATCAACTCCTATCACTTCGGCCATCTATTCAAACTTCAAAGTCTAATTTCTCTTTTTACTTGTTTTCTTATTCCATTTTTAGAAAGTTTACTGGTGAATGTAAAAAAATTGTCTCCATAAATAATACTTTCTCTTTTCTAAGAGTAAAAGTTATGTTGGTAAATTTCTTCTCTTAAGGGTACTAGGTTGTTAATGATATATGATCTCACAAGGCCAGCGTAACATTCCGGTAAATTAAGGGTAAATTTGCTAAATATAACCTCAGAATTGTCGAGATAGAACTCTTGATTTGAAATTGGAATTTATTGTCATTTAGATTTTGAGAAATTAGTACTTATAGTTTAAATTTTGATTTTTGACAACTGCAAAAGAATTGAACTTTGGTAAAAGAAATTTGTATATAATACATTACACAACAATAGCTCAATTATGAAAAAAAAAAGTAGAGAAAATTTGTAATAGAAGACTCTACTTACTATGGGCCAACAATAACTTGACCCTAATGGTATGGAGTTCAATTCAAAGACCCAAAACACCAAAAAAAACAAAAAAGGTTTGTTTATTATAGATTATATAATGTCAATAACTATGAAAAAGATGTGGAAGAATCTAATCAAAATATGGATTTCACTTTAAAGAAGTTAAAGTGATTACAACGTTATAAATTAAGAGTTCACATTATGTGAGACATGTGGTCTCACCAAAAATAGATATTATATTTGATAACAATATTTAAAGTAGTATTTAGTATTTTAACCAAGTTACAATTCATTAGTTAAATACTAGTATTTTGATAAACTAGCACTTCTACTAGATTTTTTAGTAACATATAGTGTTTTTAAGTAAAGCCTTTGAATTATGAAAAGAATTAGTTTTTGACATTTAAAAGCAACATTTTATGGAGTACATTTCTGGGTTCAAAATACACTTCATCAATTTTCTAGTTTTGGAAATTATATTCGTACCTATCTGTATTGATTTACAATAATCAGCTAATTCAATCAGTGTTTATTTAAAGTTTCTAACCCAAACAGTTAAGTTCACCATACGTATTTTCTTTGTCCGCTTACTTCAACCAGTAGACGCTAACCCCTATGTTATAACAACCGAGTATCTTTCTGCTAGTTAAGAAATTATTTGTTAGTTAAACAGTTAGTTTTATGGCACAGGCTGGAAATATACTAGAGGGTGAATAGATCGTGCAAGCAATTTAATTACAAAAAAAAAGGAAAAAACAGAAAGAAAGTTGAAAAATTTGTGAGAGCAATTCAGAAGTACTGCCTCACCTGTAAAGCAGCAACTCTGAGAGAATTCCATAAATATTATAATCAAAAGTTTTTACGAGAGAAGATATGATAAAATATAGATCAATAAGGTAAGATAGCTCTATTATGACGAATGATATTTGCAAGCTAAGACTTAACCAATTTGATTTGATAACTTCAGTCTGTCTTGAGGATGTGCTGTCATATTCTTCTTCTTCTTCTTTTTCTTTCTACTTTTTTTATTTTCCTTGCTACAAACGCATCTGTATTTCTTGAGAGTTGAGACATATTCATCTGAGTTTCCTAGCTGTACAGATTCTTCTTGCGACAATTATGTAGTCATGGTATAAATTAGGCTGCGGCAGTGGTCGTTATTGAAGACATTCTATGTTTATTGGATCGATTATCACTGGGCGAAATTTACAGATTTCTTTACGTTTTTTTATTTTTTTTTATGAACCTACAATCAGAGCTAGGTAATGAATCTGCTAAGTTTAAGAGAGAGGCAAGGGAATCCCTGTCTGCCATTCATTCATTCTACAGAGGTATATATATACATGATGAGTACATAAACAATGACCTAAACTTCCTAAAGGGAAAGCAGAAAGGTATGGAAACAATATGAGAGATATTACAGGGAATCAATACAAATCTCGCCTAATAACTTGCACAAATCATTTGGGCTAATATCAAGTCTATCATCTCGCCTAACACCACCCCTTAAGTTGGAGCATGAAGGTCTCGAATGCCCAACTTGAAAAGAAGCATTTCATACTGGGTTCTGCCCAAAGCCTTCAAAGGCTTAGTGAAGATATTTGCCAATTGATGTTGAGTAGGAACAAATAAAGGTTGAATGTTTCGGGTCATTATCTCATCACGAACAAAGTGGCAATCAACCTGAATATGCTTGGTTCGCTCAGGAAACACAGGATTCCAGGCTATATGTAAGGCTGTCTGGCTATCACAGTGAAGCTTCATGGATTCATCATGCGGAACACCGAGACTAGTCAAAACTGCGTTGAGCCATTTGAGTTCACATGTAGTTGCTGCCATCGAACGATATTCTGCATCAGCCGATGAACGGGACACAACATGTTGTTTCTTAGTCTTCCATGAAACAGGAGAATGTCCCAATTGTACAAACCAAACTATAAGGGATCGACGAGTCAATGGACACCTTGCCCAGTCTGAATCACACCAACCACGTAAAGTCAAGTGATTAATGCGGGGAAAGAAAATTCTTTGTCCAGGTGTTCCCTTCAAGTAGCGGACCACTCATAAAGCCGCATCCCAATGCTCAACTCGATGCCTATGCACGAACTGAGAAAGAATATGAACGCAATAAGATAGCTCAAGTCGAGTGAAACAGAGATATATAAGGCGGCCCATTAACCTTCTGTATTGTTCAGGATCATTAAAAAAAGGACCAGAAGCAAGTGTCAACCGATGATTTTGTTCCATTGGGATATTAGCTGGTTTAGCACCAAGTAAACCAGTTTCAGAAATAATGTCATGCACCATAGGGTTGAGACGACGGCGAAACCTAAATGGGGCTATATAAAGTAATAGCTATTATCAATAAATACCCATAACCATGGAAGAGGAAGGGGCCCCATGGAAGGGGAACCCATTGAAGGGGTTACAGAATCCATATAAGTAATAGCTATTAACAATAATAGACCATAACCATTGAAGGGGTTACAGAGAAGGGTGGGCCCCATGTTTAGGTGGATGATTGAACTGATAGTGAAAAAATGTACCATAGGGTTGAGATGGCGGCGAGACCTAAATGGGGCTAATGCATATTTCCGTTGACATAGGAAAATCCCTTCAGGTCCCCGTGCAACCTCAACACCCAAAAAATATTTCAGCTTCCCCAAATCTTTCGTATGAAAACATTGGCGGAGATAAGTCTTAAATTTTTGAATTACAACATGGGTATTTCCCGAGATGATCAAATCATCAACATAGACTAGAACATGAAGGCGTACGTCATCATGATGAAGGGAGAATAAAGAGCAGTCATCATGAGATTACTTGAAACCATTTGTCAATAATGTTGTACTCAATTTTGCGAACCAACACCGAGGAGCTTGTTTAAGGCCGTAAAGGGATTTACGAAGCTTGCAAACTTGGCCTGGTCTAGAACTTTGGAAACCTGGTGGCAATCTCATATAAACTTCCTCTTTTAAATCACCGTGCAAGAATGCATTGTGCACATCCATCTGACGCAGTTCCCAATTCTGAGCAGCAACCACAGTTAAAAATACACGCATTGTCACCATCTTGGCTACTGGTGCAAATGTCTCTGTAAAATCAATGCCTTCAGTCTGATGATTCCCAAGTATCACTAGTCGTGCCTTGTGGCGCTCGATAGTCCCATCAGAATTGTACTTGGTCTTATAAACCCACTTACATCCAAGAGCCTTTTTCCCGGGAGGTAAGTCAGTAATTATCTAAGTTCCATTCTTCTCTAAAGCATGTATTTCTGCTTGCATAGCCTTTCACCAATGATCTTCCTTGATGGCTACAGAAAAAGTACTCAGATCTTGTCCGACAGTAATAGCTGCAAGACACTGTCTATGTCGCACAGAAAAACGAGCACAGTTTACAAAATGTCCTAATGGATAAGCGGTACCTGGAGGATGCTGTGGTGTGGAGATTGAGGTAGATGGACTTAATTTTTTCACAGTATGAATAACATAATCATGCAGTCTAACAGAAGGTTTCTTAGTGCGATGTCCTCGTCCCAGAGATTCATCCACTGTCTCGACAAGAGGGGATTGGCGTTCCTCAACGCCATATGATATTTCATCCTGAACACCCCCTTGGGCTACAATGGCGCCATATGATACTTCATCCTGAACACCCCCCTGGGCTACAATGGCATCATCTTCACCCCCATTCGCTACAACCTCATCATCTGAGCTATCCACCACGTTGTCTACAGGAGGTATGGAAACAGGGGTTACGTTTTCCATTTTGTCAACAAAACGAAACACACCTTCGTGAAATACAACATCTCGAGACACAAAATACTCCTTAGAGTGCAAATCATATAGTTTCCATCCTTTCTTCCCATGCAGGTAACTGACAAAAACACACCTTCTACTTCAACTTGCAAATTTATCCCCCCCCTTTGTATGTGCATAGCAAAGGGATCAAATAACTCTAAGATGATCATATTTAGGCAAAGCCCCATACAACACTTTGTAAGGAGTTTTTCAATTTAGAAGAGCAGAAGGAGTGAGATTAATGAAATATCCAGTAGCTAATATATACTCACCCCAAAAAGAAATAGGCAAATGTCCCTGAAACCTCAAGGCTATAGCTACGTTTAAAATGTGGCGATGTTTCCTCTCGACCCTTTCATTTTGTTGTGGTGTCCCAACACATGATGTTTGAAATATGATCCCATGTTCACGAAAAAATTATTTTAAACCAACAAATTCAATACCATTATCACTCCTTATAATTTTAATTTTGTTCTGAAATTGTCGTTCGACCATAGCAAAGTAATCTTTGACAAAACCATCAACCTCTTTCTTATCAATCAACAGAAACACCCACACAACACGAGAAAAGTCATCCACCACAGTCAAAAAATATGATGCACCACAAGATGAAAGGGTCCTATAAGGCCCCCATAGATCACCATGAATCAACTCAAATGCATCAGATGCTTTATTAAAACTCAATGAAAATTTATCCCGAGTTTGCTTTGCTTTTTAGCACACATCGTAATTTTTGTCTAAAGAATAATTCCCAAAATTAACATTTGGAAATAACTTGGTGACCTTCTTAGATGGGTGTCCTAGTCTCCTATGCCAGAGCTCTAGTGTAGTCGTTCCTTCTACCTTCATTGCTTGGAATTTCGGTAGATTGCAGTAGCAATAAAGTCCATCCCGTCTCTCACCCACACCAATTAGCATCCTCGTAACAAGGTCCTGCACAATCCATGTATCATTAGAAAACTGTACAATATACTTGGAAGTATCATGTAATTGTGCACTGAAATTAAGTGGCAAGTTAATCCAGGAACATAGAGAACGTTGTCAAGTGTAAGATGCTCGTCAATCTTTATCATCCCTTCTTTCGTGGCAAAGGATTGGCTCCTATTAGGCAGTCCAACTGGACAATTTGGAATGTCCCGCACGTCCTGCAATTTATGTAAATCTCCAACCATGTCGTTTGTGGCACCTGAGTTAATGATCCAATACAAGTTTGTATTACGCTTACCCGTCAATCTTTCTTTCGTATCGAATCTTGGTTTGCTCAACATGGTCATAAGGGTCTCCCATTGCTCACTGTTAAGTCCTAGAAATCTAGGATTTTCAGCATTGATACACAGTTCTGTGCTTGCACTGGTGCCTTCTCCTCCTACCTGGACAACGTTTTGCTCGCACAGGTGTTCCACGTCCCCGTCCACAACCTGCCCCTGTCATGGTCGATTGTTGCTGTGCTCGACCTTGCCCAGTCAATTTGTCTCCTCGTGGTCAGTCACCCCGCCATTCTGGATACTTAATGATTTTGAAGCAATTGATTGAATCATGCCCAGTTCGGTTACAGTGGGAACAAACCTGATGTGTGTCCCGTCTTTTGCTGCGACCTTTTCCTCTATACGGTGCCTATGCCACCAAAGCGATCACATCCCGCCTTTCATCCACAGCCCTAGCCATGGTCCGAACACGCTCTTCCTGTATTACAATCGAGTAAGCTCTGTTTAAGGAGGGTAGTGGGTCAGCAGCAAGAAGATTTGATCTCACAGTCCCATAGATCGCGTCATCGAGGTCCATGAGAAATCGATGGACTCTATCCTCTTCCTGTCTTTTCTAAAGCTTCTCACTTATTTTACATTCACAGCCAGTACAAGTACACACTAATAATGGTACATACATTGCAAGTTCATCCTAGAGAGTTTTCAACTTACTGTAATAGGCCACAACCGTCATGCCTTGCTGTTTGCAATCAGTGAGATCTGCCTTCAATTGTTGAATCCTTGGTCCGTTAATGACTGAGAATCGTTCTTTTAAGTTGTCCCATAACTCTTTTGCGGTATCGGTATATGTCATAGTAGTTCGCAGACTTGGCTCTATTGTGTTCATTATCCAAGAGATCAGCATGGGCTGGACAGTCCACCAATCTTCAATTTCTAGACTGGCTATGTCAGGCATGGCAACTTTCCCTTCAACAAAACTCCATTTGCGTCGCACTCTCAGAGATGTCCGGACAGCTCGTGCCCATTCTTCATAATTATCACCTTTCAGTTGAAGCTGTGTGATAATGTTTCCAGGATTGTCATTGGAGTTCGGATCATATTTGAATGTCGTTGTTTTGGTGGTTTCGGTTTTTGACGAGACTTTTTCGTCTTTGTCATTCGTCCTGGCTCTGATACCATGCTAAGTTTAAGAGAGAAGCAAGGGAATCCCTGTCTGCCCTTCATTCATTCTACAGAGGTATATATATACATGATGAGTACATAAACAATGACCTAAACTTCCTAAAGGGAAAGCAGCAAGGTATGGAAACAATATGAGAGATATTATAGGGAATCAATACAAATCTCGCCTAATAACTTGCACAAATCATTTGGGCTAATATCAAGCCTATCATCTCGCCTAACAGAATCGGATCGGGTTGATCCATTTAATAAACGAGTCAATTTCGTGTCAGCATTGTAAATAGTTCATATCTACTCAAAATTGAAAAATAACATATTTTCAAGCTATACGGTCAAATCGTGTCTACTTCGGGCTGAAATCGGTTCGGTTCGTGTCGGGTTTGAGTTTCTCTCAGTAACTTCAACACGGGTTCGGGTCGAGTTAGACTTTCCCAAGTATGCCTCCAACAAAACAATGACATTTTGCATATGTCAGTTAGTTCAACTGAAAAGGTCTTTAAAGTTATTATAGAAATTTGAATTTGAATTCCATTAATATCAACCTTTGCATTCCGTTTACACCAACGAAAAAAAAAAAAACAATGTCATTTATCACTCCCAAAACGAACCAAAAAAAAAGAAAATATATTACTCACATACTACCTCAGTGGTTAGAATTTGTCAAACCTTTTGTTTTTTAATAGTAATTAATACACTTACATGGTGAAAAATTAGAAAAAAACGTTGACCAAAAAAAAAAGAAAAAAGGAAGACATAATTAGACGAAAAATTCCAACCACTAGACTACAAAATATGTTGGCCAATAGAGATCTTAATGAAGCCTAAAACATTGACTCAAGATTTAGCACCAAATTAAACAATGCATTGATCAACTGTAGAAGTTTCTTATAGTTTTGATTTTTCTAACATCTATATTTTTTCTAACAAATATTTCTAAAATTTGTCAATCTTTAAGGGAAAAAAAATTAGAACCTAGGCTTTGTTTGATCCTTAGAAAATTTGATGAAAAGAAAAGTTGAAGGGAAAAAAAATGAAGGACAAAAAGGTAGGGAGAAAATGAGTTTTTTTTCTCTTGTTTGGATCGAGAAAAAAAATACAAGAATTTAGATGAGAAATTTGAATGTTGATGAACTACTTGAATCATGCTGATATGATCTAAGCAATGTGAGGTTGGAGGAGGTTGAGAATTTTTCTCAAACTTTCCTCACAATTTTATGAGGAAAATTTTATCACTTGTTTTTAACAATTTTTCCACCTAACTTTCCTCCATATTTTTTTTCTTTGTGATTTTCTCTAGACCAAACGCAAGAAAAAAAGCAACTTTTTCAATTTTTTTAATTTCTACTAAATTTTTCAAGGTCTAAACGGAGCCATAATAAAAAATTATTTACTTTCATGTTTCCACTCTAATTTGTATGAAGAATCACCTTTTTATCTAAAAGAGGAAATTTTGATGATATTTTTGAGACATCTAAAATGGAAAGATTTGTCAAGGTATATAGAACGAATGGAGGATAATATAACTGGCCAATTTTATAAGACAAATAGGCTCAAAAGAAGAAAAATTTACACATTGACCCATTGAGGTTTGGTGTAATAATTTCTAGGACCGATGAATTAGGTAAATAATTTTCAGAACTATCACCGTTTGAGGTAACTAATTTGTTGACCCATTTCTGGTGCCAAACATGAAAATCCGATCAAAGTAATGAAAAGTCACGAGTATTTTCAAAAATGCCCCTCTCTGGGAAATGTATCTCATACAATTACTTTGGAAAAAAGTCTAGAGTATTCTCATAGACACTCTATCTTCTCTCTCTGCCAGCCTTCATCAATTCTCATCTCTCTCTAGTCTCTACAGTTCCACAACCGACCTCCATTACCTTGTGGGGGTCCTTTTTCTCTCTGTAGCTAGACAAGAAAACTTTGTCTCTCTCGTCTTGTCGATGCAACATTCTGAAGATAAGGCCCACATCAATTGACTATCAAGTGGGAAAGAAAAGAAAGGGCAGGTGTTGAAAAGAGAGTTCTTTGGTCCCCACGAAAGCTATAAATTTGGAAGAGAAGAGCATGGGAAAGCAGAAAAGTCCGTTGAAAAGGAAGTAACAGAAGTATAAAAAATTTCATCTTTATACAAGTAGGGAATATTTAGGTTATGCCGTCTAATTGTGGTTAAAATATGATATTTATTGTTGATTAGTGCAAAGTATAAAATAATTTGTAGATGATGATGATTTTGAGTAGTTAGTGAAACACAATTAACAAAAGCAAATCCAATAATTTAGAACAGATGGTGAAATTAGGGTTTGGGATAATTAGGGTTACGAAATCATGCTTGTGTAAAATTGGGGGTGAACCATGGGAATTTTGCTTTGTTTGACTTTGAATCGAATGTATGAATCCATGTTGAGTAAATTAGCATACTTAATTTTCTGGATTGCTGAACTAATTTGTAAATATGAATCCATGTTGAAGTGGGTTTCTCATATCCTAGATAGAGTTCATGATTCTCTGTTTTCTTATTTGTTTGGTATGTGACTTGTAGGTTGAAGAAGATAGGGTATTGGCAATTTATTTTGAAGGTTGTATGTTTGTAATTTGAAATGTAGATTTAGATAGATATTAGATGATTGATCTTCACCGAGATGCTTATGTGGAGGGTAAGAAGTGTGGAGTGAACGTACTTGAGTACTTTGGGTTTGCATTTTGTCCTTCTGGTTCAAAGAAGAAGTTGGCCTTAGAATCTTATAAGGATTGAAGAAACTTGGTTAGTATTTGGGAGTATGATGGTGTTAAGATTCCAATATATATGCTAGCTTTGAGTACCCCCACTATGTACACCTTCATTGTTCAATAATTGCAATCTAGCCAAGCAGGTCCAACTGAGAAACCTATTGAACCTCTAACTGTTGCTTCTATTAACGAGGGTGAGAATGCTTTTGGGACAGTTAAAATGGAGGAGTATGAAGAGATAGTGTGTAGGAGGCAAGCTAAGAAATGGGCTGACAGTCTTATGATAACCCTAAATAGCCAGCCCAGTGGCTCACCTAACAGAAGTAGAAGGCCTGCATCTAGAATTCAAAGCCCAAAATGGCCAATGCAAAAATCAAAATCAACCCATCAACATAAAGAACCATGTACTGAACTTGCTGTCGCTGCCCCTGTTGCTTTTCAGCCTTAACCTGTTGCTCCTCATTCTAGTCCCCCTGCCTCTGTTGCTTCTCAGCCTCAACCTGCTGCTTCTCATTCTAGTCCACTTCTTCATCCTTTATCTTCTCAGCCTCTCTCTTCTATACATCATGACCCTGAATATGCTCAGCATAAATCACAATTACCCAAGCTAACTGTAGATTTGTTTGCATACCTTTCCTCTCAACCTGGATCAACATCTTACCTTGAACTTCCATCTTTAGATGTAATAAATGTTGGTTTAGGAGGGCTAGAAACATATGATCTTAGAGATCTCAATCAACCTAGAGGGGTGTCTGACGATGATTATAATGGGGAGAGTTCGGAAGGCAGTTCAGGAGGGATTAATGATAGTGATTCTGATGATAGTCTTGATGTTGATTTTGATGTTGAAGATTTGGAAGAGGCTTCTGAAGAAGAAGAATGTAATGAGTCCTTGGAAGACTCATATGAAAATGGTAGCAATGATGGGAGTGATGCTGATGACTTATTAAATGTTGAGTTAGAGAATAAAATACCTAGGCACATTGATGCTGATGTTGAGGATGAAGATGGAAACCCAATTGAAAATGTGTGGAACAAAACGTATCAAAATGGAAATATGTGGGCAAGAAACTCATATGGTAAAGTGTCCAAAGCTGAGGGGGACATGTTTGTAGATAAAGATCAGTGGAGCAAGGTGATTAGAGAGTTTGTAATATAGGAGTCATTTGCATTACAAAGGATTAAGAATGATAGGTTTAGACACATAGCTGTCTGCAAGGTTGAAACTTGTACATGGAAAGTGCACTGCTCCAGATTGGCAGATGGTGTGACATGGAAGATTAAATCACTGAAGGGCTCCCATTCTTGCCCTAGATTACAAGAGAACAAGATGGCTTCACATCCATGGGTTGCAGAACAGCTTCTGATAAATTTTAGGCAAATCCTACTATACAAGCTGGTAATATAGAGAAGCTGATTATGGAAAGGTATGGAGTTGCTCTTCCTAGGCATACCTGTGATAGAGCAAAGAAGCTTCTGAAGTCATGGGTGGATGGTAAGCATGAGGAGTCTTATACAAGACTAGTGGAATATATTGAGGAAATCAAAAAGGCTAACCCAAGGACAATAGCTTCTTGCATCTCTCAAGGCCCTAATGATGCCCCTCTTTTCAAAAGGATGTTTATTTCATTTGAGGCTATGATCACTGGGTTTAGGAGAGGCTGTAGACCTTTCATTGGAGTTGATGGGTGTTTTTGTAAGGGTCCATATAAAGGAGTGTTGCTGACAGCAATGGCCTTAGATGCAAACAATGGTTTCTTCCCCTTAGCATATGGCATTGTTGAGATTTGGACAACTGGGCTTACTTTTTTAGGGCTTTGAGGATCTGCTTAGATGGGACAGATTTATCCAAGTACACATTTATTTCATATAGGCACAAGGTATGTTTGTATGATTCTTTTTGTGTTGTTATTTATGCTTACCACATTTATTTCATCTCTCAAGGCCCTGATGATGCCCTCTAAATTAGTATTCTTTTATACAGGGTTTGATTAAAGCTTTTGGAGAGATTTTTCCAGAGTGTAACAGAAGAATTTGTGATGTACACTACTACAAGAACTTTAGCGCTGAATATCTAGGTTTTACCTAGACTTTAGTTTGTTATTTATTTACATTGAAGCATGTACTTGCTTAAATAGTGTTGAAATTTTAGGGCTGAAACCATATTGACTGTTGCTACAGGTGCAAAGCTGCACTTGTTGTTTTGGACTGCCTGTAATGCTTACAATAAGCATGTCCACAATCAAGCAATGAAAGCAATAAAGAAAGAGTCATTGGCTACATATGACTGGTTACCGGGTGAGCCAATTAAACACTGGGCTAGATACACCGTCCCTGTTCACCTTAAATGCCCTGATAATACTACTAATTTTGTAGAATCTTTTAATGGGAAGATAGAGCTTTTTAGATATAAACCTATTTTCACTCTTTTAGAGGAGATTAGGAGGAAGTTTATGAAAACAATAGCCAACATATTTAAGGTGCCTAAGTCTTGGCCTGGTCATGTGGTTCCCAGAGTAAAAATGATTATAACCAAAATTGAATTGGAAAGTAGGGGTTGTATCGTGTGTTTGAAGTTTTAGATGGCAGTACTACATTCACAGTGAGCCTAGCTTAGCATCACTGTGATTGCATGATCTGGGACATAAGTGGTATACCTTGCAAGCATGGGACAAGATGCATTTTGAGGGAAGGGCAAGACATTGATTCATATGTTCATGAATCATACACCATCAAGTCATGCCTGCAAACTTATGATGTCATCATGCACTCTATCAAAGATCCCATCTTTTGGAAAGAAAGGGAATGTCCTAAGCTAGGTCCCCCACCAGTTCAATTCAAGAGAGGTAGACCACCCAGTGAGAGAAAAAGGGACATAACTGAGGAAAGAAAGGCGTACACCAGAAGTAACAACCTTAAATGTAGCAAGTGCAAGCAGTTTGGGCATAACTCTAGGAGTCACAGAGAAGGCAATGTGCTTGAGATAAGGATAGGAAAGGATAAGCCCAGAAAACCAAAAGTTGGTGACAAAAGAAGAGTTGGTAGGCCAAGTAAGGTTGATGAGAACACTTCAAAGAAGGCAAAGACAATACAAGGTGCTTCATCTCAGCCAACCATTACTACAGCTTCTACATCTCAACCAAAAAAACCAAGAACTTCTTCATCTCAGCCAACAAGACCACAACCTTCTTCAACTAGACAAACAAGATCTCAAACTATTTCATCTAGGAAAACCAGATCCCAGACCAAGCAGACTTAACGTACCCATTTTTCAAACTTATTGTCATCATATAGTATTTTGCATTATGTATTTCATACTCACAACACTCTCATCCTCTTAGTTTCTGGAATATTTTGCTGCCCAGTGATAGAAGAATGTTGGACTATTGGTGCCTAGCTATTAGACTATCATGTGCCAGTCTGACATAGATTTTGTGCTGTTGAAATTTGATCTATCCTTTGATCATTCACTCTATTTCTAGTTACATGTACTCTGTTTTTGTGTGTTGGTTGCTAGTTTTGTTATACGCAGCAAACTTGTATGGGCATTATTATGGTGCATTTTGATTATTGCATAAACATATTATTGCTAGAGATTATTGGATAAAGAGATTCTTACTAGTATTACATTCATGCTTAGTATAGTAAGCAGATAATATGTTTTCCATTACTAAAACACACAGGAGCTCAGTTCATTGTAATCGCTACAAGGATTGCAACCATAACTATAAGTCCAACTAAAATCCTCCTATTAATGTCCTTCAGTGGCATTGTAATCTCCCTCAATTCATTCACCATGGTATGCTTGCTTGATTCCTCTTCATCTGACACTCTTCGTCTATCTTCCATAGGTTTTGCCCACTTGACAAATTTTTCACAATCATTGCGTTTGTAAAATAGCCTTCCCGGGTTGTCACGAGACTTTGATAACTTTATGTCCACAACTCTTCCACAATTTGGACACGTAACCTCCACATTGTAATGAATGTAACCGCATCCGCAACTAGATGAACTATGCATATCTTTTAAATCAAAAATTTTCCCTAATATTAATTTCATTAACAAAAAAAACTATAACAAAGTCAACCAACATGGTCAAAAGGTCCTAAACCTAATTAAATATAAAATTAATTATTTAAAGTACTACTAAATTATAGTAAATTAACTATTTACAAATAAATAAATTTTACGTACCTTCACTGTTTCCTTTAAGGCCCTTCAATGGTGGACTAGGGAAGAGACAGAGAGAGAGAGAGAGAGTGAGACGGAAGAGAGAGAGAGAGAGAGAGAGAGAGAGAGAGTGAGACGGAAGAGAGGACAAGTTAAAATGAGGGGTGGGCTGGGATGAGAGGACAAGAAATCCTTAAATAAAAATTTTTTTGACCATTGGGACAACTCAAATAGCAACACCATTAAAAATCCAAATCAACCTGCACGAAGGGGCATTTTTGGAAATACTTGTGACTTTTCATTACTTTGACTGAATTTTCATGTTTGACACTGGAAATGGGTCAACAAATTATTTACCCCAAACGGTGATGGTTCTGGAAATTATTTACCAAATTTATCGGTCCCTGAAATTATTACACCAAACCTCAATGGGTCAATGTGTAAATTTTTCCTCAAAAGAATATGAATAGGTGGCATAGAATACTGATGAATAATATGTACGTTGATGTCAAATGAATGAAAGTTTTGGATGAATTTCTATTTTAGATTTCAAAATGTTAGAACTAACCTAATTTTGTGGCTTTAAGTCAATATAATTCAAATGGGTGAAAAGAGTTAACTTTGTTTCATCTTCTATGAATACTTGGACATTAACCAAAGCAAATAAAAACTCATTTATGACCTTATAAATCCCTAATAAATTAGTACGTACGTCACTAAGAATTAAGATGCCTAACTTTAATTAAACTAAACAACTTGTTTGTCCAACATTTTCCTTTGATCATTAGAGTGTTCCTATGAAATATGAGACTCGATAAAAAATAAACTAAAGAAGTTGATCATAAAATTGTGCAAAAATGGATATGGCCTTAGCCAAAAACAAAAAGAATCAATAAGTAATACATTGTCAAACATTCTAATTACAAAAGTATATTGCAACTAAAACTTAAAACATGTTTGACTCTCTTTGTATAATACAATTCTCAGTTTTTTTTTTTCTTTCTAATTTTTATTTTGCTTACTGTTGGTATAAGTTAAAAATTAGACGTATCTAAAGAGACTTTTTTTTTAAAGGAAGATGTCCCTAAAGAGACATGGTACAATAAAAAGTAAGTAATTTAGAACCCTTAAACTTTCAAACAATTTCTAAATGGAGTTTTAAATAAAAACTTCTTGCATATTTATTTATAACTAAGGTGTTTTGTTTAATTTTAAATGTATTTGTCATATAATTTTTTAGAAACATCAAAATCATGTTGTCTCAAACTTACTAACTGCTCATAACTTATCAAATACATATGCTCCAAAAAAAAAAAACTATTCACCAAAGTAACCGTCACAATAATCAGCCCCATTATGAGGCAAGCTATAGAATGGTTAATTATATATTAGTCATACCCATTAATTTCTTATTGTCAGTTTAAGCTTAGTGCTACTATTTAAGGGGGATCAGATCAGGGAGTGATACACAACAACTTAAGCAAGTGATTCCCTAGTTTTATATCCATTCTCTGCTCTTTTCCTCACACTAATCTAGCCATCCTGTAGAATTTGGATTTGAATTGTGAACTTTTTGGTAATTCTAGTAGCCACCAAATCGTGGGTATTCAACGCCAGACATATCCAAGCTAATTCTGCAATGAGGTGAGCCCTCATTCCAACAATAGGATCAAAGCCAAGTCTGTTTGTTACTAACCCCGGTAGACTCATGTTATTTTGATTCTCAGTTGTTAGTAGGATTCATGATATTATGCTACATTTACAACATTATTTTGTGTGATAATTATGCTAAGGCTATTATTTACAAAAAATTTCATTATCTTTGAATAAAAACAGACCTAGCTCTCTCCTCCCTAAACGGCGTTGAAACCCTAATGGACTCGACGAATCTGACCGTTGACCATCCACTGCCTAGTTCCGACCTCCTATCCCTTTCAACCGACTTTTGGAGGCTAGCAGTCCCATGAACCCAAAACAATATAGAAGCGTGGAATTAAAAAAAAAAAAACAAGTATAAGAATTGCTCACTCATCAAATCCCAAAGGAAGGATGGTGCGTGTGTGTCGCGCGCTGCCGATGAAGACAATGGTGATATTTTCTTCCGCCAAATGGCCTCCACACTCGTCGATCTATGCTTTCCCTGTACAAACCATCCAAAAACTGAAGTAGAACCAAGTGTGTCGTTCACACGCCGCCACTTTGAGTGGCGCCTTGAGCGAGTGGACGGCGTCAATCAACTCATCGGCGACTGATCTACTCGTTTGCATTGTTATTTGGTCAGATTGGATAGTAGTTGAAGTCGTGGGCTTCGTTTCAGGGGGCAATGTGGGTGGCGAGTTCATCATTTGCGTGTTTTTTTCAAGCAGTGGAAACCTCTACTTCTAAGCGCATTGCACCGATATTTTACCTCATTTTACCCCTTATTTGACCCATTTTTCTCATGGTTTTCATGTCGAATCTTAAGGATAAAGGGTCAAATTTGCCTCTTTCGGTTCATAATGTACTTATTTGATTGGTTTGCTTGTTTTCTAGGAGTTTTGCCAAAGAGACGAGAAACTCACCAACTTTAATAAGGAATAAGGCATTTTGGATGCATTTCAAGGTGGAATAGAGGTCCAAGAAGCCCTGGGAACCAAGAAAGAAGCAGTGGGGAGAGTTTCTGCCGAACCAGAAAATTGGCATGGGGGCCCCATGCTAGGTGGGGGCACCCCATGCCAAGTGGCACAGCCGTGCCATCCCCCAGTTTTCGTGATAAAAGCCAATTTTCGACCAGTTTTGCTGAGGAGTGGCACAGCCGTGCTTTGGGCCCAACTTCCGCGATAAAAACGCCTCTTCGGCCAATTTTGCTAGGGGTCACTCGGACTTCTCTTTGGCGATTTTAGGCTAGTTTTAGTTTAGGTTTTAGCAAATAAAACCTCAATAGGAGGATTAGTTTAGGATTAAAGATTGTAATCTTGGATTCAACCTTTGAATTTCGAGTTCATTCTATCAATTCAAGGCTAAGTTTTCTTCCCCTTTCTCTATTTATTTCATTGTTGTTCTTGTTTATGTTTTGTTGGTTTAACTCTTGTATTTGTTTTGTTTAAGTTTATATGTTTAGTTTTAATTGTTAATTTATGTTATTTAGTTGTTTAGATTCGTTTTATTTTATTCTCTTTGTTTTGTTCTTTAAGTTTATGTTCTTGTTTGTTAGTTTAGGTGTTGATGTGTTTGTGATGTTTAATTGGTAGATTATGTTGGCTTGGATTGTGATTAGTCTCTTGATGGCTAATTAGTCTTGTATTTGGCCTAACCATACCCAATATATGCCTAGAACTTAGAGTTTTCCTTCACGCCCGCCAATGAAATGCTTGAGAGAGCTTTCATCCATATTTTTGGGCGATTGACTTATGCTGAGAGGTGAGGTCAATTAGCTAGTGTGGGAGAGGGAATAGACGAGTTCGGGACATGAAAAGAGTATCCGAACCGAGCTAGGTCTGGGGTTGCTAGTTTTGTGGTCTAATTGGGCTAACCCCATGAAAATAGGTGGCTAGGCTAATTAGACTAGCTTATGACCCTTGAGAGATGACTTAGGTGGTCTCTGATGGTGCAACCGACCATCTCTAGTTCGTGATGTAGTTTGGATAGGTTAGGATTCGTCTCAATTAGTTGGTTCGTTCATTGGTCAAATCACAACTCCAAGTCGCTTTTTCTACGTTAGTTAGCGTAGTTTAGTTTACCCTCTTGTCCTTCGATCTTGCCTACATTGAGACGCTTTAGTTAGCCTTGGTAGTTGGAAACACAACTCTCTGCGGACGACATCTCAAGTACTCAACGATACACCTTGCGCTTGGGGTTTATAAATATTAAAACTGTGTTTTTTCCCCAACAAAGCGCCCCTCGCCGGCGGCGGCCATGGCTACCTAGTAGCATAGAGAGGGGCGAGGCAGGGACGATGAAGGGGTGGTCGCAGTATGGGTTAGAGAAGCCAGAGGAAGAGATTTAGACAGAAAGGTCTTGAAGAGAGGTAGAGAGGTTTCGAATAATTGAAAACAGGGAGTCCGAGGTTTCAATGAAGAAAAGAGGAGTCCGAAAGATATTAAAAGAAGGGGGGTCGGGGGTTGTTGTAAGGGTTGTCTCCAAAAAAAAAGATTAGAGTTTTTTTCGATTTCATTCATATACATGTGTGTGTGTGTGTGTGTGTGTGTGTGTGTGTGTGTGTATGTGTGTAATTGAGTAAATAAATTTTTGATTGTTTAGTTATACATGTTCATATTATGTGATGCATGAAATTAGTTCTTTATCAGAATTAAATTTTTGAATTAGTCTTGTTTATGAATGCAAGAACTTGTTATGAAATGTTAACATGCTTAATGTGAAAAAGTCAGATAATATATGCAAATTTGTATTTGTTATATAAATCCGAATAACCTAAAATTATAATAAGTTTGTGATTTCATGTAGCATGGTTAAAAAAAATAGGTTGTAATGATATGAATTTGTTTTGTTTATAAATGAGTTTAATATATACTCTTTATATAAATTTATTTTACATTAATTTAATAAATATCTATGTGATATTTAGATGTTTGTTGATTCGGTTAACATGCTAATGGACCATATGAATGTGTTTTGGGTGGAAATACTTGTAATTAAATTATTTAAATTTCTAGTTCATATTTGTATAAGATTGTTATCAACTGAGGAAAATTTTCAATCATTTGATATGAATAATGGAATTTTTCAATAATTTAATTATTTTGAGAAAATGTGCCAAACGCCCATCTTTCATACTTATAGATATGGCATCAAACAGTGCGATGATTGGTGAATTGTCCACCAACCAAAAGTTAGATAACACTAACTATGACATCTGGCATTGGAAGATTCAGTATCTTCTAAATAACAAAAATTTACTTGAACACTTGACGGTTACTAAGTCTACGCCATCAAACAAAGGCAAAAATGGGAAACCCATTGATGTTACGTCTGTACAATATCAAGAAAGTCTTTTGAACTACCAAGACTACTCTAATAGGGATCATAGAACATGCTTTACAATGATGTATTACATACACGATGATCTTATTGGTAAGTTTGTGGTTTGTCTACTGCTAAGGACATGTGGGACAAACTTAAGGTCTGCTTCAGCTAGACATTCGTTAAAAGGCTTCATACATTGCACCGTAAGTGGATGCAGTACGAGATGCACACCACTCGTACTATGGCTTAACATTTACGAACCATAAGTGTCATGGTTCGGGATCTCCAGGCAGTAGGGTGAGAGATCTCTAAAGAAGAGCAAGTCCTAATGTGATTCGGGCTCTTCCAGAAGAACCTGAATATTAGAGAAATGTGAAGCTTGTCATGAGTCATTCTAAACACTAGAGGTCCTTAGCAGAGATCCAAAGTCACCTCAATATGGAATAACGCCTAAAAAAATTGAGTTCTTCCAATGTGGCCCTTGTTGCTAAGGGAAATAGGCCCAAAGGCAACAAGATCAACCGAGTTAGACAATGAAAGAAAGGTCCCCCCCCCAAAAGGGTAAGCCTAAGGGTGGTGTCACCAAGAAGTTAAAGGTTAAAGGCAATGGAGAGAAGAACATGGCATGTGTGAAGTGCTATAATTGTTGTAAAAAAGGTCATTGTGCTCAGGATTGTCTAGAGCCTCTCAAGGTATCTTTTTGCACTTATTCTCCTAAATTGGATGTTTGTTCCCATGCATTAGTTTCTAATTCTTTTCCTAATTAGATTCTAGATACGAGAGCAAGCAAATATATAGTTCAGGATTGAGCTGGCTTTGTGAACTTCCACCGTTACCCGGTGGGTTCACAAAGTCATGCTAGAAAATGACAATGAAGAAGATGTTTTTTGTGTTAGGACATGCAAGCTTAGGTTATGTAGAGGAAATACATTGCTTCTCTACAATGCCCTCTATGCATCTGAAGTGCGAGTTTGTCTTTGGTCTTTAGTTTCTTTGATGAAATTAGAATTCTTTTTCAATTTTCATATTGATGGTTTGGACCTTTTGTACGATGGCAATGTGTTTAGCCGCACTACTTTGAAAAATGATTTCCTTGTTCTTGATTTGGATGATTGTTGTAATATTTCATCTTCTATCTTTGTCTCATATTTTAATTCTGATTTTGAATCAATTAAATGGCATACTAAATTGGACCATATTGGCCAAGATAGAATGAATAGACTAGCTAAAGAAAGTCTGTTAGACCGACTCAGTAAGGTTAAATTACCTAGATTTGACTCATGCTAGCTGGCAAGGCGACCGCAAAGCCTTTTGGTAAGGCTTCTAGGGCTTTGAGTCCTTTAGAAATTATTCACTTTGATATTTATAAACCTATGAATGTTAAAGCACATCATAAGCTATCTATTTCCGCACTTTTATAGATGACTATTCAAGATATGGGTATGTTCACCTATTATATCATCGCTACGAGGCGCTTGATGTGATCAAACATTCTGTAGCCGAGGTAGAGACCTAGTTAAAACAGAAAGTTAAGACTGTTCGAACTGATTGTGGTCATGAATATCTCTCACATATGTTTCAAGATTTTTGTGAGGACAAGGGTATGCGAAGACAACTTACAATTCCTGGCACTCCATAACAAAATGGTGTGGTAAAGTATAAGAATTGAGCATTGCTTCACATAACAAGGTCAATGATAACACACGCCAAACTTCTAATCAGTTTTTGGGGGGATGTGTTGCTCACAGTAGCCTATATTCTCAACTATGTGCCAAGTAAGAGTGTATCGGCCACTCCATATGAGTTGTGGCATGATAGAAAGCCCTCTTTGAATCATTTACACCCATGGGGTTCGACTGGTTATATACACAACCCAATCCATAAACATGGAAAACTTGATCTAAGGGTCACCAAAATGGTATTCATAAGATATTGTGAACATTCGAAGGGATATGCTATGTTTGGTAAACACCATAATGGTGGTATGATAGAAGTAGATTTTTGCAATGTTAAGTTCTTCGAGGATAAGTTCCCAATCACTGGTGAAATAAAAAAATGACCTAAAGTTATACAAGTTATAGCAAGATGATCTACTATGTCTCGGAAAGGGGAAGAATTTACACACTCACCATGTCACTGAGAATAGTACTCTTCTAATGTCTGAAAGAGATAATGAGAATTTGTTTGCACAAGAGAATTAGCCTAAGAATGAGGTTCATTCTCAGTCTCCAATTCCTAAAAATGAGATTAGTCCACTTATTCAGGATCCCACATCTCAGAGGGATAGTGGGAGTGGCTCTCTATCTATTGAGGTTTCTACACCTCCTAATGATAGGGGGAGGAATTCCTCAATGAATCAAACAAATGAAGGTCCAAGACTCTAGAGAAAGGAACATGGAACAATTTCTCGATGATATTTTCAAATTGAAGAGGAAATATTCATGTGCACTCCTTCGGAAATATATGAACCTACATCTTTTCAAGAGGCTATTGCTTTACCAAATCACAAAGAATGGATGAATGTCATGAGGGATGAAACGAACTTTATGGAAAGAAATAAGGTTTGAGAACTAGTTGATCTTCCTCCCCAACATAAATCAATTGGAAACAAGTGAGTTTTCAAGATAAAACAACGGACTGATGGATCGATCGGTAAGTTTAAGACCCATTTAGGGGCGAAACGGTTTACCCAAAATGAGGGCATTGACTACGAAGAGACTTTTTCTCCTGTGGTGAGAATTGCTTGCATTTGCCTATTTCTGTCCCTGGTTGCCCATTTGGACTTAGAATAGTTTCAAATAGACATAAAAACCACTTTTCTTAACGAAAGTCTTGAAGAAGAGATCTACATAGACAAACCTATTGGTTTTATATCAAAAGGTCAAGAGGGCAAAGTTTGTCATCTTAAACGATCTATTTATGGTCTCAAGCAGTCTTCCAGATCGTGTATTTCATATTCCATGAAGTTATTATTTGTTTTGGTTCAAATGGTTTTAAAAGACCCTAGTCTATAAGTCAAGAAAACTACAGAGGGGATTATGTCCCTTACTTTGTATATTAACAACATACTATTGGTTGGAAATAATATGGAGATGATCAAAATTACTAAGTGGCGGTATTTTCAAGATGAAGGATATGAGTGAGGCTAGATATGCCATAGGCATTGAAATAACTAGAAATCGTTCCATGAAGCTTCTTGGTTTAAGTCAAGAAGCTTGCATTCATAAAATCTTGGAACGTTTTCAGATGCATTATTCTAAGCTCGTGGAAACTCCAATTGAAAAGGGTCCAACTTAAAGTCTTGAGCAATGCCCTAAAACAAATAAATAAAATGAGAGAATGAGTAATTTCCCGTATGCAAGTGTAGTAGGAAGCCTAATGTATGTCATGTTGTATACACGACCAAACATTTGCTCTGCGGTTGGTTCACTACAAAAACGATGTACAGCTCCGATGAAAAAAGCGACGCGGTGAAAGGTCGTCGGACAATGTTAGAAAATCCGACGGAAAAGCGACGGACTGCGACGGAAATTCAGATGGAATTCCTTCGGAATCTGTTAGAAATTACGTCGGAATTCCAGTGGACTCCACGAGGCTGCGGTAGATCTGGCTATTTATTTTGGGGGAGGGAAAATGTGGTCGACCATTTTCAAGCGAAGAGAGAGAAAGTGAGTTTCAAAGAGAGAGAGGGAGGAGAAGGAAGAGAGAGAGAACAGTGGAGTATTGAAGATTCCAATCACCGAAAAATTGACCGGCAAATTGTTTTTTAGTTAATTTGTTGTTTAAAATTGAATTATTTAAGGTAATTGATATTTTTTATGGTATTTGATTTTCCAAGTTTTGCCACCGCCAGTGCCACCGCCGATTGTCCATTTGATTTTACGGGTATTTAAAGGTTAGTGGAATTCTTGCGTTTTGAAATTGTAATAATTTGATATGTGATGTTAATTTTTGTGAATTTTAATCTTGAAGCATGTTTATCTAGTTTAATTAATTTATTTTTTCCATAGAATATAAATGTGAATTATGTTAGTTTTTTCTAAATTAATAAAATATATTTACTAGAATAAGTGGAGTAAAACATGTTAAGTATGTAAATTTAAAATAATTATCTAATTATTATAAAGTGTTAAATATGTTAAGCATGTATAATATGTTTTGTTAAAGTGAATAATTTAAGTTTGTGAAGTGTATGTTTTATGGTATATGTTTAATTTTTTTTATGATTTGTTTGAAATGTTAAGAATTTTTGTTATATTTTTGTAATATTTAGGTATGTTAAGTATGTTGATAGTATTTTGTTATTTTTATTTAGTTTGTTAATTTGGATGAAGTGTGAAATAAATAATTTAATTTGTGATTGATGCTTAATTAGGTTTATTTGGATAAATAATATTGTTATGTTAAATTTATTTTTTAATTAACATATATGTTTAGTTACATTAATTGTTGTATTTTAGGTTTTGTGAAAATTTATTTAAGGAACCCGGGATTATAAAACGTGAACTAAATATAAGTTTATTTATTTGTGTCATTGGTGAATATAAAATTTATACTAAATAATGTAACTCTAATTTAATATCTAATGTATGTTGTGTATATTAATTTTTTGTAAGTATGTGAGTAATATTCTTTTTTTGAGATGTGGTTAATTTTTGGTATGATTTGGTTGATTAGTTACATATTTTTAGTTTATTTTGTGAACGATTAATCACTACAATTACGGTTTTAAATGTTTCGGATAGATTTTGGATGAGTTTTGAAATCATTTAGAACCGTGAAGAGAGAGAGGGGGGGAGCAAGGAAGACAGAGAAAGAAGAGAGCATATTTGGATAATTTATTTAATCCGCTTTGATTTATGGGTGTTTAAAGGTTAGTGTAATTGTTACATTTTGAAATTATATATATTAATTTTGTATGTGTTCTTAACTTTCATAAAATTAAATTTTGAAGCATATTTAATTTGGATAATTTCTTTAATTTATTTTTTTTGTAAAATATGAATGTGAATTATGTTAATTTTTAATTTTATTTGTGAAGTGTATTAATTTGAATAAGTGTAGTAAAATACGATAAGTATGTACATTTATAATAATTATATAATTATTATAAAATGTTGAATTATATTAAACATGTGTAATGTGTTTTGTTTTAGTGAACACTTTAAATTTCCTAAGTATGTTTTTTGTTTGATTTGTGATATATATTAATGTTGTGTAAGTATGTGAAATGTATGTGTTTTTGAGGTATGTATAATTTTTTGTATGATATGTTCAATATATTAAGAATTTATCTTTTATTTTTGTAATATTGAGGTATGTTAAGTATATATTAATTGAAGTTTGCTCATTATGTTAATTAATGTATTATATTTTATTATTTTTGTTTGGGTTTATTTATTTGGACGAAGTATGAAATAAATAATTTTATTTGTGTTTGATGCTTAATTACATTTATTTTCACAAATAATATAGTGATGTGAAATATTGGTGAATAGTCTAAGTATGTTAAGTATTTTTTTTGTTTGATTTGTTGTGTATATTAATTATTGGGAAGTACGTGAAGAATATTCTTGTTTGAGGTATGGTTAATTTTTTGTTTAATTTGTTAAGTATTTTTATTTTATCCTTTCGGTAATAGTATTTTGTTTTTTTATTTGTTTATTTGAATGAAGTGTGAAATAAATTATGTAATTTGCGTTTGATGCTTAATTAGGTGTATTATGATATATTTAATAGTTCTATTAAATATATTTTTATGTAATACATATATATATGTTGAACTGGTCAAATAGATTTCTAAAAGATATTTATTGCAATTAATTGTAGTTTACATAACAATTAAGGCAATCATATTAGCAACATATGGATGGGTCGTTGTATCATCAATGGATGTATAGGATAAGAAATCCTGATGGACATGGGCTTAGAGATGAGTGGTTGATGGGAGTTAATATGTTTGATGAATTTGTACGAACTCAAGAGGAGTATAGAGTTAGGCCCTGTTCTTTTCGTTGGAAAATTGACCCAACCCACACTCACCCACTTCTTCGCCCCTCTTCCCACTCTTTCCTACACTTAAAAAAAAATACTACTCCTTCCCACATTCACCAACTCCTTCCCATATCTACATAAAACAACCATTTTTCATATTTGAAATTTTTTTATAATTTATGTAATTGTGTGTACGAATAATCTAATAGCAATTATGAGCAGTTTTAATTTTTCGGATGTTATGGAACAGTTTTAGTTTTTTTCTTTTTCATTAATTTTTTAATTTTTTAATTTTTTTTAATTTTTTTATTCTATTTGTAATTTTTTAATTTTTTAATTTTTTAATTTTAAATTTTTTAATTTTTATATTTTATTTTTTAATTTTTTAATTTTAAATTTTTCGGACGTTACGGCACAGTGTTATTTTTTTCCTTTTTCATTAATTTTTTATATTTTTTATATTTTTTATTTTTTAAAATTTTTTGATTCTATTTTTTGGTATTTATTTTTTTAATAAATTAAAAATTAAAAATTAAAAATTAAAAAAATAAAAAATAAAAAATAAAAATAAAACAATAAAAAAAATACAAAATACAAAATAAAAGGCAAAAAATAAGAAATAAAAAATAAAAATAAATAAATAAATAATAAAAACATAAAAAATTAAAAATTAAAAATTAAAAATTAAAAATTAAAAATTAAAAATTAAAAAATTAAAAATTAAAAATTAAAAATTAAAAATTAAAAAAATAAAAAATAAAAATTAAAAATTAAAAAAATTAAAAATTAAAAAAATTAAAAATTAAAAATTAAAAAAATTAAAAATTAAAAACCAAAAACTAAAAAAATTAAAAATTAAAAATTAAAAATTAAAAATTAAAAATTAAAAATTAAAAATTAAAAATTAAAAATTAAAAATTATAAAATTATAAAATAAAAAAATAAAAAAATAAAAAATAAAATATACAAATACAAAAAAACAAATTAAAATGAAAATAAAAATAAAAAAAATTTAAAAAATTCAAAAATTGGAATTAAAAAAATAAAATTTAAAAAATTCAAAAATTTAAAAAATTTAAAATTTAAAATTAAAAATTTAAAAAATAAAAAAATAAAACAATAAAAAATAAAACAATAAAAATAAAACAATAAAAAAATAAAAAATCAAAAGCAAAAAATCAAAAATCAAAAATAAAAAAATAAAAAATAAAAAATAAAAAATAAAAAGCAAAAATAAAATAATAATAAGAAAAGAAAATAAAAAAATAAAAAATGAAAAATAAAAAAATAAAAAAATAAAAAATAAAAAATAAAAAATACAAATGCAAAAACACAAAAATAAAAAATAAAAAAAATAAACCAGAACAAAACAGAATAAACGAAAACAAAAAAATTTCATCATCATTAATTACTATCACAATAAAATTATTACATTATAAAACAAAAAATATTAATAACTAATAGTTCAACTACATTCAACTTTCACCCACACTCACCCACTTTTTCCCACACTTAAAAAAAAAACCACATTCACCCACTCCTTCCCCCCTTTCCCACAATCGCCCATTCCACACCCTTCATTTCCCACTGAAAAGAACAGGGCCTTAATGGAGTTTATAGATGTCCATGTGCGAAGTGTAAGAATATGCAATATTTTACACCTGACGTTGTAAAGTCTCATTTGTATAGAAAGGGGTTTGTGAAGAATTATTGGTGTTGGACAAGTCATGGGGAAGAAGATAATTCGAAAGTAGGGGGTGCAAGTAGTTCACATTCTATGAATTTTGATTACGATAACAGCGATCATAATCATATGGAGAACATGCTTCATGCTGCCTTCCAAGCTAATGAAATGAACATGAGTAGTCATCATGACGCAAATCCTGAGTCATTTTACACTATGCTTGAATCTGCCCAAAGATCGTTGTATGAAGGGTGTAACATAAATGAACTTGAAACATCTGTGAGACAACTTAGTATTAAATCGGGGCACAACATGTCTCAACGTTGTTTCAATGAAGTTGTTGGCCTGATGAAAGATATATGCCCTTCTGAAAGTGGAATTCCAAAAAATTATCATCAGCAGCTCAGAAAAGTGAGAGATTTAGGCATGGATGTTCAGGAAATTGATTGTTGTCCGAATGGTTGCATGCTTTATTATAAGCAGGATGAAGGTTTCTCCGCATGCAAATTTGGTGAAAATGCAAGACAATTACCAAAGAATTCCAACCAACGAGGTCATAAGGATGTTTCATGTGCTAAAATGCACTACCTACCTTTAATCCCAAGATTGCAATGATTGTATGCCTCAAAAAGGACCATCATCCACATGAGATGGCATCAGGAGCACCGCCAAGAATCGGGTGTTCTCCGACATCGGTCGGATGGATTAGCTTGGAAGCATTTCGACCAAAAGTATCCAAATTTTGTAGCCAAACCTCGGAATGTAAGGTTAGGTCTTTGTGCTGATGGTTTCACTCCATTTTTCATATCTGGAAGATCGTATTCTATGTGGACAATTGTTGTTACACCTTATAACTTGCCTCCAGATATGTGTATGACAACTCCATACATGTTTTTAAGTTGTATTATTTCGGGTCCAACAAATTCGAAGAACAGGATTGATGTGTACTTGCAACCTTTAATTGATGAGTTGAAAACGCTGTGGGATGTTGGGGTGGATACATTTAATGTTTCATGCGGAAAAACTTTTAGATTACATGCTGCGTTGATGTGGACAATTAATGATTTCCCCGCCTATGGTATGTTATCCGGTTGGAGTACTCATGGGTTGTTAGCATGTCCGGTTTGTATGCACCAAAATTCTGCATTCCGGTTACAGCATGGAAGAAACCCATCTTGGTTCGATTGCCATCATCGGTTCTTGCCTCAGAATAATTGTTTTAGAGCTAATAAAGTTGCTTTTCGTAAAGGGAAGAGCATACACATTAGCCCTCCCCAAAGGATTTCTAGTGAAATGGTGTCTGATATAGTATCGACATTGCCTAAAGTGACTACAAATGTAAATTTTCAAATTCCAGAATTTGAGGAAAATGAACATAACTGGACAAAGCAAAGTATCTTTTGGGAGTTGCCTTATTGGAAGCATCCACTTCTGAGGCATAACCTTTATGTTATGCATATTGAGAAAAATTTCAGTGGAAATATTATACACAAAGTGATGGATGTTCCGGGAAAAACAAAAGATGATATCGAAGCAAGAATGGATATGTCTATTCTGTGTAGTAGGCAAGAGTTGAACTTTGCTACAAAAGGGTCCACTAATAGATTGTATAAGCCGAAAGTCAAGTTTGCACTGTCGTTACCTCAAAAAAGGGCTATCTGTCAATGGTTAGGGAGGTTCATGTGCCTGATGGTTATTGTTCTAATGTGAAAAATTGGGTGGATCCATCTAACACAAAGTTGCAAAATATGAAAAGTCATGATCATCATGTATTTTTGGAGAATCTTCTTCCAGTAGCTTTTATTGCTCTTCCGGAAGATGTTTTAGGACCCTTGGTCGAATTGAGTGAATTTTTCAAGAACCTATGCTCCAGTGAGTTACATGTTAGCATGCTTGAAGGGATGAACAAGAAAATTGCTATAATTCTTTGTAAATTGGAGACAGTTTTCCCTCCTGGTTTTTGGAATGTCATGGAACATTTGCCCATTTATTTAGCTGAAGAAGCTTTGTGGGGTGGTCATGTTCAATATCGATGGATGTGTCCTTTTGAGAGGTATTTTGGTTGGTTGAAGCCTACGACAAAGAACAAAGCTTGTGTAGATGCATCTATGGTTCACGCATACTTAGCATTTGAGATTAAACATTTCGCTGAGTATTATTTTCAGTCAAGCTTGCAGCGCCCAAATATTGGACGTAATGAGGGTATGCAACAACTCGAACCACAAATGCCAACTCTGTCGGTGTTCAACCGTAAGGGTACTCCATTTGGAAATCGAGGAAAAAGATATATTACTGAGTCGGAGTACCGTGTCGCTCGCCTTCACATTTTACTGAATTGTGATTAAGTGCAACCATATTTGGAGTAAGTATATCAGTTATTGAAAGTTTCATTTGAATACTTAATAATTGTTGAGTAATTAAATAATTTCATTCGTGAAATAATACAGTTGGTTCAGACATCAATTTCACGGTCATAATCCAAACGCGAGTGATGTGGAAGTTGACTTGTTCATCGAGACAAATTTTGCATAGTGGTTTGAGTATAATGTACGTAATTTTTCATAACTAATCTTAAATTCCTACAAGATATTTTTGTAACTCTAAAGAGAATTACTTTCTTTTTTCTTCCTAGGTCAATTCTTACCGGGTTTTTAATGATGAGAGGCAAGATTTTTTAGTGAACTTATCTCACGGACCCATTATGGTTGTCGAATGTTTTTCTGGGTATAAAGTTAATGGTTATCGATTTCATACCAAGGCTAGAAATGAAGGTAAAGCCACATATAATTGTGGTGTGTGTCAAAGGAGTTGGCGAAGGTGATGAAGTATCAGGGGATTATTATAGCATACTCCATGAAATTATTCGTGCTGAATTTACGGGTGAGCCAATTAAAAAGTGTGTACTTTTTAATTATGAGTGGTTTGACCCGGATGTTCTTCGGGGGTTCTGTTATCCTAAATTTACCCCATATCTTGAGGTTAATCATGCCAGATGTTATAGAAAGTTTGACCCATTTATATTTGTTGATACTGTAACCCAAGTGGTATATCTTAAGTACCCTGAGGGGACACCAGGAAAAGTGAATTGGTGGGTAGCCATACCGAACAAACCTCGCGGTGCCCATAAAGATAAGGATAATCTAGAACTTGCCTATCAACAGTTAGGAATGACAACCATGAGTGTGGATAACGTAATAGCCACAACATTAGTTGACGAAACTGTGCAAGCGGATGATGTTGATGGATATGATTGGGGTGATGATCATGATGGAAATGGTGAACAGGATGATGGTGATGAAGAGGATGAAGAATGTGAATGGGAGGATGAAGCTGAAGACACTGATGATGAAGAAAATATGACATTACAAAGTGATGATGATGATGTGTCCTGCAATGATTGATTTAATTTTTTAGTTGTATGGATACTGATGCATGTGTATGTAATTTTTTTTAATTGCAAGCTAGGAAAAACAATCGTATATATGTGTTGTAATTTTTTCACTGATAATACTATGAATATTTGTGCTGTTGTATTTATTTTATTTTGCTCTTATTTATTAGATGTCTGAACTCAATGGTGGACGTGGTCGTGGTCGAACGGTTAGGAATGATGCGGGTAGAGGAACACCACAACCGACCCCACAGTATGATCCTGTTGATCAAAACTATGAAACAAACACCTTTAGTGGAATGTTTGGAGGTTTTCTCGATCCAACTCAACCATTTGGAAATTATTTTGGTAGTACGAATGAGCAACCCCATATGCAACTACCTTTTTTTGGTGCGGGTATGCAGTTACCAATCCAACCCAATATTCCTTACATGGGTGGTACTTCAGCTACTCCATTACTTTATCAATAGTTTGACACTGTTAGTCCACATTTCAACAGTAATCAGATTATAGGGCAACCTAGGATGCCAAACCACTCAATGCACAATGAAGGGGTCCAAAATGAAGGGGTAGGAAGAGATAGAAAAAGTCATGCACCTGATAGTGAAACTACAAGCACTAATAATAAGATACATTTACAACCTGATGGTGACACGTAAGTTCATTACAAACTTTCTAACTTCTTCAGTAATCATATTTTTTTAATGTCTACAGTAATTACTTTTAACAAATTCTTTTTTTGTTCTTAGTTTTGTTCCATATCAGGGTGTAGTTCAGAAAATTGTTGAAAGCTTTGCAGGTAAGTACCCACGTCCTTGGACCATGTGGGAGAAAGTTCTACAATCTAAGAGAGACATATGGTTTAATAAGTTTAAGGTTAATTTTCTGTACAACGAATTTGGAAGTCGTCATTAGATTGTTTGAGATGTTTAATATTTACTAATATACTTCAACTTTGACACAGAAACACTACTACTGGCATCCAGACAATGAAACTCAGATACGGTGTAACTTTTAGTACAGAGGTGCAACTCGACTTAGGGACATTCTTGGATGTACTAGGAAGTACAACAAAAAGCCAAAATGGTTAACATCTAGTGTTTGGAATTAGATGCTTAAATAATGGAGTGAGGATGACAAGTTCAAGAAATTGAGTCAACAAAATAAAAAGAATAGATTGAGTGATGCTGAAGGTTTTGATCCTTCGTTACATACATGTGGCTCAATTCCGATTAGTGAAAGGAAAAGGCGCCTGGCAAGGAATGTGATTATTAATAAGCGTATTTCTTATATATAATATATGGTATGGATTGAGGTTTTCATCCTTGTTTATATTTAATTACTCGTTACTTTTTTTTTCTTAGGCCAAAACACTAGGTAGGGAACCCACATGTGAGGAATTACTTAAAGACACTCATTGCAAGGTGAAAGACAAAACTTTTGTGAATAAAAAATCTGCAAAAAAATATATAAGTTTGGCACATTTTGTTCAAAAATTATTCATATGTTATAATTGTAGGTTTAGTATGAAATAGTTTTATTTTTGGCAATTTTCACGAGGATCATCACAATAAATGGCAGGAGTACTCTCAAGCTGCAACTCAAGGGAGCTCCCAACTGTCACCTATGACCCAAGAAGATTTTTGGATTAAGGAAAATTTGGACAAAAAAGGTCGTGTATACGGTTTTGGCACGGAGGGGTCAAGTTGAAGAAATTAGCTAAAATTGCAGCTGCTCGTCACTCATTAGCTGAGTATTTTGATCCAAGAGAGCAAGCGCAACTCCTCAATCAGAGTATAACCAAGCAAGCAGAGGCTATAAATCAAATTGCTAAGAAACAGGGGAAGACAAAGCGCATGTTAAAAAAAGTTTTAAGATTTTTTAAAGGACAAAGTGCAGGTTCTTCCAACCACATCAACTTGAACCCTGATGATGAAGAGGACTCCCAAAATGACAATGGCGATGATCCCACAAATTTATCTGACTCTAATTAGTTTATATGATTTGCGTGTAATTTATGTGATCTACTTGTAGATCCAAAACAATTGTTTTATGAATGTCGTGATTAATATTTAATTTAGCACCTTTTTTTGCCAGATATAAAACTTTATATTTGGTAATTATTACATGTCGTAATATATTCAATTTTTTTTGGTTTTCAGAACCAAAAATTTTAAAAAAATTTTTTTTTTGAAAGGGGGGACAGAATTTCCCCTCCCCTCTGCTAAACAGACTGCGCTAGAACCATTGTCCCACGACATCACGGATGGGGGTTTCCCGTCGGAAATTTCATCGGACACCGTCAGTCTCCGTCGGACTGTTTTCTACAATGAGCTGAATTCCGATGGGACATTTCGTGTCGTATTATCCGTTAGAAAGCCATTTTTCCGCCGGAAAAATGCCCTTTTTCCTTCGGAATTTCTGTCGCAGATCAGATGTATTTTTGTAGTATAAGTGACTTGCTCATTAGCAAGCTATCAAGAGAATCTTTCGCTACCTACATAGTATAAGTGACATGTTCCTTTGCTATCATAATGGGAACCTTAAGTTGAGGGGATACATGAATGCTGATAAGGGTGGTGATCTGGATCAGGCCAGTCAACCTCAGGATACGTATTCACCGTAGGCGGGGGAGCCATATATTGGTGCAGTAAGAAACAAGACTATATAGCACTTTCAATTATGGAAGCAAAATATGTTGCTTGTTGCCTCGCCGCTCAGGAGGCTATATGGCTAAAGAGTTTTCTCCAGGATCTCAATCTTGCGCCTAGAGTTGATGATCCTGTAGAAATAATGTGTAATAATACTGCTGCCACTCAATTTACTAAAGATCCGAAGTTTCATAGGAAAACTAAGCATATAAAGAAGCATTATATTTCGTTCAAGACACCATAAAAATGGAAGAAGTTGCCATTAAGTATATGTCTACAAGTAAGATGATAACAGATCCTTTAACTATGCCTATTCCTAGGGACGTGTTCAAAGCTCATGTGATGAATTTAGGTTTGCGTAAGACTTAGTTTTTGGATGTATCGAAGTATATGATGGACATATTTTAGTGTATTAAGTATTTATGAAATAAAGCTTGATGTTTCTTTTCAATCATTCATAAATATGTAATTACGTAACAAGGCACATTGAAGTGTCACCAGGCTTCTGATTGGCATAGTCACATAGACAATCGCCTTACCATTTGAGTAGTGGGTAGGATGAGATGTAACAATATTAACATTAGAAGTGCGCAATATTGTTGTATGAATGATAAGTTATATCTAGTACTCACCTTAGTAAGTCTAAGATGAGACTTTTGTAAGTCAAATATGAAATACCATGATTTCATATTGAAGCCTTATAGCGGAATCTTGAGTGCCAAGATTAACATTAGGTATGTTGATCTAGTGGCTTAGGGTTTTTTATAGGTAAAAGCTATTACAATTCGCATGACATATAAGTGTGACATGCCCAGCTTAATGGGAGAGAAGCTATGCCACACTTTCATACTGTGTGTGCTAGATGTTGGCCCATTTGATGAGTGACAAGTGAATTCCTTTTCCTTGTCACTATGTGACCTCCATTGACAATGCTATTTGGCTTAGAATTATGATATGAAGTCAAAGCTTGATGTTGCTACCTTAGTGTGTTTTCTAATGACTACGATGCATACAGTTTAGCGGAACATAATAGGAAAGTAGTTAGGCTAAGATTGATTATTTTAATTGTTTGAGGAAGAATCATTTCCCCATTACCTTATTAAGCCCGAATGATTATATTCAGTATATAATCATTTGATATATCGATATACATAAAGGGACAGTGCCTGTCATTGGTGATGTTTTAAATATTTCGAGTATCCTTTTATATGAAAGTGTTATGTTAGTTAGTTGGTGACTTGATGTAACACTAATAGCTTATTTTTGGTCACACACTGCATTCCCAGTATAAGGCATGAGGAGATTTGTTGGCAGACGGATATGTAATTTGTGGTTTCTGTGACCGAGTGGGAATTGTTGACCAAATGAAGGGCCATAATAATTAGCCCCATTAAGAGGGTAGTTAAAGAATGTTTAATGAAGTATTAATCATGCCTTTTAATTCCTTATTATCAGTTTAAGCTTAGTGCTAGTATTTAAGGAGGATCAGGTTAGAGATTGATACACAACAACTTGAGCAAACAATTTCCTAGATCTATATCCACTCTTTGCTCTCCCCGTCACACTAATCTGGCCATCCTTTGGGATTTGAGTTTGGGGTGTGAACTTTTTGATGACGCTAGTAACCAACAAATTGTGGGTAGTCAACGACAGACAGATACAAGCTATTTTCACAACGAGGTGGACCCTCAATTTCCAACAAAAACAAAAGGAAAGAACCTACTAATATCTAACCTTAGGATACTTATTCAAATATTAACAATCCAATCACAAGTGGACAAAAAATTAAAAGCCAATTATGAATCATAAATGCAAAGGCTCAATGAATCCTTCTACACTAAATTAGAACTATACCAAAAAGGGGTAGAAAAGGTTGATGTAGTAATTTCGAAACATTCCCCCTCTCCACCCCCCCACTAGGTTTCTAGGATAATTGGATTGGCTTTTTTTGAGATGGTTAAATTTACCAATTGTTATATAGTACACCTTAGGATACGAGAGTATGGTACCCACTATTGGTCCAACTCAAAAGCCCAACGACAATTAGGAAGCACAACCTAGGAAGGATGCACAACCTGGACAAAAAATAAATATTTTGTCTTGGTAAACTTTTACAATACAAGTAATGTGGTGGTGTTGTCAATAGTTAAGCTTTGCATCTTGAGTCCCAAGTTCGAGCATGCTTAGTGGAAGTTGTGATTTGTATTGAAATTTTTTTACAATGTCATGCTTTTTTCCCCAAATTTTGGTTATTCTTTAAAAAAAAAACGAAAATCTATTTGTCAAAGTTCCACTCCCAATCATATGTTGTCCACCAAAATTGATCACTAAAAACTAAACTTTTGTTAACTAAAAAGTTCATGATTGTATTTGTCAAAGTTTTGTTCCCAATCAAATTTTGTCCACCAAAAATTGTTCACTAAAAACTAAACTATTGTTAACCAAAAAAACTTACCTATTATTCACGAAAATGTGTTCCATTATAAACTAAAAATTAACCTAATATTTACTAAAAGATAAGACAACCTATCGTACACTGAAAATAAATCTGTTGTCCACTAAAATTAAATGTTTTTTTTTCTGCCATTCTTTTTTCTCCAAATTTTGGTTGTTTATTAAAAAAGAAAAACTATATTCTATGTTTCCCAAGTTTCGTTCCCAATCATTTTGTCCATCAAAAGTTGTTCACTGAAAACTAAACTATTGTTACTATTTTTTACTAAAAAGCGAACCTTTTGCTCCTGAAAATGCTTTCTATTATACACTAAAAATTAACCTAATGCTTACTAAAAGATAACATATTGTACACTAAAAATAAATGCATTGTTCACTAAAAATTAAAGTTATTATACTATTATTCACTAATGATTAAAGGTATTATTCATTAAAAATTAACCTAATGCTCCCAAAAAACAATCTATTGTACACTAATATTAGCCTATTGTTCACTAGAAATTATTGTTCACTAGAAATTAAAGTATTGTTCACTAAAACATAACCCATGATACACTAAAGAATAACCTATTGTACACTAAAAATTAAAATATTCCTATCCAATAACCTTGCAAAATTTAAAGTATTATTCATCAGTCATTTTTTTCTCTATCCTCATGGAGTTCTCAATCTCAATCTCAATCTCAAATAATAAAACATTACATATATTTTGAAGTGAATTTGAAGTAGATAAAGATTAAAGAATAGAAAACAAGTCCAACCAAAAAAAAAAAAAGCCCAGAAAGAGAACTAGATAACACTAAAAAAATAAGACAAAGTACATAATATGCCCAAAAAGATTCAACCCCACAACTTTTACAATGCCCAGTCTTCATCACCCTCATCAACCTCAATATCCAAACGTTCCGTATTAAATAGAGCTATAAAAAGAAAGGGACACAAAGCAAATCAATAATATATCTTAACAACATATTCAAGTACACAACAAAATAAAGCCATTAATCTACGTACGAATCAAATTTTTGGCAACCGTATGTTCTTCAACTTCAGCTTCTCTACCTTCCACAATGCCGGAGTCCATTTTATTATTCGGATTTCACACAATGCTTGCTAAAATATATCATACAAATGAAAAGACTGATGCATCAACCCGCCTCAACAGAGGAAGTCACAGATTGGTTGATAACAGAGCCCACTTGCATCAACCCACAAGAAAACTGTGATCACGAACACTGGAGGTCAGTGGTTGCCAATTTCTGTAGCTTCCAACCCATATAGTACTTCCAAATCCAAATAAGGGTTCCTGCAATAGACAAGTACCTGATGTCAAAACCTGTTTTGCAAAACCCATGCCAGCTTCACGGACAACATGTTTCTGGGTATGCAGATTTTCGTTCACTGAAGGCCTTGATTCTGGGTATGGCAGCAAGCTCCAGAATTCTGGTTGTGGCGGCAATTCTTGATAATGTATTGTCAACAATGGAAGTTCTTGATCGCTTAGTCACAAAATCCACTTGCATCAACCCAAAAATCAGAACCTGCTAACCTGGAGAATTGATGAAACTGCATGAGTAACCACCCATTCGAATTTTTTAATTATTTTTTGAGTTTAAAAAATAATTAAAAAAAAAGGTGTTGATGTGGTAGATAAATGTGTCGCTGACATGGCCCGGGAGCATAAACTCCCGGGTGTATATAATAAAATGCAGTGAAAGGGGGTGTTTAAAAAAAATCTAACCAGCATAAAATTGGC
>JACYFF010031958.1:38461788-38513216 GCA_017589665.1 Selenicereus undatus | reverse complement strand
TATGAATAACTACCGATGTAATTAAGCAATAACACAACACAAAAAAACACAACCAATAATATTGGATTAAAAGGAGAAACACTTATACGACAATAGCTAGGCAAACGAACTAAGGACAAACGAACCAGTCCATGAACAAAACTACACTACCAATGAAACTCAAATGTCATGCCCACCTGACACCATTGATTTTCCTTTATCCAATGCATTCTGAGCACACTCTTGATTCAAATACTGGGTTCCTAAACAAATAAACAAATGACATATAGATATAAAATTCAGAAATAGTAATAGACAAATTAAGAAATGTTGACTACTTATTTTTTTCTAATGAAAAAAACCAAAGCTATTAATTGAGTACTCCAGCACAAAAGACCGAGTAATTATAATGACTACACATACACCAGAAACATTGATACAAGCACAACACCATCAGTGCAGCGACCAGCTAAAGAAGCATGAACACTATTTCAAAAAGTGAACAACACTATAAATAAATTCGTGAAAGATGTGAATTCATTATTTTAAAAAGCAAAATAAATTATGAATATATGATAATGAACAAAGATACGATAGATGAATAACAATAGGACACTCACCGCATATGTCTTCATCACCCTCATCAGCCTCAATATCCAAACGTTCCGCATTAAATAGAGCTATAAAAAGAAAGGGACACAAAGCAAATCAATAATGTATCTTAACAACATATTCAAGTATACAACAAACTAAAGCCATTAATCTACGTACGAATCAAATTTTTGGCAACCGTATGTTCTTCAACTTCATCTTCTCTACCTTCCACAATGCTGGAGTCCATTTTATTATTCGGATTTCACACAATGCTTGCTAAAATATATCATACAAATGAAAAGACTGATGCATCAACCCGCATCAACAGAGGAAGTCACAGATTGGTTGATAACAGAGCCCACTTGCATCAACCCACAAGAAAACTGTGATCACGAACACTGGAGGTCAGTGGTTGCCAATTTCTGGAGCTTCCAACCCATACAGTACTTCCAAATCCAAATAACGGTTCCTGCAATAGACAAGTACCTGATGTCAAAACCTGTTTTGCAAAACCCACGCCAGCTTCACGGAGAGCATGTTTCTGGGTATGCAGATTTTCATTCACTGAAGGCCTTGATTCTGGGTATGGCAGCAAGCTCCAGAATTCTGGTTGTGGCGGCAATTCTTGATAATGTATTGTCAACAATGGAAGTTCTTGATCGCTTAGTCACAAAATCCACTTGCATCAACCCAAAAATCAGAACCTGCTAACCTGGAGAATTGATGAAACTGCATGAGTAACCACCCATTCGATTTTTTTAATTATTTTTTGAGTTTAAAAAATAATTAAAAAAAAGATATTGATGTGGCAGATAAACGTGTTGCTGACATGGCCCGGGAGCATAAACTCCCGGGTGTATATAATAAAATGCAGTATATGTTGTAATGAAGTATACTAAACAGGAGCGAAGGCCCCGTCACACGTTTATTCAGCGCATGTTTGCAAGAAGGGTATACAATGCTCTTGTACCCGAGTGTTATGATATAATTTACCATAATTTTACGGAAACTCATTTTAAGGAGAATTGAGCCTTTATCTCTTTATGAAATCAAACATTATAATATTAAACTACTATGAGTAACAATTTGACTGTTGAAGTTAGAAAAATGTCATCTTAAACGTAGTATAACAATTGTAAAATTTCTATATGACACATATAAAAACTCACTTCAATTACTTGGATTGAGTGGTTGATGACTTTGCTTTATATTTAGTGAAATGTTCGCATTCTTAATGTCATATTGAATATACAAAATTATGATAAATATTTCGCTAATGGCTTAGACTTATGTTGACAAAACGCAACTTGTGTGGAATTATTTGATGAACTAATGAAAAAAAGGAAATAAATGCACAATTTAGTTACCTCTACGCAGATGTTTTAATACTTTTATGTGATATTATTGTTTTTGGGAATAAATAAAAATTTTGAATAGTCAATTTGAAATGATTTTTTTTAAAAAAAAGGGAAAAAAAGATACTATTCTCTAAGATTTTACATAAAAAAACATGAATAAGAGATCAAAGTGGAAGTAATAAACACGAGAAAAACTTGACTTTTAAATGCCAGAATGTGAATTTTACCCACATAAATTATTATTTAGGTTTTTATTTATTTATTATAACTATCTGCTTATTGTAAAATAGGTATTGATTAATCAATATATGATGAAGGCTATTGTTATTTAGCAAAGATTCTCTATTGAAAACCTACAGGCTTGGTAGCTTGTCGTACATAGAAGAAAAACATGTACTGTAAACTTTAGAAAGTTTGCTTTATTGCAATCAAGATAGATAAGAGGGATGATATTTATAACACAAATAACAAGTTATTAGTGACCACTTTTTTTTGTAGATGATAACAGTAAGCAATGAATCGGTGAAATAACAAGTCCTTCGTATTTAAAAAGCTCTTTAATAAACAATGATGGAAACATATTATTTCTCTCGATCCCTAATAAAGGTTGAATCAATAGTAATGGTAGAGCCTATCATCAACAATCAATAACGAAAGACTATGTGCACATTGTCATTGACATAGGCAATGGTTATTGCAATTAGCACAGGATAGGTATAATGGCAGAATGAGTTATTCTATAGCCTTTTGTGATATATAAATATCTCGTTGAGGAGATGCAATTGTACTGCTGCTGTCAGTGAGAAATTAATCGTTATATCTCTAGTTTATTATTTTTAAAATCATTTTGAAATTTATTGTGGAATATTTTAAGAAAAATAAATACATTTACAGTCCATTCGAGTTATATAATATATTCACGTCTCATTATGAAATGTAAAATTAGAGAAACTAAAGTCCAATGGCGACCTAAAAATAGTCAAACAGTACATTTTGAACCATGTTTTAGAAGATGTTGTGAAATTTTGTAACCATGACTTAATATTTGTTTGGCATCTAAATTTCTAACGTGCCATTATTAATGGTTTAAGTGTCCGATTAAAATGACACTTCAGATAAAATATTAATGCAACAGTAGATAAGGTGTTGGTTTCAACTTTCAACAATGCAAGTAACATTTCATTCAACATTTAATAATAGTTATTTACAATGTGTCCACACATTTATTTTTTAAGAATGAAAGATTCTTTACTTATTGTGATATTACATGCGTCAAAATAAAAAATTCAAAGTATTTATGCGACTCGAAGCTCCTCTCACGACGATCTCCACCATAACCACTGCTGTAAACCACCAGTACATCACCATAGTGGAAGCATCATCAGCGTCACTAACTCACTAGCTATATTTGGTAATAAATATTGAAGTAGAAGTTAGTGGTTTGTGGTGGTTAAAATATTATGGATCACTATTTAAAAGTGTTCGGTAAGTAGTAGATGAGGTACTAGTTAAAAATATTGGTTAGAGGTTTATATAATGTTTTTCAAAAAGTAATGAAAGTAGCTTTTAAGAACTTCTACCTAGTGGTTGCATTGTAAATTGCATAATATTTCTGTTTACTTACTAAAAACCTTTATTTGTTGTGCCTTTTTTAGTCATTTTACATAAATCTGCTATTTTAACAGTTATATTTACCAAACGCATTTATTTGAGATCGCTAGTTGAACAAATAACCATTAACCACTAGTGGGTCACAACTAATTGCTAGTAAAACCACTAACAGTTAGTAAAACAGGTAACCATTACTAAACAACTAATTTTACAGAATACATCTACTATCTTCATCTTCATGAACGCTGCTCTCCTTTTTTTTAAAAAAAATCTTCACCTTCATGAACGCTACTGTCCTTTATGGACTCTAAGTATAAGCCGTGTTCGGCAATAGTATTTTGGATAACATTTAGTATTTTGACAAAGTCATTACATTAATTGGTTAACTTTTAGTGTTCGGTAAACAAGTATTCTGACTAGCATTTCAAGTAGTGTTTAGCGTTTTTGAAAAGCTAATTGTATTAATGTTTGACATTTAAAAGTAGTGTTTCATATTTTTTAATCAAAAAATATCCTTTTAAAATTTTATCTTTAGAAATTATCTATATCCTTTTATGTCAATTTACATTAGTCAGCTAGCATAACAGCTAAATTTACTAAACACATTAGTTTAAACCGTTCATCTAAATAGTCATCTGCTAACAGTTAAATTGAAACGCTATCCGCTATCTAAACAACTTTCCGCTATCTGAACCGTTATCCGCTACCTAAACAGCTAATTTTGCCGAACAGGGCCAGAGTGCCATCCTTCAAGTGGTTGCAACTGTTTAGACCAATTAAAATAATTTTTAAAATTGACCAATTAAAAATGAATTAAGTGCCTTGACATGGCAACCTATGCTGTCCAAATACATCGGTTCTGTTTGGCAATTACTTAATAACTATTATCTGATTACATTAGTTGTTAGCTGTTAGTTCATTGTGTTAGCAATTTGATTTAACTGATTACATTAGCTATTTATAAAAAAAAGTATTTGATAAAATTAGTTGTTTCTAACACGTCTAATTGGTAAAATCCTACTTATGCCCATAACATAATTTCATTATTTTTTAACAATACAATTGTTTTTATTGCATATATTTTTTTTTTTCAACATGAATTGTGAATTATGAATTGTGACTTATGAAATATATAGAATTAAATTTGTATCTTCACCAAAACTTGATGTTTATTATCACAATATTTTTGTATAATTTAAATTAATTTAGTTTTTAGTAATAATTGAAAATTTTATGATATGATAATATTTAGAACATTGTACATCTCAAAAGACTAATTAACCTACTTATTTATTAAATTGAAGAAAATATTTAAATTAAAATCATCAACTTCTTGGATGTAAAGTCTTAAGGATCGCCATCTTATCTGAGTTGTTGAGTTGGAGGGGAGTAGAGAAGAGAAAGAAGCTAGAAATCGTACAAACAAAATGAACAAATGAGCATCACATTAGCAAAGAAGTAGGATTTTTGTTTTGAACATCATTAAATATAATTTTGACAAAAAGAAAGGGGTAATATGGTAATTTTCGTATTGAATAGTGAAAAACTCTTACAAATGCTCATCCAAAGAACTTTTTATAAATGAGCTTTTTATAAATAAGCTTTTTATAAATTAGCTTTTTTGGTACAAAAAGCTAATGCAAAAAGTTATTTAACCAAACAACTCAAAGAACTTTTTAACCAAGGTTAAACAGGTAATATCCACCAAAAGCTCCTTTTGGCCCCCAAAAAACTGCTTACCAAATATGACGATCACCTTTTCTAGATAGTTACAATACAGAAACAAATTGTATACAAAGAAACAAAGCCATTAGCATGAAGTGATGAGGCAAAATTAAATGACATAGAGCCTATTAGAAAATAATTGGCCCTAAGAATTTTCGAAAAGAAAACTGTTGAGAAAACTCATATAAATAATAGAGTGTGTAATTCAGACTTGAAAAAAAAAGCTTATATACATCAATGTACTTGTCAAAATATTGCAATAAATACGATGTAAACTAAAAAATAAGACAAATAAATAAAATTTTTTAAAACTGAAGATGATCTGATAAGTTCATTTTATGGTAATACTGTTAAAATTTAATTAACAATATAAAACGATTGCTTGTATCAATTTTTAGTGAAATAATGAGCACAAACTAAACAGGCAAGAGTTGAACTAGTGGGGGATTTTTGGTTTTTTAAGTAGAGAGTAGACTTTTTATGTACATGGAGAAACCATGTGAGATGTATTTCAAGTCCTTCTCTACACATACCTCAAGGGGAAAAACGATCGGTTTTACTTCAGTAATCCTACTCCCTGTAACCTAGATATGGAAAAATATTTGAGTGAGAACTAAATTGTGCAACTAACGTAACGTCTATACAAAGATTCACAAAAACCCGAACCAAAAAAACACCTCTGTGCTGCCTTTTCTGTCTCTGCCCAAATCTCCTCTTTCTCTCTCACCGACCCTACTCTTCACTTGGCTCTCCCTTTCTCTCCGCTACCCAAGGGCGATTTCTCACCGGAAATCAGCCCAACAGTGTCGAAATCTAGTATTGTATATCCTTTGTCTCGATAATCTTCAAGGAAGCGAGCATAAGACTGTTAGTTTCGCGGTTTTGGGAGGACCCCTTTGCTGAAGAAAGAGAAAGAGCTCGTTTTAATGCCCTGAAATGCTGAATATATCTTGAAGCTGATCTGGGTATCTCGCATCTTGATGGGATTTCATGAAGTTCTTGCGGATTTTCCAGCTTTATGCATCTAATTTTGCAATGTGAGTGAAAGAGAGGAAGTTGGGTTTGATCTTTTTTGATCATGGTGGCTGCCATTTCGACTGCTCCGCCAGACCCTAAAGCATCTTCACAAGGTGGTACAAGGCCGCCATTGTTGCCGTCAGAGAGAGAAAATGGAGTTCATCAACAACGCAGAAGGCCAAGAGCGAGAGAAGTCCCTTCAAGGTACATGTCCCCTTCTTCTTCAACTACCAGTACAACTACTACCACTACTACTTCAACCTCAAGTTCTTCGGCTTCGTCATCGATATCTAGGAGATTCCCCTCCCCTTTAGTTTCAAGAACCCCTAGCGATGCATCAACAACTCCTAAAAGGTCCCAATCTGTGGACCGAAGGCGACCTGTCACTCCTAAGCCTACCCCCGTGGCCAATGCTGCTGAAATCTCGGCTGCCACTAAGCTCCTTGTCACGTCTGCTCGGAGTTTATCGGTTTCGTTTCAAGGGGAGGTGTTTTCCCTTCCGGTTAGTAAGACCAAGGCTGTGAATCAGGGTGCTATCAATGCTAGAAAGGTGACCCCTGAAAGGAGGAGGAGTGTCCTTTTGCGGGGTAAGATTGATGGAGGAGGAGGCGGAGATCAGGTTGAGAACTCCAAACCTGGGGATCAGCATCGGTGGCCTGCTCGAACCCGGCAATTTAATACGCCTTCAACAAGTTTGGATTGTTCTAATGGTGAGAATAAGGAGTTTCTGGGGTCTAATGTGGTGGCTAGGGCCTTACGTGATTCCTTACTTGATGAAAGCAGGAGGGCATCATTTGATGGGATACTGAATCTGGACTCAAACAATGCTGATGTCTTGAGTAGGATAAGAGGTACCACGGATACGAATTCTGTTAATGAATCTTCGGTGCCTTCTGATCTTACTGCTTCAGATACAGAGAGCATTTCTTCTGGTAGTACTTCTGGGGCACCGGATACAAATGGTGGGTCCCTGACACGAAGTGGGTCCCGTGGGATTGTTGTCTCAGCGAGGTTCTGGCAGGAGACTAATATGCGGTTAAGGCGGCTGCAGGATCCTGCATTGGGGTTGTCATCCAGTCCTGTATCGAAATTTGTTGCCCCTCCTAAGGTAAGCCAGTCAAGAAAGTTTAGTGATGGCCCTATGTCTTCTCCTAGGACAATGTCATCACCTATTCAAGGGACAATTAGGGCGGCATCACCAAGTAAGCTGACATCAGGTGCATCATCACCTATGAGGAGACTCAGTCCGTCCAGGGTGAGAAGTTCCATTGGTGGTCCAGTGACTGGTAGTCCTTGGGATACTCCATCTGTTCTAAGTTATGCAGTTGATGTTCGAAGAGGGAAGGTGGGGGAGAATCAAATTATTGATGCCCACCAGTTGCGACTTCTCTATAATAGACACTTGCAGTGGCGGTTTGTAAATGCAAGGACAGATGCTACTTTGTCGGTTCAAAGACGAAATGCAGAGGTATGATTCCATTGTCCGTGCTTTCTTTGACTTGTCTTTATTATTGGTATTGCAGTACCGACTGTCCATTTTTTATAAGCTAAAATATTTTCCCCAATGTATAAACTAATGCAACTTCATGCTTTTTGGAAACCCTTGATTCATATGCCAACCCTTTCAGTGCAATTAACATCTTTCTCCCTGTACGGGAGCAGGAAGGCTTCACAATAATTTTGCCCACAGAAAAGCTCATTAACTTGATGGAAGAGAGGGTAGTACAATGGTTTTAGTTGATGCGTACAGCATGCTTGTGCTTTACATGATGTACACTTCATAACATGAAAACATGGTTTGTTAGATGGTTGTTCCTCTCTTTTGCTACCATATATGGCCATGTTTTGTTCTTCATCCTAGACAGTAATGGCTGATTTTTTCCCCGTATTTGTTCAATCTCCTGCAGTCTGTCCATTCATTAATGAAAACAGCAAGAATTGCAGTTGCTTGATTTGCTGGATGTTCTTAAAATGGAAAGCCTTTTCCATGAATGAAAATGGTTTGAATTTTCTCGGAAGTTACAGGATCTGGTCGGAAGAGCCAGAAACTGAGAAATCATGACCTTTCGTAATTGTCTTTTAGGTGCAGTCTGATTGAAATTGACTTATTTCATGTGATATATATGGTTTCCTTGGGTATTTAGGGACATAAATTGTTTAAGGATATCATAACTTGGATCTCGTAGAGGTCTGCACATTTCCCTTTCAGAACTTAGGAAAAAGTTGGTTTTGTTGGGAATGGTGCTGCACATGTATCCCAGATATTTGCAAATTTGTTTGATTCTTGTGAAATAAGATGCGAGAGATAGAATAAGCGCAGAACATATTGCTCATGAGAAGCTTTGGCTGTTCAGTTACCACGTACTGTACCCCATAGTAGATCTTGTGCATTTGATGTATACCAGATAAATTAGAGTGACAGCAGACTTATTCCTGTTGCAAATCTTAGTTTAAAAAAGCCCGCCTGAGGCACGCCTAGGCGCGCCTCGGAGTGAGGCTACCAGGCCAGCGCCTTGGAGGGGATGAGGTGCGTCTCAAGGACGCGAGGCTATATTTTTTGCTTTTTCTTCTTTTTCTTAGCCTTACCTTTACCTTTTTTCATCTTTTCCTTCATTAGAAGCTAAAAGGTGAGCTAAACTTATACCGTCCGTATGCGCATTGGGGAACTACAATGATAAGATAACATATCTTAAGGTTATTTGTGGTATTAGTAGTCATATTGATATCTAATCACATTTTAATGCATTTATTTAACTTGTTTCTACAAAATATGCTTTGTGAAATATGAAATACTTTTAAAAAAATTTGCATAGAAGTGCGCCTCGCATCCATGATGCGTGCGTCTTTGCATCGCGCCTCGCGCCTCACGCTTTGGGACCCTATGCGCCTCAATGCGCCTCGCGCTTTTTTAAACTAAGTTGCAAATATGGCATTTCTATGAGCTGCGATACTGACACATGTAGCCAAATACTAACAAGCAGCACATCCACTGAGGATTGTGCTTTCTATATCTAGAATCCTATTCTAACACAACAGTTGAGATGAGGAGGACGACCAAGGTGAGAAGACAGGGGAACAAGTGTACTGATAACTGCAACTGCTGCTATTTTTTTCATTTCAATCTTCTTGCCTTCCTATATTGCACTGATTTCCTTTATATTCCATTTGAATCTTCTTTCCTTGTTATATATTGATTGTGTTAGAGATCTAAAAGGATTTTCTGGGGTACTTGTGGTTGCTCCTAGATTCTATCTTCATGGGCTTATCTTAGGAATATTTTAAAGTGTCTTCCTACGTATAGATATATCTGACATTTAAAAGATCAGGGTCTAAGGTCTTATTCTAGACTTGGTTACCTATTTATTCTATATCTATCTGACACTTCTTGTTTGGCGGCTCTTGGTTAACAAAGGAAGGATCTTGCTGGGATTACTTTTTTACTTCCGTGCAATTTGGGCTTGAAGTTGTTTAAATGCAACATTCATTACAAATATTCTTCCAAAATACTTGAAGCATCCAACTGTCATGTACATTAGATCCTGTATGTATCTGGGAGAGTTGTGTCTGATGTGGGGTTTCCATGTAAACTGAGAAGTTTTCGATTGCCACAAAAGATGAAAATGGCTGTTGTTTCTTCTTGCTGTAGCATTTACTCTTTCATAGTGTTTGTCGCTGGGAAATGGCACCCACTAGAATTTGACAACCAACAAGATTCTTTGTGACTGCAAAAATCTATGTGCTAGACCTTATCAAGTTGCAGTGACACTAATATTTGAAAAGTATTTTTTTTCAGAAGAAAATCGAAAGTTATGGGTGATGCATGTCAGGAATAAAGGGAGAAAACATAGATATGGACTATTAGGAAATATTCTATCTTTTAGGAAGTTTTTATATTTTTCATTATTTTTGTGTTTTATTTCATAGCATATTTTAAGATGGCCAAAATAAGATATTAAGTGTTATTTCATCAAGATTTAGTTTCCTAATTTATTAGGATAATATTAGGCTATATATTTTTATCCTTTTCTAGATTATATCTTATCATTTGGGCTTACTAATGCTAGTTAACCTCTTGGCTATATAAACTCTTTTATGTAATTGGAGAAGGCATATTATGAATGATATTGATTAATTTGAGTGAGTCTGTCTTTCTCTGTGTGAGAATTTTTTTCGTAGGAATTGCTTTTAGCGTGTCCAACACCAATTATTCTCTTTGTAGGAATTGCTCTCAAAGTGTTCTACATCAATGGGGTTATGTTTGCATAGTTACTACCCCTAATTTATTAGTACGCCTTAATTCATTTCTGCGATGCTTATCCTTAGTTTTGCCCCTCAAAATGTGTTCACAAAACCTTTCTTATATAAAATGTTTTCACAAAATCTTTCTCTTATAAAATGTTTTCACAAAATCTTGTTTTGTGGATCTCTTGGAATCTGCCTCTCAACGGGCAGTCATGTCGGTTGAGGTAAGGTTGCCTACATCTGGATCTTCGCAGATCCCGCGAAAGCGGGACCCACACTGGGAGGTGTTGTTGTTGTTGGTCTTAGGAAAATCTGAGGGCAGGGAAGAGGGTGGGGGAAGGGAAGAACGTTTTTTTTCATTGTGTTAGGACTCATGAAAAATAGAAAGACAAAAAAAGCAGATAGAAACTTATTTGCTTTATTGCATTGAAATTTCCGTCAAAATCTGAAAGGAAATGTTGAAGAAAGTCTTCTATACTCATCCCTGATTATCGCAAAATATCCAAGCTTGTTTCTTAGAACAATTGGATACATCGGCCCAGCCCCCCCCCCCCCCCCCCAAAAAAAAACTCTAGCTCAGACCCTAGCTATAGCCACCCTCTATTTATTGCCAATGCACTTATTGATCCTTGGCAATCAGTCAAGTGCCATCTGCATAATTTGAGTTGAAGCAGTGGTCTGGCATACCTGTATGCAGAGTCACCCTTTTATTTTTTCCTGTACTTGAACGCCATTACAATTGGAGTTGTGGTCCAGGTATGTGTTGAAATTAGTTTAGGGATTTTGAATGAGTTGGAGGCTAAATTGACCATTTTGAATTAGTTGGGAAAAAAAGGGTTAGTCATAGGTCTATTTTTGGGAACGTTTTTGTTGTGTTTAACTGGTTTAACAGCTGTTTTTTTTATAAAAAAAAAAAAGAAAAATTGAGAGTGGGTGGGGGGCTAGGGTTAATACATAGGTTATGGCCGGTGGGCATCTGTCATGCAATAAGTGTCCTTTTTTTTTCCATTTTTCCTTGTATCTTTTCTTGAGACTAAATGTGGAGGGGAGGGGGAAAAAGGCTGCCTCAAAGCTTATTATTATTGATATTATACTTCGCTTGAGGTCCGGCAACGACTTAGCATTGTGACCTTCTGTTCTGAGTTATTCGTTCCTCCACCTGACAGAATATCATGTCATTGGTATGATTGAAATATTAAATTCCTGCTGAGGATGGATATTGCTCTGTTGGGATGGAGTACGGGAATTGCAAGATATTGAGATAATGATATAGGACGCTCTAAGGGCAATTTGTACATTGCCAAAATTCACACAGGAACACACAAACGTCAAATATTTCAATTCAATTCAATTCAAGTCTACTTCGCTAATACATAGCAAATGAGATTAAATAGAGAAGAAATCTAAAACATTAATGAAACAAATAGATACTTAATCAAGGAGATATTATTCACTAGCTAAAAAAAAGATAAATGAAAAGATAATATTCCTAAAAGATAGCCCTATGAATAAAATATTTCGCATGTACAAATATTAAGAGATACTCATATCTTCTTATTCCTCATTTATCCTTCTCCTGCATCATTCTCCCTTGGTTGGGAAAAAACTCATTCTTGAGTTTTGTATAAGAGTAGAATGAAGAAACCAAGCAAGAAACCAATGCCACTTCTCTCTGCAAATGGGAAAACTGTAGTGCTTTTAGCTTCTTAGAAAAGTAGGAAGGCAATCAGTGGACGTAGCTTCTTACCAACTATTAGTTCGCTAGGGATAAAGAAATCAACATGCTCACTTTCTAGTCTTGATAGTTCCACAAACTTAAGCTCTGGATACCAAAACCAAAAATCCCCAGAATTAGGCAGTAGCTTGCATTCAAATGCGGCCTTTTGACATTCCTTGTGGGTGGGAAAACATTTAAATTCGGCAGGTTACACAAATTTTATTAGATGAGTGTCGCTTCGAACTTCTTTACCTTAGTTCTCCTTGTTGAGCATAATTTCATTTATAGATGAAATGATTTGTTGTAGTGCAATCCGAGATGCACATATCTCTAATACCCTTTGACTAATAACTTGAGCAGTAGAGGAAACGTTACTACCCATAGATTGACGAGAGAGTATGGAAACAGTAAATTCCAACAAACGGTCATCCGCTTCAGTGAGAAGACTAACGAGGATGGACTCTATGTATGCAAGCATCATAGAAGAATTATCACTTTTAGTGGATGTTAAGAGATGGTGGAAAATCTCCATGACAAGAGTATCACATTCGAGATCTAACAACACCACATAAGACTTAACTCTGGTCATGAACTCAATGATGCAAAGTCTCTTATAGTATGATTTGTGAGCATTGTCGGGCAGGGCTTGAAAAGATTTTACAATGACTTGAAAGACTTTCTTCATCAATTCATCTTCTATAGGGGAATTAGTTGCCGTAATACGAATAAAGCAAGAGAAATTTGAACATCAAGATCTGCTTGATTTGTTAGCACTTCTAAACTCCCTTTATAGGCACTAGCGCATCTTGTATGGATTTTGAAGGGTTCTGGTATACTTGAGACGAAAGACTTCCAACTTTATCCACAATCTGATTAGATCTTTGGAAGATGATGGGAGAGTTAGCAATTGAGTACCAACTTTTAAGAGTTTACTTAGAAGTTCTCGCTCCAATAGCTGTGTTGGTTTGAGTGTCACCATGACAACGAGTCAGCAAAGTGAAGCAGAAAGCCTCTTAGTAGTTCATCAGTGGTGGTCGAAGTTCCAGACTTTCCACAGCAGCAAAGTGATCCAAGGGTTGATGGAGATAAGATGTCAATCTGTACTTGGGGCAGCGTCCAACACCCATGAAAAAAGAAGGGCTCCTCAAAAACTTTCAGGCACCAACAAAAACACCTGGACAGCAACCAACTGGATTTGAACAGCAGCAATATGGGGCTTCTAGTAGCAACAGCAACAAATAGCAGCTCTGGAACAGAGACAAGGGGTCAAAGGCAGCCAAAAAAAAACACACTCAGAAACCATGGTTTGGAGACGGCCTAAGAGGACGGTTTCTGCCCCGAGGAGGGGCAGCCGGTGGCGGGACGGCACGGCCAAGAGGGTTTTGGCCGCTGTTGATGGCCGAGGCCACAGAACCCTTCAATTGTGAGCAAAGATTGGTATGCAGTCTAGGGTTTAGGGAAAGCTAATTGAGGGTCAAATCGAAGCGTTTCCTTTCAATCGGGATGGGGTTTTGGTCAAAATTAAGTAGGTACTGTAGAATTGAAACCAATTTTGGATGATTTTAAGGAATCAAAATTTGCGGTCTAGGTTTTCGGGAATTTGGGAAAATTGCTAATTAGGGTTTTCGAATTTGGGAATTAGGGTTCCAACTAGCGGTCGAGGATGATTAGTGTGTGGTGGTGGTCGAACAGTCGACGGGTGGAGGTCGGTGTTGGTGGTCAGCCACCCCTGGTTGGCGAAGTCGAAGCCTAGCAGGCATGGGTTTGGGGGTTTCTGGGTTTGGATATTTATATATATCTTTTTTTGGGAACATGAGGGGAAAAAATGGGAAAAAGGAAAACACAAATGGCAGCGGCAAAGATTACGAGCTCTGATACCAAATTATATGTAGGACGCTCTAAGAGCGATCCTAAATCGAGAAAATTCACACAATAACACAAAAATGCTCAAATATTTCAATTCAAGTTTATCTTGCTAATACATAACAAATGAGTTTAAACAGACAAGAAACCCAAAACAGTAAGGAAACAAATAGATGCTTAATCAAAGAGATATTATTCACTAGCTAAAAAACAGATAAACGAAAAGACAATATTCCTAAAAGATAGCCCTATGAATAAAATATTTCACGTATACAAATATTAAGAGATACTCGTATCTTATTCCTCCTTTATCCTTCTCCTACATCAAATAATCTCTTTGTTATTGCTAAATTCATACAGGAAATCGGTGTATGTGAAAAGGGGTGTTTGGACTTGAATAATTGCGGGAAACAAATGCTATAAGTAGGACTGTAGCATGCAACCGAATATTGAAGTGCATTCACTTAATTGCTTATACTTATAGAGGGCTTTTCAATGCGCATGTAATTTTTGTGAAGAAAAAGGAAAAAGTTGGTGCATTGAATGGGAATCTCTTTTCTGTACCATGAATGAAGGGTATTTTATTAGTTTTAAGTGGAAAGTTTGACGATGATGTCATGTCTGGCGTCCAAAAGCAGAATGTTTAAAAAGTTCCATGGGGTGAGAATAAAGGATGTGATATTGAGAAATTGTGTAAAGTTCTGTAGTATGTGAGACCATCCTACAGTGGATACGGTTCATTTCTTGAATGTCATGATGTGAGATTTGTCCTAATTCAAGGCATAGTGCGATCCTTGCGGGATATGGGTAATCTAGTTGGAGGCAATGTATGATTTCAAAACTTTGGTATGTGACTGGGTTTAAACTCAAAGGACCAGTGACTTGCATGTCGATACTCAACATGTTCTTTGCTTAGTAGGTTCTTCATTGCTCTTTTTCATTCCTTGTGTCTGTCAGCATTATTTTTGTATCTCTACGTGGGCATGTGTAGTTGGAGGCACCTTTCAAAGCTTGATCAAGTTCATTCACATTGATGTATTTGATTACGTCTGTATATATTATAATGCATCTGAGATCATTTCCATCTGATTGATGTGATATTTCGTTCTTTTTATTGGATATCTATTTTGGACTTTTGTTTTTAGTTTTTGTAATTGTTTCTGCTTCATTTGATGTTAGTAAATTTGTACGTGTTGAATATTGTGAATTTCTGATGAAATATTTTTGGATCTTCCAGAAGAACTTATGGAATGCATGGATAACAATAACTGCTCTACGTGACTCTGTCAGACATAAGAGAACTCAAGTCCAGTTGCTGAAGCAAAAGCTGAAACTGAGTTCCATTCTTAGAGGACAAGTAAGTATTAATATTATGCTATCGTCTTCAATGGCGATGCTTTTTCCACATCTAATAATTGTTCTTTAAAGTTTATTTGTTATTGTTTGCTGGGTTACCTTTTTTCATTTCATTTCTGATTGCTTGAAACCATACTTGGCGTTCTTTATAGATTGACCTGCAATTTATTTGTGTTAGAAGTATATAACAAATTATACTTCACATTGTTATATGTGATGACAGCCTTATGGTACACCTACCTTGTTTCTGTGTTGGTAACTTGTTTCACAAATTGATGATTTCACAATTTCAACTGAGTTAGTACATGGAGAAATCTCTGGTGCGGTTTTTCTTTACTTCCCTGAGAAGGATCAGGAAAGCCATGAAGCCTCCAATCATGGAGAATATAACTATGTCTACTTTCATCTTCATGCTGACATTAAGGCTGTTCATATGTTTTGGCTTCCTTTGTAAATTCCTCACCAAGTTTTGAACCTTTGGTTATGGGCTTTGGTCAAAAGTGCCTACATTTAGCTTTATTCAACTTGCCAGATTCTGAGATGTTCCAAGGGTGAACTTGAACTTGTATTACTCTATGAGCTTGTCGTAGATGTACCATTAGCCAGAGTTCTATCGAGAGTTGTTGGGATTGAAGTGTTAGATCTACACAATCGTATGCTTTAGAATTGAATTGTGTAAATGCAGCTTCCACCCCTAGAATTGAAGGTCATTGGCCGGTATGATTTTGACTATAAAACGTTAAAGGGAAATCTAGTGAGACATTTTGGTTTACAATATACTTAAAATCGAGGAAAATCTCCAATAATGCTTCATCTGTCTCAAAGAGCCGAAACTAAAACTGGATTTCTTATATTGAAAAAAATTCATGGAGATTATCTGCTAATTATGGGCTGCATCTGTCAAGTTTATGCCAAAAATATGAGCAACTAATCTCTGAGTGACGATTGCGATTGGAATCTGGTCAGTCTCTCAAGTGGAGTGTGTATCTTGATTCATATTGCAAGTCAACAAATAGGAGTCCGAGTAGAGCATTAACAAGAGTACACATGAAGGAAATATGTGGACAAAAATTGAACTCACTGATACTTGAGCGGACTAAGAGCCAGCTTGTTTCTAGATCCCTTTATTTTGATCCCGTTTTTATCGTTTTGGTCTGAGCTTATTCCTGGATAACAATTTGGCATAATTTGCTCATCTCCTATAGTTTATCACTTTTTCTCACTCTAATTGGAGTCAGAGGTTGACTGTGTTTTTTAAATGCATAGAACTCATAGATGCTGAGGTATCTGATATTCTGATACACATTTGGATTTGGAATTCTCCTATTAGATCAGATGAAGGGAGGCCCCTGTAGGACAGAAGAGGATCTGGCATTTGGAACTATTGCATTGTGTGATTCATTTATGACAAAGTGTTCTTGTTGTTTTGGTAATTTTGAGACAACTTTGCGTTATTGGTTGAACTCTTCCCAATGTACGAAATAATCTTAAATATATATGTTTTTGAGTCATTGGCTGAGTAACTTGTTTGCATGCTTTGTTCCCTGACTTTAGATTGCCTATTTGGAAGAATGGTCCCAGCTGGACAAAGACCATTCCAGTTCTTTGCAAGGAGCTACAGAAGCTTTGAAGGCTAGCACTCTTCGTCTTCCAGTGGTTGGAGGAGCAACAGTATGTTGGTGAATTACCCCTACATGAAAATGCGCATAACAGAATCTATCACACAGGTTAATGAATGGCACATTTTCTTTTTGATATTTTCAGGCCAATATCCAGAGTGTGAAGGAGGCAGTTTGTTCAGCTGTTGATGCGATGCAGTTAATCGCATCTTCAATGTGTTCTCTTTTTACAAAGGTATCCTTTCTCCTACTCTATGTGTTCGACTTGCTGCAACTACATTCGCTATTATTCAAATAAACTAGTTTAAATATGAGGCCAATTTAACTTTTTGGCTTTTGAGAGATACATTGGTATCTAAGAGTGTTATAAAAAGTCCAGCAAAACCTTGTGAAAGCTGAGTGTTGATAACCTTAAAGAGTTGTTGTAGAATTAGAAAAGGACCAGAACCATATAGATTGCGAATGACAGGCTGGCAGCATTGTGCACAATGTGCGGTGGCTTTTGTCGTTTTTGTCATTGTCACCTCTTATTGACTACCAAGCAGCAAAAGAAACTGAAGAGGACAATATTTACATCAAGCAGTTAAGAAAAGGAACCATATCATAGTTATATCTGAAAGGGGGGAGAGAGAGAGAGAGAGAGAGAGAGAGAGAGAGAGAGGGAGAGAGTACTAATCGGTCTGTAAGAGGAGAAACTGAACTTGGGAGTTGGAACAGGCTTATCAAAACTGGTAAGCGGTGAATAGGTAGTTTTATCTTGGGGGTATGGCGCAACGGTGTGTACATTGGTCATTGTATTTTTTTATGTGAAAAAGTAGTTGTAAGATGTGCACCTTATTCTTCCAAGTGAAGGGGGCATTTGCTTCGCAGGACTTTGGTTGTTTAAATGAGCTAGAGTGAAATTGCTATATGGGATGTATGAATAAATGGTGGGCAGAACTGAGTTAACTGACCAGTATGTAATTAACGAACAGAATAATCTGAAATATAATGGATTTAAACCTGAAGGAAGGTAACCTCTCCCTAATTAACCAACTGAAAACCTTTTTTGACCAAAATTGATTTTTCTTGGCTATCTGCTGGACAAAGCAACAGGCATGCACATGGACCAAATCTGAAATAATCTGGCCTAAATTTTGTATCAACTTGTTTTGACCTATTGTATGAATGCTGCCTCAAGTTGATCCAAGCAATGCATTTGCAAGCTCTACTGTGCAAACTATGAATAGAGCAAAGATGAATTGAGAAATTCGGGATCATTGAAAGAAAAGAAACGGTAAAGATGAAGATTCTCTGAAATTGATGCTGTTGCCCAGTGGGGCAAACTAAGCGGGAAGGAAATGTGATGGAACTCCCAATTCTCTGCTTCTGTTAGTCACTAATGCTTGACTATTCGTATTAGACCATTGCATATTAAAACAGAGATATAGTTCCAATCGCTGTGGCCTAATATTTAGCTACAAGTTTTCTTTTATGATTGTGTCCCATTTATACCCCTCTAGCTACGTACACACACACGCGTGCGTGTGTATATGTTTGGACCACTGAATAGCAAGGAGAAATTCCATTTACAAGGTATCGGATGTTACTTTTCTGGCTGCTGGAAAATATTCTGGAAAATCGTGGTTGACAATCATTTACAACATGGATTTGCTGACATAGAGAGGGTTAAATCTTGGGTAATCTCTCTGTGCGATGGACTATGCCTGAATGTGTTTATTCCTGTATTTGGTTGAAATTTCTTTTCCTTTTCTGCTACCCCCCCCCCCCCCCTTCAAGAAAAAAACAATGACACTTTTTTTGGCCTTTTGAGGGGAAATATGTCCCTCGTTCTATGTACACTAACTATAATAGAATGTGATGTGCTCTCATATGTCATCAGAGAATGTTGTGTGCCCTCATATGTTATCCTGATCATTATGTTAGCTTGTTCTATACACATATGAGAGCACATTAGGCTCTTCCAAAAGGAGTTTTTCTATTTTATTGCTGAAATTCTCTGTTAAGACATTGGTAGTTGTTAGTTGTTAGATTGGAACAGACTTTGGAAATGGCAAATTCAGCTTTTTAATTTTTTAAAAAAAAAGCTTTTTGGGGTTCCTGTTTGGTTAGGTTGTGTTGTGTATAGCGTGTCTCCTCCACCTCCCCCCCTTTTTTTTCATCCTTCTTTTGGGAGGATTGTTACCTGAAACAAATGACCAACATGGTTCATGCCAAGATGTTGTGCCTTTTGGGCAGTCCTAGTTGGACTCAGTCATGAATCATGATCATGTTGAAGCCTCAACTACTTGAGGTGGGCGTTTGATTAGGTGTCTGACACAGATATTTGTCGTGGAATGGAAATTCTGTATAACATCGACTACTGCCAAAAAGCTGTATGAAATGTCCAAACATGATGCTGCATCCTCCTTTTACTGCCTTGTGAGAAATTACAAAGAATCTTGCACTATTACAGGTGGAGGAAGTGAACTCCTTGATGGCTGAACTGTCAGCTGTAGCTGCGAAGGAAAGGATCTTACTTGGACGTTGCAAAGAAGTATTATCCATGTTAGCAGCCATGCAGGTTCGATTCATTTCTAGGCTTTATGTACCCCTATGCTATATTGCTATGCATGTGTTATTAAATCATCATCTAATTTGCTCTCTTGGTCCGCACCAATGCTGGAAGCAGGTCAAAGATTGTAGCTTGAGGACGCACATATTGCAGCTTAGCCACTCACCAATAGCCTGACAACACGTGTGTAGAACTAATCTTGGATTTGACAATTCTACTCAGACAGGAAAAAAGAATGCTAACATACACACAAATGGGTCTTCACCAATGGTGCAGGAGGCAGCAGCTGGAGATATTAAGCAAGGATAGATGACTTAGTTTCGCGTATTGATTGGCTTGAAGTTCTTTCATTTTGTCTCCTGATGTGTGTCGCATGTCTTTAGTAGCAGCATCTCCAGAGATGGTGTCTTCTTCCCTGTTGTCATCTGTACCATCTCCTTGTTTAGCTGCATGAAGGATGATGTTGATGCGTGTAAATAGTGTAATATCTCAGTCACTAAAATAGTTGCCAGCTTCGGTTTTATACCACTGGAGTGTTTGGTAACAAGCCCTTTTCCCGGCCCTTGGGTTGTTGGGGGGGGGGGGGCGCGGCGCTTATAATGGGTTTTATTTTTCATTAAATTTTTAAAATTTTAAATTTTTTTAAAAATTTTCAAGTTTCGAAGTGAGGTGTCCGGAAATCTCATCTGCTTCGTAGATCATCACTAAACGAAAGACGCTTGTTGTAAGAGGACTAGTTCTTTCCCTCACCATTTCAATACTCCCGAGGCCCGCTAAAACAAGGGCAATCGAATCTGGGAATGAGCAATTTGGGGTTACTGTTTTCTCGTCTTTGTTTTTTTTTTTTTTTATTTTCTTGTTTGGGTAAGGCTCCTTAGAGCAATCCCAATGGTGAGCTCAAAATTTAGCTCACCGGCGGGGTCCTACTATTGTTACATCATTTCTCTCTCCAACTTTTTAGCTCACAATCTTCACTCTCTCCAATGAAAGGCTCATCATTTTGGCTCACGAAATAAAATAATATCAATGGATCTAACACTTAACAATATTTAATTGGTTTAGTTTTTTTTTATTTTGGTTGGTTATTTGGGTTTAATTTTTTTGGGGATAAATAATATGCACATAATAATTGCAAGAGTTCGAAAATAAATAAAAAAATGAACATTGGTTAATATTTGACCAAAAAATTACAATAGTTGAACAATTTTTTTACAAAATTACAACCTCTTTTTAAAATACCAAAAAAAAAAAGAAAATCCAATTATTTGGTAATACAACTAATAGAACAATTTTTTTTTAAAAATTACAACTTCTTTTCAAAAACCCAATAAATAAATAAATAAAATAAAAACTTTAAACAAACCAAAACCAACATTGATAAAAATAAAAAAATAAAAAAAGAAACACAAGAAAAGCAAAAAAATAACATAAAAAAAAAGAAACACAAAAACAACAAAAAAAACACAAAAAAAGGAAAAGTGGGCCGAGGGCCGCTCACACTGCCCAGCCATCTCGCGGGCCCTGCCTTGCGGGCCATCTGTTGCAGGCCCTTGCGCCCCCAGCCCGCCAGCCACATAGGATGGTTGGCCCGCGGGCCAACCATTGGGATTGCTCTTAGATACCATTGTGGAGATTTCGATTGAGGGCAAAGGCCCGTTTAGTGAGCTCAACAAAGGGTGAGATTGGAATCTTCATATGAGGATTCTACAGGACAAGCAACCTGATATCTAGAGAGATATCAAGTTATCATAAATCTGAGGTGTAAATTATATCACGGATCATCGATGTGTAAGTTCATTCAAGTTTGGACAAATATTGTCAAGTTTAGGCAAATATTTTCTGAAACAAAAAGTGACTAAATTTGATTTTTTAAATTATATAAAGTACCCTAATTTTATAAAGTTTTTATTTTTAACTTCAATTCTTAAAAACTTCCGAAAAACTTAATTTTGTACATGAGATGTTTCACTCATAAGTACTACTTGAAGTCCTCTTTCAATCAGTATTAGAGCCACATGACCAAAAATAATTAAGATAATTACGTTCATTAATAGTTAATTAAGTTAATTAATTGTATTTAATGCTTGAATCATCACCAACTTGTCATGCTTCTAATTATTCACATATTGTTCATGCACCAGAGGGAACCACTTCAGTAATACCTCAATTAAATTATATCACTAATATAATTTTAAAGTTAAAAGTCGAATTAGCAAAAATTAAGACCGAAGTTAAGGAGGTTAATAAGCAGTTGTATGTAATTCATCTTTCTTTAGTTAACGAGATTAGACATAGTGAAAAGTCTACTTTAAGTATTAGTGCTCCATTTCAACATAAATATCCTTTCCAAAACTTATAAAATAAAAATTCATTTCCTTTGCATGATATAAAAATTCAAAAAGAAGTAGGAGAAAAAACAACAAAAAAATCATCTAAGAAGGCAAAGAAAAAAAAGAGAATGGAGTATAAAATATAATATTGAAGAATTACAAAATATGTTTGAAAAAGAACAAACCCTAGAAGAATTAAACAAAATCGTGGACGCAATAGTTGACAAACAATATGTATTATCTTAAGATAATGAAGAGGCAAATTGTAATACCCCCAGCCCCTACGGTCAGGAGCGTTACGTTTTCTTACTTCTTACTTAATTTCTGGGGCGAAATAGACAGAGTTTTTCCTAAAAACTGAGTGTTTTCAAGCTAAAAGCATTACAACAAATCACTGCGTTAAAAAGAAACATTTAAAACTTCCAAAACAAGCTCAACGGCTACACGCTGGAGTTTACAGCTCTACGGGTCAGTCGCCTGGAGTATACCAACCATAAAATTAATTAATAAAAAAGGAATCAAACATACAACTCAACAGATCACACATCCGGAGTATTGGGGTTCACATCCCAAAATACAGCTAACTTTAACCAAGAAGACATCTAACTATTCAGATGGTTGGCTCACACGACCATACAGAGCGACTCATAAATAATACGAATTATATGAGCTAGAAAACTTAGTTTACAACATTTACAAACTAGGAATGCGTCATACTACGTCATTAATCACATCAATCTACTTCTATATGGCACACATGACTCTTTTTCAAGTAGGGATAAGCTCCAGCTCGCATAGGTAGCTTGACTTCCACCTGTCATAACAAAAGCCAGGGGGGAGGGGGGGGGAAGAGTAATGGGGTGAGGAACCACACGCTCAATGAGAATTCCCCTACTCCTTAAAACCCAAAACAGTTGCAGGCAATAATACTAATAATAGCCACATATCACGCATTCATACTTTACTATCATATTAGGCAATCATAGATCCCAAGGAAAGATTACCCTCCTTAAAATTTCATTCCAATCATTCAACTCAATTCTAGGCCCTCAATGACCAAACTTCCCTACCAGCAGGCATTCAGGCACACAAACAAGTATGTAACCAAGACTGAATACAAAGGCTTCCAAACTCACTTTTGAAAACATAGTGACTCTCGATAAATACCAAGAAGGGTTTATAATCCCCACCAACTCCTTTAAAGCTTTTATTTCTTTCTAAAAGTTCTCAAAACATCTAAACTGGTAAGAAAGACTTGTCAAGAAACATACTTTCATAGAATATGCACATTGACACGAATAATGCTATATTCGAAACTTCATTTGACTATACTTGGAAATCCTTTCATAAAAGATGAAGAGGAGGTGCACATTTGAAAGCTTTCTTTCTTTTCTCAAAAACACTTTACTTGGCCTCTTGAGGCTCGTGTTAATGTAAAAGAACTTCTTTTCTTTTCTGAACTGGAAAAGTAATGGAAATGAGCAACCACCGCTCAGTGAGTAAACCCTCTCTCCCAAAACATACTTAAAATACATAGTAACTCACGAAAGCCTTTCGTAATTCATTTTAGTTGAAGAGATTTCACATAATACATCATATTCGAACCATAAACCAAGCGAAGGAATACTCATACCAAAAAGCTTAACTTTAGTAGAAACCGTAATGCATTGACCTACCATAATTAAGTTACGTAAACCCAGAAACATAGCATAAAAGGGGTTTTGCACATAAGCTTCACTTACCGAAAAACATACATAGTAACTTATTCACGTAACTGAGGAGACTAGACTCTTAGAGGTACTTTGTTACTGCCATCCTGAGTCGGCCAAACTCGAGCGGCAACATACGTCTATCCGGACAGACATCATACCATGCTGAGACATAATTTTCATACTTAGACTTCAGGCGGGAATCAAACCACCATCCCTGAATCTATCATAACGTAACGTATGTGATACCAGGCGGGAACTAAGCCACCATCCCTGGGTCTCAGACTTAAGTTTAAAGTTTCTAGAGTAGCTCCTCCACATATACATAGACATAAACATAACCATTCGTACACATACATACTTATACTTATTCATATATAAGTTTTATGAATTTAAAACATGAAAACATAAATTTTCTTACAACTTTAGCTTTAGGTAAACAACAAGAAAGGCCTCTTAAAAACATGGTGAGTATACTAACTCACGATTCAAAACTTGGGTAGTTACTAACGTGCACTTCAAAGCTAGGATTCACAATACACAACTCAAGTTGCCCTTTTTAAGATCGTTTCAATCTTTTAAACGCAAAAGAATGAATTTAATACAAACCAAGTTCCTTAAAACATTTTCGAACTCGATTTTAGTTTGCTTTTGAAATTCCTGAACCTATCGACTATTCAGTCGAGTCACTAACTGAGCAATTCGACGGTTTAGGACTTTTTTTACACTTTGGACATCCTCACACGCAAATAGTCAATTAATACGTTTAAAAGCATTCTCAAGTGAGCTTTATAAATGTCCTATTCTTTTTAAAGACGTCTAAAATTTCAAGAATGAATCACATAGCACATTGCGGGAAAAGGGCTTTACACATAGTACATCCATACACTTCATAGCACAACTCAGCAGAACAAGCCACACATGGCCTCGCAATCCACATGATTGCGGCAATTCACAACCCGGACTTCCCTCACACAACAACGACCACAAAATTCTCAAATCACTCAATAGTTTCACCTCAAGCCATCCAACTATTAACTTGGTTTCATATTATCATCAACAAACCAACAATACATAAAACGATCGTATATAGGCATTACATTCATGCTCAATAACAACATAGTGTTTAAGTGAACCAACTGATGCAATCGAAACTTTAAAACGACACTTTGCCCCTTTTAGTTTGCTAACCGATATCCATAAGCATAATACTTCATTGAGATAACTACAAATAGACTATTAACATGTCTAAACTGATGTAATCATAACCTTTAGACATAATTCAGTTCATTCCACAATTACTTCGATTAGCCTCCTCAAGCTTCAAAACAGATAAATTATTGGATTCACAACGCTATGCTAACATTCTGTTCATTAAACATTTCTCTACTATCTCGTTATTAACATGTAGCATCAATTCGACATCCACAAGACCCAAAATCAGCACCATGTTAGTAATTCCTCAAACTCAATACTCAATTTACCCAAACTGATTTCTAACTTCAAAATCAACATGCACTAACTAAATTTAGTTAAAATCATTGAAAATAGTAATAATTTAGGAGGAAAGGAACCCTCACCTTGAACCCAAGCCAGAGGTTCGATTCACAGCTGTGGCTCGACTTTAGAGGCTTGAACAACTCCAATCCTTCACCTCTTGCTTACCCACGCTCGAATAGGATCAAATCACACCCAAATTCCCAAAATTCGAACCCTAAAACTGACCCAAACTCACTTACTAATTTGAGGTTGAAGCGGGGTTTGAAAGCAATCGAAGTTTGTAGGAAATTGAAGCAATTAAGAGGTGAAGTTCATGGCCATACCTGGGGCATGCGTTCGAGCTTCAATTCGGCGCCCCAACCCACCAAAAACATGGTGGGTTCTTCCTGGTTCTGCCCAATTTCAGTACCAAACGATCGCTAGTTTATGGGGGAGGTTGAATGGGATGATTAGTAGGTTGTGTGGGGCGAAAATCAACTCAATTTTGAGCTCTTGTAGGGCGTGTATTGTGGAGAGCGAGAGGAGGAAGAACAAGAGCAAAGGAGAGAGAGAGAGATGTCGGGTCGGGGGGGGTTTCACGCGTGGAGAGGAAGGAGAAAGGAGGGCACACACGTAAATTACTAAAATACCCCTTCCTCTCTCTTTCTTTTTTTGTCCCAAGCTGATTCATATTCGATACGGCTAGTCTAATTTATAACCCGAATTCGAAACCCAAATCGATCATATATTCCTTCATCAACTATTCGTTCCCAAATCTATCTAGGTTCGATTTAATAACATCGAACTACTTCTAAGCTCGACGACTTAATCGCATTCGGGTTCCTAATCGATTTAGTATTCGTTAATAATCTATATTAACGCTTACTAAAAATCATCGAAGGATTTTCACAACTAATAATAACATTAATAAGAATAATAATGGTGACAAAAACATCCTTTTAATAAAATTATCGCTCACATAGGCATATCACTAATAATTTAACTTGTATCGTTAAATAAAATCGGTTTTTATAATGCAAAAAAGCGTCATGAACAACTTAACAGAAAATAAGGTACGCGGACCTTACACAAATAATAACAAAATAGAAGAAGAAATATATCAGTGGATGAACCTAATTAAACTAGAGAATCTTAATAACAAACCTTTAGAAGAGATTAGGAAGAGATTGAATAAAAAAATATTGTAAAATAGTATTTGACAACAAAATTAACGAGATTGGAGAAAAAATCAACATAGATGAAATCGAGACCAATCTAGTTAACAATGTAGACCCTAAACCTAATTTCCATTAAAGAGGTATGAATAGTGTCATAAACTTAAATACAACATGGACTGCTGAAAATTTCTTAAATTATAACGAACATAGTTTTTTTTGACACTGTAGCTGACTGGTATGATTCATTAAATGAGGATGGTAAAAATGCATTAAGAGTGATGGAAACATCAGCTGCAGCGTTCAAAAATCTATGTAAGAAAACGAAACCGAATTCATCGAAGCTAAACTTGATTCCGAAGAAAAAATTAGAGAATGACAAAGAACGATTAATAACATAGAATTATGGGATATGAGATATTTGGAGAATTATATTGCTGAATTTAGTTAATATTATTACAAAATTGGGCATAATGAAACTAATATATATGGGTATATTTTGTGACAAACTACCATACCTAGTCAATTCTATAATCAATGAAAAATATATTACATGGCTTGAGAAAGCGGAGGTCATTGATACCCTTGGTACAAGAATTTCTTATCTAAGAAAATGGGGCAATGATCAATATCTCGATCTCCAGAAGTAAAAGAAAATAAAGAAACAATTTCTAGCTCGTTGGGATAATCCTCACCAATGAGAAAAAGAACCTAAAAACAGAAGAAAAAGAAAATTCTATAACAAAAAGAGCTTTAACAAGCAAAGGGGAGAGAAATATAAAGAAAATATTATAGCAAAACAAGCCCTAAAAAATGAAGATTTTCTAGAAAAGCCGCTTATTATCCTGTCGGAAAAAGAACTGTAAATGTTGGACATACAGAGAAGTAGGTCATCATAACGAATGCAGAAATAGGAAGAATAACACGTTCATTAAAACTTTGGGTAGTCTAGATTATTTTGATCTTAGCGAGGAAAAAGCACTAGATCTAGCACTAAAAAACAAGGGAATTGTTAAAATTGTACTAGAGGATGGAGAAAGTGATTACGAAGAAATTAGTCATAAGATGCAGAGTAGTTCGATTAGGATCGGGGATTTTCAAGGGAAGAATTTGTGGTAGACAATGAAAACGAAGAAGTCAAAGGAGATTTGATCTTTTTCATAATTCAGAAAGATATGATCTATAAAAAATGGATCTTTCAATTAAAGAGCAAATACATATGTGAAACTGTAACACCCTGATTTTCTAATCCTTTTTTATTTACTAATATTAGCCTACGTGGCGGCGGAAAATCTAAGGGGAATGTTGCCACTGTATTTCCTTTTTGGAAATACCTAGCTGAGTATTAACCCAAAAACATTGCTGCAACTTTATTCTCAAATCAAAGCATAAATTCAAATCCTGACGACAAATACAACAATGTCCAAGCTGAACAATAATCTTTCTAATTCATTGCAACTAAATCTTGAGTGACAAGGCCTTGGTCTAAATCGGGTTCCCATCCCCATGCTCATGCACTTCACCTGAAAACAAAACATTTGGAAAAATGAGATACACTCAATAACAACCACCCCTAACTATCAAAACATGCATACAAATTCATTTCAAACCATTTTAGGGGTGGGGGAAAAGCAAGACCAGTTCAAAGTACTTACGCATTCTCAACATAAAACAAATAACAACTCAAGTCCCACTTATTCAGTTTCAAGATAACAGGGGCGAGCAACCTCACTGGATCTCATGGCTTGCATTTGGGTTTAACACAACCACTTAATCATATCCTGCCCTACTATCAATTTGGATGGTTACCGATAACCTGGCCTACGTCCGTCCACAAGATGGCATGTGGCCGCTAACATGCATGTACTTTTACCCGGGGAAAGCTAATGACCTTCAAACAAAACAGGAACATAGCTACTTAGTCTTGCCTATTTGTTCAATTACTTAAACATTCACAATTAACACCAATCTTTAACCAGAATATAGCCCAACCCAACCCATTCTAATCCAGAAACATTTTATTATTATTTTTGCAACGAAATCTTTTAAGACAAACTCATGCAATTACTGATTGAACAATCACTACAGTATAAATCATAGTAAAACCTCATCACACATTTACCTGGGAAAGATCCCTCGAACATCAATTCAAAACATATTCAAACATCTTTCAAGCATAGTCACAGGTCATATTACCAATGGATATTTGGGAGAGTTAGGGCATGATTCTTACCTGTTAGAACACGTCGTCTAAGCTTGAGCTTGGAATGCTAATTTGGCCAAAAACAATTTCCCACGATAGTATTATGTTAGTTCCAACTCTTAGCCCGATTTTCTACGAGCCCACTATGCCCTAATAATTTTTCTAAGCATCCTCTTACACCCAACAACCAATTTCAGCCCTGAAATACATTTTTAGAATGCTATAAATATTAAAAACTGCACACATGCTACTATTGTGAGCTTTCCAGATTATTCCCAGATTTCACCCCAACTTTCTGGGACCATAACTTTCATTCCCGATGTCAAAATTTTAAGATTAAACCCATTATGGAAAGGCCAATATGTGAAATTGCAATTTCCTTTTATGACCATCAACAGAATCCAAGTCTAATTGGTTTGAATTTCAATAAATTTCCAAATTATCCCAATTACAGTTAGTTTTGTGCAGTCCTGATATTTTGGCTATAATGTGTTCATTTTAACTTTGATTTATGAAAGTCAAAATTCCCTGGTTAGAGGACCTAAATACCTACGATCACAAATTTTTTCATAATTTTTGGGGATCCCGAGTATTTCCAGTTAATCCATGAAGTTAGATAGCTTTTTGGGCATACCAACAGTGACAATAACTCAATTTGTAACCTTCCTTTCATCCACAATTTGACCCAAACCTCCCCAAATCATGCATACAACCCTTTGTAGCCAACAATACTATTACTCCTAATTGCTAAACAATCAAACCATCCAAGCCATAAGAGGAGGAATGAATATTTTACCTTGGAATGAAGAATACCGTAAGAGAAAAACCTTAGGGTATTTTAGTTCTCCCACCAAGACTTCAAATCTAAAAAAAAAATCATAGGAGAGTGCAAACATCAATTCCATGGCCAAGTTTAAGGATTTTTGAGGGAGAAACAATGGAAAACCCAACACATTAGGCTAGAACTTGAAGTACTTACCAAGAGAACAAAGAGAGAGTGGGGGGAGAGAGATGCACGGCAGCGTCAGGCGGCAACTGATCATGGGAGGGAGGGGGGAGAGAGAGAGAGAGAGAGAGGTGTCATGCTGGGAGAGAGATGTCGTGGCGAGAGAGAGAGGGGAGAGGAAGAAATAGGGAAAAGAGTTTAAATCATTAGGGTTTTTCTCCCCCCTTGCCCTCTCTTGTATTGCTATTTTTTCTTTTTTTTTCCTCTCTATTTGGGAATAGAAGGTTGAAGGATTAATATTCCTCTGGCTTGGACCGTTCGACTAACCTTCGGGCTATTTTGCTAAATTTTCTAGAATTTAAAGCACTACGAGCTTAAGTATTCCAGGTCGGTCGAATAAGAGGGGAAACACAAATTATATCTCTCTCTCTCTCTCTCTCTCTCTTTCTCTCTCTCTCTCTCTCTATATATGTATATATATATAATCCTAAATATATAAATAATCTTTTTTTTTCGGGGTTTCACAGAAATGATGGAAGAAGATCTAGAAATCAAAGACCGTGAGTATAGTGTAGGAGAAGTTAATCTCATTAGTTGGGAAAATATTCTCAAGCACAACAACGGTAGAAAGTATACATATATTCATGTTGGAAGTGTCCAAGTGCAAATTACTCCATTATAATATTATGACACTGATAATGATCTTTATGCTTTGCTCTGTGATATCAGACATACAAAATTTAATAATCAAATAATCACATGGATTAAGATCAATTTATGTAATGGACTAGTATGATTCAATTGAAGATCGGGATATTATTGAAGCCTAAAAGACGAATTTGCTAAAAATTTCCTATCCCTTAAGACAAACCAGTTGGGAAGGACATGAAAAGAGGAGGATGCCTACTGAGGATATTTTGAAAAATAATCTACAAACCGGATAATACTATAGATAAAAGACTAAGGTAACAACGATAGAGGCAGAGAAATTAGTATGATTAGTGAAATGAGTGGAATGAGTTTTAAACCCGTAGAACACAGTGTAGACCAAAGTATGAGCCTAGATAGGAAAGTCATTGGTTACAAAACAAAAACTGTTAGTGAACCAATCTATGAAGATGAATGACTCAAAAACAAGACTGTAGAGTTGTGCTATGAAGTCACCAATACAAATCCAAATAGCATCTATATTCCAATAAATATATGCTTAGAAGGATATAACATATATAAATTATGTGCCTACATTGGTAGTGATTGTTCCATATGTTTTGAAAAAATATCATTATTTTCAGAATTTATGTGAAAAAAAGTCAAAAATCCTTTACAAGTGAGGATAGCTGATAATAGCATTATGAGCCACAAGGAATCAATAGAAGGGTCATTCATAGAAATAAGAGGTGTCTAGTGCATTATTCAAGTTCTGTGGGCTACTGACCAACCCTCTCATCATATGATAATTGGTAATAATTTTCAATGGATGTATTCTCCATACCCACAGGCCATCAACCGAATAATATTCACAATAAATGGTCACTCAGTTCCTATTGACAAATTAAATAAAGTTTACACTCATCAGAAGATGGAGTTTACATGCAGTCAGTGTGGTGAGAAGGTAACACCTGCATTGAGATAGCACTAATAATCTCACCATTTGAGTTATCTATTAAAGAGTAAATTGCTGAACAACAAGAGCAATTATACTAAGAACTTTACTCTAATAATCCTCTAAAATTTTGGAATACAAATACAACATTTGCAAAGATTACTTTGTTAAATCCCAGTACTATTATTCGTGTCAAACAAATGGTGTATACATGCTAGGATATCCATGAATTTGATAAACAAATCAAAGAACTTCTAGACAAAGGATTAATAAGGAATAACAAAAGTCCTCACACCAGTTCTAATTTCATGGTAAGAAATCATGCTGAAGAAAAAAGAGGAAAAGTAAGAATGGTAATCAAGTACAAAAGCTCAATGATAATACTATATTTGATGGTTATTATATTCCTAACCAAACAGTCCATTTCAATAGAATTCAAGGAGCCTCTTGGTCCTCAAAAGTGGATTGTAAAAGCGGATACTGGAAAATAAAAAAGGATGAAGAAAACATTCCTTTAACTGCTTTTAGTGCTGGCTAAGGACATTATGAATGTATAGTAATGCCATTTGGTCTAAACGATGCACATTAAATATTCCAAAGAAGAATAGATAACATCTTCAAAGATCTTAATCACCATTGTCTAGTTTACATTGATGATATCGTTGTCTTTTCCAAGAGCATAGAATAGCACAAAATGACGTCTTAGCTATCACCCAAAGATGCATTGACCATGGTATTATTTTTGGTAAGAATAAGTACATTTATACTGAACAAGAAATTAAGTTTTTAGGCATAGAGATAGAAGCTGGATAAATCATCCTACAAAAGTATATTCTAGAGAAAATAGAAAATTTTCCTGAAAAGATTGAAGATAGGAAGCAATTAGAAATGTTTCTTGGATGTCTTACCTATGCTTCATATTTCATTAAAGATTTAGCTAAATTAAGAAAATCATTGCAATCGAAAATCAAGAAAGAAGTACATTGGGCATGGACCCCTAATGATTCAAAGATTGTTCAAAACTTCAAAAAGATGTGTAAAAATCTTGTTATTCTTAATTTGCCTAATGAAGGAGATGAATTAATTCTTGAGACAGATACCAGCAATGTGCACTGGAGTGTAGCGCTCAAAATCAAAGAAAGAGAAAAACTCTGCAAACATTGCATTGGAAGTTTTAACAAAATAGAATGCAACTACCCTACGATGAAAAAAGAAATCCTTGCAGTCATAGGGGGAATTGAAAAAGTTCTGAATTTTTTGAGCCCCAATACCTTTTCTTATTCGAACTGATTGCAAAGGCATACTCGGTTTTGTGAAAAAGAATTTATCAAACAAGCAAGCACAAGGGAGACTCATGCGTTGACAATTATGACTTAACTAATTTTCTTTCTATATTGAACATATACAGGGATCAAAGAATTATCTGGCAGATAGTTTAACTCGTGAACTAGCCAATGGTGATAATCATAGCAGAACTCCTATTGGAAAAGGAAGAGAATCAAAATGCAATGCTGTTGCTACTAGAACAGGTTTCTCCTTCTAGTAAAATCCTTATGGATATTTTAGAATTTCATACAAAAAGTAGATCAAGCTTTGGTCTGCTGTCTTTTGCCTATCTAATAATACAAAGATTTAGCCTTTTAGAATTACAAATGAATTACCTAAGGTACCCTTATGATATTCAAGAAAAAATAATTTCCCACGTTCAAGAAAAATGGTTTAACTAATGGTATGAAGGCTGCATTGACTACTACTAGAATTATTCTTATGATATTTGGGAGTCATGGAGCACTACAATCTTCATTCTTGACAAATTTGGAGTTGGTGGTGTTAGTCTCCCATCAAATTCAATTTTTCTGGATGACCTCCATCATGAAAGCCTGAGAATTTGGAATGGTACTCATCGAAATCCTAGATTCGAAGTACCCGATCTTCTCAAGACTAACTAAGCTTTAACGGTGTATGTTTAAAAGGATCCATTAGATTCTCACGTCTCTTGATGGCCCAACAACAGTTCCACATAATAGAAGCCTGTATGTCGAAGTACATTGCGCAGTAATTGAGTATGAAAACAGAAAGGCCAAACTAGCCCATTCATTATCTTGTTCAATTAGTTGATTTAGATGATCCCAATGATCAACAGCAAGAATGGTATCCAGAACGTTAATAATTAGTTAGTGATCCTACTTTAGCAAGAGCCATCAAATTTTACAACAATTATCATCAAATGTGGGCATTAATTGAACAACGAAGAACAATAATGCATTTCGGGAATACTACTTTCATCTATCATAATGATTTTAGTAAATATATGAAAGTAGAAGGAGCTATTTCAGAAGATTTATTTGATTATCTCTTTGTGTTGGAACTGGGAAATTCTGATCAGAAAATGGAAAGAAATATCTTCATGAATTATTTGAAAGATGGGATCCATAGCATCTTCAACTTGATGAAGATTTTGATAATTATCTGGATAATGATAGATTGGAAGACATTACTAGAAATAAAGACATGCAGAATCTCAATATGGATGACTAGTCTTGTCAGCATTAAATGCTCTCAAAAGTTGTTGCTCAATTATTATACTATTTTATCAAGTGGCAAGTTAGTAAAATAGTGTCATCTGCTGTAGCCATGTGAGGACAACTGTAGTCATGTGAAAATATGAGTATGTACTACAGCCATTAACACATCCTAAATAGTCCATCTCCTCTTTAAAAGGGGAGACTGAGTGCTGAGAAGGGACACAATCATTTGAGCATACTTACGTAAAAATAAAAGTCTGGATTTTTCATTTCTCTATGAGCAAACATCTCTGATGATCTTATTAGTTTAAGTCCCTCTTTAATCTTTCCATTGTAATATTTCCACTTTCAAGCATTCAATAAAGGAAGTTTCCTAGTAGGGAATGTTATTCAATCGAACCTTATGCCTTAAAAACTATGATTGCTTGATTAAAGTCTCACTATCATTAAAAATATAAAAAGTGGATTAGTGACTATGATCCAAGGTAGGAAATGACATAGATATGTGTTGTGCCTGATCTAAGGAAGGTGTAGTTGATATTAGCAGTCTCTGTAAATTGAAAGTTAGAGGAATGCCAGGGTCTAACGTTGATTAAGTTTAGGTAATGGTTGAAACGCTCTAATTAAGCTTTGATTATTTTGCTAAGCATGATAGACCTCTAATCACAGAAAATATAATATTTATGATTAAGCAGTAGATTATGATAACTAGTATCAAGTAAAGTTATTATAAGAAGGCCAAACGTTAATATAAGCTTAGTTTTCTAAAAAAGACCAAAATTTTGAGTATTTGCAAACCCTACTGGGTCAAAAATAGAAATCTCAGAAAATTTTAGGCCAAAAATAATTTTTTTTGTCCTCTAAAGATTGTTAACCCAAGTAGTTATACTCCAAAAAATTATTACTTGAACTTGGGTAGTTCCAAAAATCTTTATCCAATTTTGTTAGGTCAATTAAATATTTACCCATACATACCTCAGTTAATCCAGAAGCTAATTTTTCTAAATCCCAGGGGCTTGAACCTTTTCATCATCAATGGGGTTTGAGCCTAAAACCTTAAAAGAAATTGTACTAGTGTAAAAAAAAAGAAATTAAAACCAAAATTCATTTTTTCCACATATGTTCAACCATAAAGGAGTTGTGCTAGTAACAAAAAAACAAAAAAAGTAGAATCAAAAATGAATGTTCTCCATAGTTGTTCTTTGTTGGTGACGTTCAATCCCTCCCAAACCCTAACACTGGAGAGAGAGAAAGGGGGTTATTGCTGGTGGGACACTCGATAAACAACAACCATCGATAAGGAAGGAGAATGAAAAATTCTACTATACATACCTATGCACGATGCTAGGCACACACCCTAGAAAAGATGCATCATCTAATAGAAAATGTTCATTATTCGAAATATTAGTCATTAATTAAACATAAAAGGTACATTAAAAATACATTAAGTATTAAACAATGAATCTTTTATTGTATGTAATTTTGGCAATAACTAGTATGATGGAAGATTAGTAGGTAATCTACATGTCAATTATCATGTGCAACATGTGAGTTTAAATGTTTTCCCACTTGCAGAAAGGGTCAAATTCGACTTTTTCAACAAAAGCAATCTATAAGTAAATTGCATCAAACACAAGCTATCAACATTAAGAGCCTGGAAGGAGCTTAGTTTCCCTTAGTAAATGAAGAAACAATAGCTAGGACATTTCATTAAGGTTAAAAGCTTGCTCTTGAGGAAGCCAAGGCTTGATGATGCAAATCTTGAGACAAAAAGCTATCACGTACAATGGTCAAGGCCTTTGAACCAACAATTAGTCATTAGAGGAAGTTTGAATAGAATATTGGTTAAACTCCAATGACTATCTCCTTCAGCAACAGCTGCCCTATTGAGAAGTTAAGCCTATAAATAGAGGAGTTGATTAAAGATTGAAAAACACAACACATAACACCAAAGACACCAAGTGCTAAACTCATACTTTTATTGTTACATTGTAATTTTTATGAGAGTGCATTGGAAACACTTTGTAATATTTGTACACACTAAAGTTCTTGTGAGGCAAGGGAATTAGGAGAACTCAGCTTGTAAGCAACAAGGTGAGGTTGGGTGCTTTATTATCTAAGATGCATCTTATGTAAAACTACTGTCTAAGAGCTGTCTTAGGTAAACTTACTTTAATTTGGTCTTAAAGGGTGTGTTGTTAAGGTCCTCATATGGACGTTTAGATATGTAATTTTATGGAGATCAATACAACTGGTTTAGTAATAAGGAGTCCTTAGGCGGTGACTAGCCCAAGTTAGTTGGGTGAACATCATTAAAAGATACAATGTCCTTTATTTCCTATATTTTATTTTCTGCTTAGGGTCCTTACCTATTCACCCCTTCTAGGGTAAGTACCATAGGTTTAGGACTAACAACTGGTATCAGAGCTAGTTCTACAGTTGACTTAATCACCAAGGAAGAGGATATCAATGGCTTCCTCAGGAATGATCAATATTGTAACATCCACGACCCCTCCTGAGTCTCAAACAGCTATCGGGAACAACTTAAAAGTTCATTGAATGGCCTCATAAGTCACTATAAGGATTTTTAACGTGCTCCATCCTTGGTTACACGCTACATGGGAAAACTTTCCGTGAGATTACATATTCCAAGACTTCTCCAAACCGAACACGTTTAACTATGGAATTCTCAAGTGTGTGTTCCCCCAAATATAAGGTGCACTTCTAGTAATATAAGTAGTCACTCCAAATTCTTTAAGTCACACTTATGATATTACATTCACCCCTACTTAAAAAGCACAACATCCTCATTGTGCCTCACTTATTGATCAACTTACGAGTCCTCTTGACCAACGGTCCATCACAGTATCTTTTGCCTACTAGGTGACTGCCAATGGTCTCCTTTCTAGTGATGCAGCTCACGGAACGAGTCGACTCTGATACTATCTATAACACCTCAAACCTTTCCTGGGTTATAGACGATTGGTTTGCAACCCACAATGAGGACATTGTGCTTTTCAAATGGGCGTGATCGTAATACCCCAGGGATGGTTAATGAGGTGTAAAGGATTTGATATAACTACTCATATCACCAAAGGTGTAACTTTCTGTTTGGAGATCCCATTCTTAAGAACTCCATGGTTAAATGTGCTTGTTGAGGAGAAGTCCTACGATTGGTGGTCTCCTTATAAGTTTTCATAGGTTGTTTGTGAGCATGGACGAAACATGTTGGGAAGAATTGTGATGATTTGTGGGGTTAGTTGTCAATCATTTAAGCCATTTCTAGTATTTATTCAGGGTCCAACAGGGGGCATTACAAATATTGATCAAGGTTGATCTTTTGCTAGAATTCCCTTATTTTGTGCCACTAACTTTGCTTACTGGAAATATTGATTCAGAGCTTTCTTATGGATCAAGACTATAAGCTATGAAACATTGTGTCAAAGGTTCCTATAAAATCCTGCACACAGTTGGAACTAAAGAATTGGAGAAACCTATTGACCAATACACCTATGAAGGCACTAAAGAGTTCAAAAGAATTACAGGGCCTTGAACATTTACATTATGCTTTAGATGCTAATGCGTTTAACCAAATTTCTGCGTGTGAAACAGTTAGTGATGTGTGAGACACCTTGGTGACCATCTATGAAGGAACAAGCCAAGTAACAAAATCCAATACCAGCATCTATGTGCATCGATATGAGCTATTTAAGATGTGCTCAAATGATGGTGTCAAGGAGAAGTACATCAAGTTCCTTGACATCATCAATAATCTCAAGTGACTTGGCAAAGTGTATTCAAAGAAAGAAATGGTGAGGAAGTTGTTGAGACGTCTACCAAGGACCAAATGGCGAGCGAAAATTTATAAGATCTAAAGACCTTGAAGTTGGATGCTTAGTATGAAAACTTCTAACCTACAAGACTTTTTCTAAGAGGAGCCTAAAGAACCATCTGATAGAGGTGCAGCACAAAAGGCAACAATCAAGTCACTTCTCATAATGATCACTCCAACCAAGAGGACCTTGAAGAAGCAATAGCTATGGTAGCCAAAGATTTCCATAAGATGCTTACAAAGAATAGTTTTAACTTTAGGAAGCTACATATAGGGTCAACTTCAAAGGGCAACAAGGGTTGAAAATCTTCCTTTAAGAACCTTAATACTACCTTTATTGTTTGCTTTGGTTGTTGTCAACCAAGGCCCTTGATGAAAGCTTCCCAATGCTTGAAACAAATGCTGAAAAAAAGAAGTTCAATGGTAAAGACAAAAAAAAGTTATGATAGCTGCGTGGAATGACAGTGATTCTAGTGGACAAATGCTGTGGATAAGCCAATAGCTCAGGGAACTTGGACTCGATCACAAGAAAGTGCTAGTAAGATATGACAGTCAGGGTTCTATAAATATCATTAAAAAAACCAATGTAGCACTCCAAGACAAAGCACATTGATGTAAGGCATCATCTTATTAGAACCCATGTGGATAAATGTGATATTTCTAGACTTTGTGCCTACTAAATTACAATTAGTTGGTATACTTACTAAGGCCTTTGGTGAAAAAACAATTTTTCTTTACCAAAAGGGAATTAGCCATGTCAATTCATTCAAGGACAATGATTGTAGATTTAAGGAGGGGCAATTGTTAATGATCATATGGTCAATTTTTTCAAGTCCATGGTTGGAGAAAGAAGATGAAGAAGTAAGTCCTTGTCCAAAGACATATTTGATTCTCGAAGAGTCTTAATTATTCAACAATAGATGGCTTTATATAAACACTTCTTAAGAGAAGAAGCCAAAAATGTTTTATTTAGCATTTTAAAAATGAAATTCCAAGGATTAGATGGTTTCAACAATGGCTTCTTTAAAATTAGATGAGATTAGATGGTAGCTATGGTAACTAATGAGTACTTGATTTTTTTCCAAATCAAGTAAGATACTAAAATAAATAAATCATGCAAACTTGGTTTTTATTCTTAAGATTCCTTATCTAAAGGAGACTAGGCATTTCCAGTTAATTGCACATTATTTTATGCTCTACAAATGCATTTCAAAGCTCATACACAAGAGGCTTAGGAGGTGATTGGATATCTGGTTGAGGACACACAAAGTTCATTTATATAAAAGGAGATGGTGTATAATACTATGTGAAGGAATTAATATATCGAATTAAGATTAAACAAATTTACCTTAATCCTACAATGGAAGATGATCGAACTTTGACTTTGAATCATCGGTGGAGGAAGGAACTCATGATTCAGAGAAGCTGCACGATTCCACAACCTAAGAGCCCCAGAGTTTTGTGCAAAAAACTCACTTTAGAGAACCCTCTATGTTTTTGATGTGTGTTTTCTCTTAGTCCCCTTTTGTTATTAGATGGACAATCGAGGAACTAGGGTTTCTGAGGTGGCTTAAGCAGTCAACTTATTGGGCTCGCACCCTTAGTGGGTGTATGATGCCATAACACTACCAAAACAGTGGTCTTTACCAACAGGGCACAAGTGTTGGTATAAGTGCTTTTTTTGTTGGGAAAACACAATACCAACAAATAAATATCTGTCACTAAACTGTTGGTGAAAAACCTGTTCGTAAAAGTTTTCCCAACAGATAATTGGATCTGTTGCAATTGTGTACTAACACCAACAGCAAACGTTATGTTGGTATTATTCGACTTATACCAACAGCTGCTATTTGATGCAAATAACATACTTTGACCAACATAAAAAGTTGTCACTGTTATTTTTTTTCCCGCAAAATAAGTATTACCCACATAAATTATTTGTTGGTAATGGTCTTCCCGCCTCCTTCAATCAATGTTATCCAACAGAATAATCTATTTGTAATGGTATTCCTGCCGCTTTCATAATAAATAAATGTGCTTAGGGTAAAAATCAAACTGTATATGTACCCAATATATTTTGTTGGTTGGATAACAAATACCCTGCTATACCAAAGTGAACCTGTAAAACAATATAACAACATGATACACCTGCTATGATAAAATAAACATATTTTACTGAGCCATAAATTCATTTGGTGTTCATCATAAAAATATACACATGACATCTAAAAATGTATGTTTCCATATGTTCAAAGCACCAAAGCAAGAACATGTATTTATTCTTGGCAAAATATTCGGTAAAAGTCATAAAAGAACAAAGTCAACCAAGAAATCGAGACTCAATCTATATTTCATTCATAATGTTCTTTGGCATCTTCATTTTCTTCAATAGCGTCATCTTCATATTCATGATTAATAGCATTTGCATTTTGACCATCAACATCATCGTCTTCAATTGAAGCAAGAACATGATCTGATATCCCCTATGAAATTGATACAATTCAAAACTTAGATAAGGAATCTAACCCATATCATTTCAATAGTTATTCATCATCAATATAACGATAAAGATATAGATAAATACAATGAAATTTGTCATACCTCTCACTCAACCCCACCCCCCAAAAACAAATGGAAAAGTCAAAGACTTAGTAACACAAAGTTGATAAACAACATTTTCATAGCATAGGACAACTTTTAGATGGCCAGCTTCTCATTCTATTGGTGAATATGTCATCCAATATCTGGTAGTCAGTTTTGTTCTATCTTTGAGGCGTGTGTATTAGTAGAAGTGTGCAAATGCAATCGTAAGGCATTGTGTAGTAGCTACGAACTGAAGCTGCTTTTGTTTCGTTTCTAAACAACACCAAGATGGAAAATAGAGGTGTTATCTCAGTACTCTCATACAATGTCCACAACAAAACATTACATATGCCCAAAGTAAATGAAAATACTCTATAATACCCAAGCAGTCAAAAAGGTCACAAGCTGATGATAGAAGCTATTATGAACTGAAGCTGCTTTTGTTTCTCGTTTCTAAACAACACCAAGATGGAAGATAGAGGTGTTATCTTAGTTGCTATCGGACATATAAAGTATAGGCCTTACTAGTGGATATAGAAGTTAGATTTACACATAAGTTGTCAAAGTCCAGCTCAAGTCAAGGAAAGATCGGTATGAGGCATAAAGAATTACCTGATGTTTCATAAGTAATTTTACCAAATGGGTGATATCACCAACTTTCTTCTCTAATTTTTGAACTTTCTCTCAACTTACTTTATATTGTTCCTCAATTTTGACTCTTTTAGCACGCTCTTACTATGGAGCACATCTCTGAGAGCTTGAGCGAGGAACTTTGACACCCATACCATAAGTCTTCACATAGCCATATTTATCTTCTCCTATAACCTTTTTGAAATTTTCATTTCGAATACCATTATCGCATAAACCTTCTTAAACTTGGGCTAACTCAATCTCAATTGTTTGCTAAAAACACATACGAACACAAGAATAATGATTGATTCAAATTGCAAAAGTGGAGAAGAAAAAAACCCCATCACTATTAGGGCATTCTAATAAAAATTATCAGTGTCAGTCTCAATTTGTTTGATTAAGGTACCTTTGTCGTACTTGAAGCATCGTCCAATTTGGAGCCTTTCTTCAGTTCATGAGTCTTCATCCATATTGAAAGCTTGTCTGTCATGTTACCTTTTTCCTAAATAACATATATGATTCTAGATGAGTTGCTTAAATTCGCGTCAAGCTACATATCAAAAAAATCATATAGCATGTTCGGCACGAAGCAAGTTCCTATAGTTGGTGTTAGGCTGGGAATAGAGCATGTATTTGCTATGATGGAACAGAATCAGAAAGACGAAAACGAGTTAATGGTGAACATTTGCCTAACCGATGTCACTGTGCCCACTCTATTTTTGGATGGCATTAACCTGTGTATAAATGTATGTTGGTTGTCCATGCATACCAGTTGTCCAGCATACAAGCACACTAGGCATTAACACCATGAGCTTTCTCAGTTTTATAAGCAAATAATCCAACAAGCTGGCATAGTATCCCTGACTAAGGAGATAACTCACAAAGGGAACAACATTTCACTTACAACACCACTCTCATGTCAATTCAAGAAAGATAAATTCAATAAGCAACCAAAATTACACTGCATAACCTTCCCTTGATCCATCCTGTGTTCCCAAGACAAAATAGGAATACCTAAATGAAAAGGGGTTCAAAACGTTGAGAACAATACTGTACCCTTCGCAAAGCTGCTCCCAACACTGCCACCCAACACCCTCCCAACACCGCCACCCAACAACACCCCAAACCGCTCCCATCAGAAGAAGCAAACTCAACAAAGTAACTAAGAAGATGAAGATGAGAATACTAGCGAATTGCTAGATACGAACAGCAACACCGACAATTTTGACCGGAAATTGACAACTTTGCCTTGGCGTTCGTGCTTCTAGGTTTGAGGGAATGGGGGAAGAAGGCGATTGTTCGTGCTTCTTTGGGTGGAGTAAGTTTGACGGAGGTTGGGGGTAGGGGAAGGGGGTAGCTGCTAATAACACCGACACATTTTTCAATTGAAATTCTAAATATTATTTAATTAGTCAAGTGTGTTTACCAACAAATGTAATTTGATAATGTTGGTATTGTAATTCAAATACCAACATTATTTTAAATTGTTAGTAATATGTTAATAGCACCGACACATTAATTGTTATCTGTTGGAAATATGGGAACTGTTATTTCGCGCCCAAACTCAAAATTTTAACACCAGCAAAGATTGGAGTCTGTTGCTAATACCTATTTTTACCAACAAAGTTATTTTATGTCACTAGACATCTGTTGGTGAAGCCTACTTTTTTTTGTGGTGTAAGTCCAACATCTCCCACTCATACTGGGCAAGTACCCTAGAAAAACTTAAGAAAAACTTTTTGTATTTAAGCACAATCTTAAGAAAAACTTTTTTTTTTGGGTGCACAATCTTGATACTAGGCAAATAGACCACACAACCAGCATACTTTTCAGAGATCTGTGCTATATATCTATTAGAAATATATAGCTTCTTATCGAAAACCACACGTGAGTAGTTAGAAGTATGCAAGAGCCCTAGATAATTTCAATCTCATTAAGATGTCTCACTTTGAGCTCATCAAACCATCATATTTCATGTTCACAATTATGTCCTGTATGTCATAACGGGTGCACTGGTGAATAGAAAATAATGAGATTGCATGAATGATCTTCCTTTTCTCATGGGACTCTCAACCAAATCCAACTCGTTTTTCTAGATATGTCCAGCTAGACCGAATTATTCATGATCCATTGGCAACACACTAAGATAATGAACATTGAATCGAGCCTCAAGCCATTGATTGGAGTCCTGAGGGTACAAATATAAGGCCAACACCTTATGGAGTCTCACACAAATATAAACAGAGGTCTTACTTATATTAACCCGATTAGTCGTCTCTTGCACACATGATATGAAACATGTGCTACAGTATTTTCTTTGTTCCCTAGAGCGTATGTCTTTTGGTTCTTTATCCAAAATGTTGTTTAGATAATATTTGGGCGTCTTATTGTCCAAACTGAGTTCCCAAATCTACTTATTAACTTGAACTCACATCTGGAATTTTTAAGGTAGAGTATATAAAATTCATTTTTACCCATATGTTGTAATCACCTTTTGCCATTATCAAGGTGACATTCATGATTTTAGGTTAACAGGTTCTCGCAATAATCCTTGTGATAATTTTGCTTAAGATCTTGTCTCATCTCCCATCGATACTCAATCAATGGAGGCAGTTACCCATGTAAGAGGACTAACATCAAGTCTACTAGACATAATTTTCACATTTAAGAATGCACAATAAGAGTCAATGAACAAGAATGCATGTTCAAACATTCTAATAATAAGTGTAAGCAGAGAAACTTATTTGAAAGTCACAATATTAGACAATCACTTGTGAACGTCGGGAAAACAATTGATGAACAACATACCAAGGCATAGTTGTCGTCTATGAAGACTATTAAGCTGTTATGTTCGCAACAAGCACATCCCCTTACTAAGGCCAGCTCAATGGCTCGATAACCATTTCCTTCATAGGAAAGTACTTTACATTCACTCTCTTTGTGTGCTGCCATGTCATTTACAAAATTGAACCTTATTTCCAATCCGTTTGGCCTAATGATAATACTTAAGATTCTTAGCACATGTGATCACAACTTGTCCCAATAAACCATTACTGGATAGTACTATTTGGTCCGCCAACCAAATAATCCAAGCACCTCTTCAACTAAGCAGAATCTTGTGCTTTTAAGGATAGAGCCATAAACTCTTCTTATGACCAGGTAATATGTGACTGGTTCTTGCCACTTTAGCACCATTGCTAAGTTGGAAGACATATTTGGAAGTTCAACTCTCGTCTAAACCTGCCACAATCAAGATCATTGCATCCCTTTTTGATGTGAGTTGTTCTCTATGTACCAAAACTGCATAATCAGAGGTCCCATTTATGTACCGCATGAGTTAACTATCTGCCACTATGCTAGTATCAGGTCCGGTTGATATCTATTTAAAGATACCAAGTCTAATATGTACCATATCATGCATTAAACTTCTAACCACAAATAACAGAGTAAGTTCTACTGATTAGTCCTTTTTTCTAATAGAGTGTGGACTCATTTTACTGTAGGGCCTCACCTTTGTTTATGTGAATACTAATAGGGTCATAATTGTGTGTATTAGATTATTTAGAGACCTTTTGATGTCATTCTATTTAGGAAAAGAACAACCTCTTTGAATCATTCTCTCAAATTTTTTTTTTCTAGAGCATACACTACTTTACCATATTAAACACATCAAAGTTAGATGATGATAAGGCCTTTGGCCTTACTTAGTAACTCTACATAAGTTTTAGCTATTACTAAGTCATCCACATATAATGACTTGACTACAAAATTGCTTTTGTACCTTTTGGTATCAATCACAGTGTAGTCACTAGAGATAACCACACTGTGAAAAACAAGCATACCAATATGTTAAAGAGTCTTTAAGGTCATAATAGACCTCACATGTCCACAAACCTCATGTTTGTGACCCTTTTAAGTGGAAGTTCAGTTAGATCCCTTTTGAGATTAGTATTTGTACATCTACATGATGTGACTTCAGGCCCAAACTGGTGATATTAGCTAGAGAAAGGTGACATTAGGATAAAGCACACAATAAGAGGGAAATACTCTTTGTAGTTGTTCTTATCCTATTGTGTGTACACTTTTTATAACTAGTTGAGCCTAAAGCAATTGTGCCGTTAGCCTTATAATTTAAGAACCGATATGTTCTCAAATAACTTTGTGTCCTAAAAGGTCAACCAGCTATTCAAGTTCATTTACTCCATTTTATTTCCATTGTCTTAATCCACTTGTTCTTAGAAGGATCGAAAAGGGTATATTTACTCATTTCCATTTTGTAGGAGTGTCATGAAAGTTTCATGTACCTCATTCCCTAAATGGCATGGAGGAATGCTTTCTAACAACCATGTCTTCTCAGAGATTCATATAATATCAAATTGTTTCCTCTTTGTATAGATTTTACTCCCACTCAAACCAATGGCAATCATCTTGCTCCCACTTGGAACAAGAATAGGATCACTTTCATTCACTCTTGATGATGAAGGTGGACCTTGATAATAAACTTATTCATCATTAATTAAAATCCTCCCACTCGAATAAAGGGATTCGATTTGGCTTAAAGAACTAATAGAGATAAGGCATAACCTATCTTGCCCTTTTTTGGAAATCCATTCTTTAGAATGTGATATATATTCATGAAATTTTAGTTGTAGTCCCACTGTCTTACAACCCAATAAGTAAAAAAAAATAAAATTTCGAGGTTAGAGTATCCCATAAAGACACTCTTCCTTCCCCCTTTTGACACCTCTATATGAGGGTTATGTTCATGGGTCGTATACCCTGAGGTCCAAAGACTCTCACATTGGGCGTCAATCCATGACTTATATAGAGTGGTGCCAACTTACTTTACGAGCACAAGGTCAAGATCACATAACGTAACAAAAGATCTCCTTAAGAGATGATTCACAAATTTTGTGCAAGTGTTGATTGTACCATATCAAAAGGCATTCTATTTTCTTTCTCTACGACAACATTTTGTTGTAAACTTGTAGCAATAGTTATCTAATAAACTATACCCTTTTCATCACAATATCCACTAAAATAATGCCAACAAATAGCTCATAATGATTTGTTTTTGAGGTCTTAACCTCTAGGGTTTACTTGATTTTCAACCAAGCTCACATATTTTCTAAAGGAACTTATCGCTTCAGACTCATTTGAGGTTAAATAAACAGAACCAAATCAAGTGAAATGTGATGAAACATGGAAGTTCTACGCCTTATTGTCACATTTATTAGACCCTGAATGTTCAAATGGATTAGCTACAATGGAAATTAGTCTCTTAGTAACCTTTCTAAAATTAAATGGTTTTCTTGTTGCTTTTCTTGCCAGACTATGCTCACAAGTGGGCTAATCCACTTATGTTTACTAACAAATCTTATTTTGTCAACTCTTGCATATATATGCTTTTGACCCATATGGCCTAATCTAGCATGACAAATAAACATTTCACATCATCATAATTATACGAAAAAACAAACACTTTGATTAATGGAACAAATATCCAATCAATTACAAGCAAACCGTTTTTAATAAAGTAGAACCTAAACTAAAGGTATTCTTTAAAAAAAAAAAACTAACTAGGCTTCAATGCGAAGAACATAGTCAACTAAAACCAGCGTAGCAATATTGTTCCAATGAATCTTAGGTGCAAGTAGGATTTCACATAGGATAGGGTATATCGGTTGTTATGCAGGACTAGCTTACATGTTCTGATTCCTTTAACGGCCACCTTGTTATTGTCTCCATATGTGTCCTCATTGAGCCATATAAGAACTTGTTAGAAGCCAAGTAAAGTTTCATGGTCTCTAGCTCTTTGGTTCAGATTCTTGAGCCTTCTTAGGCTCAATCCAATCATAAGCGTAGTGACACATTTTGTCACAGTTAAGGCACTTAGCTTGCATTAAATCCTTCTTTCTTGCACATTGTTTTTTCCTTATTGGTCATGTTCAGTTTCCTGATTTGGCTGAGCCGTGCCAATCCAGTTTCCTTAGTCCTTCCTTTTAAAACCATTCCTTGAATTAGAGGCCGACATATGTACTTGTGCACCTGCCATTTTAGTGGCCCTTGCTGCTCTTTCTCTAGCTTAATTTGTCACCTAATGGCCTCGAAAGTAACGATATACTTAGTTCGAGACGTGACCATCTTAATATGACCCAAGTTATTAGGCAAGGAGTGGATCACAACATGAAATTGTTGCTCATCAGTCAGTTCATAGCCCATTTCAGCCAATTCACCAATCATGTTTGACTTGTGCCTCAAGTGTTTCTCATCGAGACATATGGGCTCTTCTTATAATTGTCAAACCTAATAATGAGAGACCTAAGTCTAGCAATTGTGGCAGTTGACATGATGCTTATAAAATAAAAAAAGTTTTACATTCTGTACAAAAGCACACATACGTTTAATATTTTAGCAAACTTGGCTGAAATGGGCTCTTATCATCATTGTAGGAATGAATGTTTTAGTGCAATTAACTATGTTGTTTCATTCCAAGTTACCAGAACACTCATCACAAATTGAAATATGCTAAAAGAAATTCTTAAATTTGTAGTCAAAGAGGATATGCCAACTTCGAGAATATTTCAAGAAAATCCAACATATATCCATAAATATATGAAAACGTATTTAATCATTTTAGGCATACTTTGCATATTTAATGAAATTCTCAAGAAATATATTTTTCTTGTTGAGAAATTTCAATGCCCTCTCATCTAACTTATCTAAGGAGGGTACATGTATAACGTTTATATGAAATTCTAGAAGGTTACAACATATGAAATCTATTCCCATAATATATAACGTAATATTCATGAATTTCAATCAAACGTATATACTCATTATGAGCCAAAAATACCATTCATATTTCACATAATGTTTCACTCAAATTAATCTCAATGATATTAAACAAATATGGTCATATCTCTTATAAAATTCAATAAAATTAAATATGCTCAAATATAAGATTCTTAAAGAATCACATAATATTTTATTCTAAAAATGATATCAAATATCATATTAGACATATACCTATGAACAAAGTATTGAGAGATTTCATATTATGCTCCATCAATTGATAATAAAAGGCTTTCATAATATGAAATATTTCGAAAAAAATGCTCCAAAAACTAAAACATAAGTTAACCATTAGGGTCAATTTAGTCAACCTTTCTGGTAAACTACAGGTCAATAGTCAAACTCAGTCACAATCAAGCCTCTTTGGCCCTTCTCAGAAAAAATTTAATGTTTTTAAACAAACCGAAAGTAAAAAAAAGGAAAGGATAGGGGCTTAAGGTCACATGCATGGGGTTGGACCGAAGGGGTGGGGGGTGGGAGCCTCAGCCCCAACCCCAACCCCTGGGTGCAAGTCACGACTCGAAAACTAGAAAATCGAGTCACCCAATACCCGCGGGAGAGCATTACCACAATTCACAAATTTTCAGCTCGTTTTTATATATTGATCTATGAAGTCTGTCCTAAACTAGTTTTAGGATCCATTGATACCCTTAATTGATAAAAACAAGTGAAAACAACCCATAATTTGAACAAAAAGGGGCAAAAATACACTCAGTTATTGTCGGCAATATTTGCCGGCCAAATTCCGGCCAAATTCCAGCCAAATTCCGACGTATTAGTGGCACATATTAGAGGACTTTTGTTCAAAACTTCATGGGCAATAAAAGACACAAAGAAATTGCAAGCAATAGTGACAAAAAAGGATCAAAATTGGATTTAAAAACACGCACCATAGCCATAGAACTCGTCGGTAATATTTTATTCAAAGTCGGCCAAATTTCAGGTCAATAATCGGCATAGGTTGAGGGATTTCACTCCGTGCCCTGTTCTATGGGCAACAAAAGACATAAACCAATTGCAAGAAATAATGGCTAAAATTGATCAAAACCAATTAAAAAGGGGTTTGAAAACACAAACCCTAACCCTCGAAATTTCTGGTGATAATTCACCAAATTCTGGCAAAATTTTGATGAATTTGCAGCCGATTTTAAAGAGCTTTAGCTCAAGACAAATTAGATAATGAAAGGCCTAAAGCAATTGAAGAAAACAATGGCCAAAACAGATTGAAAGTTTGGGCTCATCAACTGATATAAACCCTAAAATTGGTGGCGAATTTCTTTGCACAAATTCAAGTAAAGTTTTGATCAAATCGTCTAATAAATTGAGGGCTTTTGTTCTAAATGGAATAGGAATGGCAGCCCGTGCATTAATTTGCAAGAAAATTGAACGAAGTCAACGATTCAGGAATTGATTTTTGGGTTTCATGTGTGAAGAACCCTAAAAATTCAAATCGCAATTATGCACAACATACTAAACGAAATCATGCATACAATGTATCAAATTAAAGCTCTCATCATGCTGTACCAGCAACTAGAATTTCACAAAAATTCATCAAGAATTTGAGCATAAAATAATAGCATGAAATTTCAAGTTTGTCAAGCAACAAAGTTAAAATGAAAGACACTCATGTGGCTATTAGCATGTTTAGGCATGAATTTCAAGTAATCTCTACAAGTAATCCAACTAGAAAAGAAGCTGATTAGCTTTGATACCAATTAGGGAATGAATATATCGAATTACCCATAAATGAATTTACATTAATCCTACAGCGAAAGACGATCGAACCTTGGCTTTGCATCATTGGTCGAGGAAGGAATTCACAATTCGAAGAGCCTTCACGATCCCACAACATAACAACCCTAGGATTTTGTGCAGAAAACTCACTTTGTAGAACCCTCGATGTTTCTAATGTGTATTTCCTCTTATACTGGTCCTCTTTTTATATTAGATGGACAATCCAGGAACTAGGATTTATGAGGTAGCTTAAGCCATTGACTCATTGGGCTCATACCCCTTATGGGTGTATCATGCCCTAAGTCTAACATTATACTTTATCAAGAATTACCTAGAGAATATGCTAGGAAAAAGAAAGTCCCTAGATGCCTTGTGAAAATGATCTAAAGAATGTATATGACTTAGTACATCATGATTTTGTAAGATATTTTATAGGGTCTTCTGTAAAAGCCATGAAATTTTAGCTGACTAATTATAGCGTTAGCTAGTCTAATATTTTTATTAAATTAATTACATGGATTTGAATAGGAAATATGATTTTAGTTAATTTTTTGTATTTCTTGATGTGTACTTTTGCGTATGGCCATTGGAACAAATACTTATATTAAGCATATAGACTTTTGTTTTTATTTATTTCAACTTATCGCTTCTTAACCTAGTTCCTAGCGTCCATTAGTGAGTAAAAATAAAAGGGATGGAATACTCTTGGGTTTACTTTCATTCACGGGGGTGGGGGTCAGTTAATTCTCAAACACACACATTCATGACATACACACACAGATGCCCCAGAGAGAGAGAAAGAGAGAGGCAGAACCAAAAGGAAATGAGACGAAGCAAGGCAGCGTGAAAGGGTAGAGGAATGAAGAAGATGTAAGCGTGAAACTGAAGAGGAAGAATTAAGAGTGGAAATCGAGCAAGACAACCTTTAATTTCAACCCAACCCGTCTGTAATCCTAGGATTTCAAGGTGGGTAGTCTCCATTCTTCAAATTAGAGTACGTCTGAAATAAACTTGCTTAGTTGTTGAAATTTTGAATGTGTGCGTTTGGTTAGGGTTAGTGTTGAGTTATTATATTTAAGTTTTGATGATAACAAATCCAAGTGTAAAAATTTGTCCAAGTAATGTTGCTCCAAACACGAACTCCAAACAGGCCTAACTGGTGTTTGTAATCTTTATTGTATTAACTGGTTTGCTACATGTGAGAACAAGTCTTCAAAACAGGTTTTAATTGGTGATTCTATATTAAGTCAAGAACGCCATCTCAACAGTTGATTGTAAGGCATGTTCTTGAACTCTAGCAATGCAAAGAACAACCCAAGCAAACAAGGTGGCCTTGGTGTTCACAGCAGCTCTACAAATCTTGGACAAGATGACTGGTTCAAAACAAGAAGTCTTGGGTATATAGGTTTTATTTATTTAGACTCTTGTTAATATGCCAATATTGAAAACGCTTTTTAAACACCTCTTGAATCGGTATTTGCGCTAAGTGCTTCAGAACACCAGTTGCGAACAACCCTGCAAACAGGGTGCCTAGGGTGTTTCTGAACTGAAGTGGCCATACCCGGTTATCTTTGAAAATTCATTTCGATTGGCCAAGATCTCCAGAATACTTTCTTTAAACTCCAAGATTGCTATTTTTTTGGAGAGGATATTTCTTGAAAATATTATGGGAGATTTGCGAAAATAGGTTTTGGGAGATTTGCCAAAACTAAAAGATTCCCTTTGCCTATATTTTCGGATATGATAAAATTTCAAAAGCTGAAGATTTTTGGTTGCCTTTTGAATCTTCTTCACGGCTATGGGAAGATAAGGGTTATCCCTTAAGATAACAAATCCCTTATACTTTGGGAAAAGTTTATCACTAGCCGTTGGGGAGTATCTTTGCTTGAAAATCGTTTTCCATACTTAGCTGATTCTTTGGTCTTGACCGTTGGAATTTTGTGTATAAAATCTCAGTTTTTTCACTCCCATTAAAAGACAAGAAAGTAAGAGAGAAAAAAACGAGAAACACACAACATACGCAAAAAGGAAAATTTAAAAGTGGTTTTTCTAGTGAGAAGAATTTTTCGAGCTACACTTGAGAAAAGAAAGACCGACACAAGTTGTGTTTAAACTGAGCTTTCAATATATTGGCATAATAGGATTTTCATTGTACCTTACATCTGCTTAGTAAGAAGCACCCCCAGTAA
>JACYFF010031958.1:38449883-38461688 GCA_017589665.1 Selenicereus undatus | reverse complement strand
AGGCATGTATTAACTTAATATATTCAAATCGATTCTAAACATGCATAATTCACTTCGAAGTAAATTTTCAGGCATGTATTAACTTAACATATTCAAATCGATTCTAAACATGCATAATTCACTTCGAACTAAATTTTCAGGCATGACTTAACATATTCGAGTCGATTCTAAGCATGCATAATTCACTTCGAATTAAATTTTCAGGCTTGTATTAACTGAATATATTTGAATCGATTCTAAACATGCATAATTCATTTCGAGCTAAACTTTCAGGCATGTATTAACTTAATATATTCAAATCGATTCTAAACGTGCATAATTCACTTCGAACTAAATTTTCAAGCATGACTTAACTTAACATATTCGAATCGATTCTAAACATGCATAATTAACTTCGATCTGACTAATCCTAAACTCACATACAATGCAACTTAAAGGTTAAAACGATTTCTAAACTACTAATACTTAGGAGGCGAGAAACACCCACCTGGACTCCAAGCTAGAGGACACGATTTTGGGGTTTTGGCTCAGCTTTGAGGGTCGGAGAACCTCAACCGTCGACCCTCGCTCACTGGCCGTGCAACCGGACCCCAAACCGTACCCGACCCGTGCCATTCGGACCCCAAATTCATCCCCAAACGTTCACTCACTAAACTAAAATTGAGAGGGATAATTTTGCTGCAAATTCAACCCTAGTTTGCGCAACAATTGAAGAAGCTAGAGGCAAGGTTGCGTGGCTGAGTCTGGGTATGCGTTCGATGCCCCCAAATCGCCGTCCAATTCAACCGAAACCGTGCTGGGTCATTTCCGATTTTGCCTAGATTCCGCACTCAAGGTCTATTAGCTTGTGGGGAAGGTGGATGGGGTGAATTTGTAGGTATTTGTGGCGAAATTCCATCGAGAAATGGAGCTGTTGGTGCATTCATGGAGGAAATTGAGGAGGAAGAAAAAGATGCTGAGGAGAGAGATAGATGTCGGGGTGGGGAGGGGGGACGCATGAAGGAGAATGAAAAAAAGGGGTATCTCACGATATTACTAATTTGCCCCTCCCTCTCTCTTTCTTTTTCAAGCTCTTTAATAATAAGCACCACTAGTTTAGTTCGTATCTCGAATACTAAACCCGATCGCTACTATAACCTTCCATCGATCATTCATTCCCAAATACATAAAGGTCCGATTTTAATAAACTTCAAAACTAATTCTGATGTTAACAACCTAATCGCATTCGGGAAACGACTAAACAAATCGAATAACGAGTAAATTAAACTATTGATATAATTTAGAGGCACAAATAGCACGAATTAACTTTAAAATCAATAATAGCAATAATAATCCCCTTTTAATAAAATTATAGCTCCCACAAGCACATCGATAATAATTTAACTCATATAGTTACTAAAAATACAATTTTATAACGTAAAAAAGTAATACAGTTAACTTAACGGACAACAAAAAATGCGGGTCTTACACTCTTCGCCCCTTAAAAGAATTTCGTCCTCGAAATTCTAAATCTAAGTTCGGTCTTTCCTAGAATGCACGCACACAACTAGGATCTACACGGTAGGTTTCCAAAAGGTTTCATTTTGTAGACACTACTTTTTTTTAAATCTAAAGAAAATGACTTATGGTATCTAGTTTCCTCCCGCCAGTCCTCTTCAAGCGTCTACTCACTCTATTTAGGCGCCGAGGGTAAATTGCATTGAAGAGGGGCAAATGAGTTGGCATGGGCTACCATATTGGGCTTGTTTTGAAAATGAACATAGATTTTCGATAATCTAGACTCAGTTCGCTTGGCAAGCAATAATTTTATGCATATGCATCTATAAGTGGGCATATAAAGGCATGACAATCGGGATAATGACATCTTAAGGTCACACACTAGTAGTCTCATTCTAAAACATAGGTTAAAGTCACCTTTAGGATCATAATGATTAACATGGAGACTCCTATAACACATTTAGAATAAATAAAATGTCATATAGCACCATATAGTATCATTTAAGCATAATAGCATCACATAGAATTAGTAATTTCGCATTCTCAAGCCTAGGAACTATAGGTGACATGAAACTGTCTAATATGCATATAACAAGCAATTTACAAAAGGAGAGCACCTACAACTGGCATCCCTATGTTTATACATCGATCACAACTAACTTTTAGGCCTTTCGTCCATGGCAACTTAGACAAGATATGTTAAAGTCGTGTGAAGGGGGTTAAAAATCGAAAATGAGCAAGTTAAGTTCAGTACTGATAAAGTCTCAGATAGTCAAGAATCTCATCCTAGTATTGGCCTCAAACGGACGGGAAGAACATGAAACACTAGGTGAATGAACCAAACCAAATAGGTTAAATGGACACATGAAATGCCGTGCATATCTCTCCAGAACTTTCAAAAACATTTGGGCCATGGTTTCTACGAATGTATGATATAATATGTAAATAAACAACATAGTGTGGAAAAGGACAGGACTATGAATGCCGTCTAGGAAGACAATAATGAGTTTTCATTACTAGCACCGCAAAACAGTGCATTTCACTAATTCTATGTTCACAAGGTATAAACAAATGTGAGACTAAATTAATTATTTAGAATATATGTTAGTAGTGCATCCAATATGTCATTCCTCATACTAGCAACAAAAGCAAGACTAGCAAAAGAGCTTAAGCCACACATACACAAAATATGCACACATTTTTAGACAGGTAACCCATGCGTAAACATCATCGATGCAAAGGAAGCGAAAGTGCAGAGGTATTATGGATAGTGTAAGAGAAGGAAGCCTACATTGAACAGTGACATGACTATGCAACATGCATGATGGTGTGCTTCAATATGTGTGTATGCAGTTATTCAGTTATTATGTAGAATCATAAAATTCATAGAATGTAAGCAACAAGTCAGAGGTTATGCCATGTCATGAATCACCAAACCTAGATAACCTGAATAATCAAGTCACATACCAATCCGACTCAAGTTAAGCTCATTCACTAGCATACAAATTACAAGCATTTCAATACTGAGTCACTTAACCATCCTTAAAACATGTAGACTCACGGGGTCGTAACATAGAGAGAACACCTAGAATCGTTTATACTTGTACAATCCCTCTTTGTAACCTATGGTCAATGGCTTGCACTAAACACCGTCCAATTTAGGAAGGATTGGTATCCACCTGCTAGGGTTGTTTGCGTATGGTTGACATTACTGGTCTTATAGGTACTAGTTGAGGTCTTCCAAGGTACATTTGTCTTACAGGTGATCATAGGAGTGTTGTTGTAGGTCGCTTACCTTAGTAGGGATCGTTTACTATGTATAATTCCAAAGTCTACTAGGTTCTTCCTCCATTTCACTTTCTAGGTGTATTAGCGTTCGTTCGAGCTAAAACATTGTCACCCCATTCACGAATAACAATCCGTATAATAGAAAGCAAGTAATGCACGGTTTAAGCGACAATGGCAAGGAAGGGGAACCGTAGATACACTTGTGCGATGTTTAGCGAGGTCCTACCACTAGCATTTAGTCTTTCAAGCATGTATACAAGAGCAGCCCTTAATATACTCAGGAAATTCAGAATTCGAAAACGAAAGGTATCATTTAATAGGATTATCAATCATAGCAACTAATTTCCAATCATTCCTTTCCTAGCTCATTACGAAAGATTCTATCCAAGTACACATCTTAGCACATACACATTTAGAAGCAACATTTGATAAACATAAGGGCGCGTATTAGTGAATCTAAACTACCTCATTATCAGTAACGGAAAGTAAATCCTTCGGTGTAAGATAACCTTGCCTCGATAGTCAAAACGACATTAACATCTCAAAATCTTGAGTTTCAAAGAATGAAAGAAAAAAAAATAGCTTATCTATTTCGAATCTCTTTGTTTTTTTAAAAACGATGGTTAACTGCTTCTAGCCCTTTCTCTACCAACCTTCAAATACGTCTGCTCACTCCATTATGGGGTCCGAGGAGCAAATCGTACTATAGGGGCAAAGATGAGCTTAGAGTTAAGGCTTTTCTAATCATTCAAATTCAAATCATATGTTCTTTAAACTTTCGATTAAGTTAACACTTAACTTATCCACGAAAATACAAGCCACTTGGCTTACACCTTAGCAAATGGTTCTTTTATCCAACCATTCAGCTTACTCAAGTCGCACCTAACTAGGTAAACGCGCTAACATTCATATAAAACTCACATTTGCACACAAGGGAGGCATGTATCACGTCATCGTGAACGCGTTCCTAGGCAACTATATGAGTTGCAAGACTCAAGTCGCAGCCTATGGTCGCAGGACCATGCTCTGATACCATCAATGTAACACCCCGAGCCCCAATGGCTAGGAGCGTTACGTTCTCTTAACCTTCTACTTAAATTTCAGGGCGAAACGGACAGAATTTCCCCTAAAAACTAACCGTTTCCAGTCTAAAAGCCTTACAATAACCCCTATAGATCAATGAAAGCATAAAACATTTTAAAAGAAATTCAACGGCTACACGCCAAGGTTCATAACTCAACGAGCCACTCGCTCGGAGTACACCAAACAGAATAGTTCATTAATAAAGAATAAATGAAAGATACAACTCAACGGTTCACACAACCTGAGTATTGGGGTTTACATCCTAAAACATAATTAACTTTAACCAAGAAGACATCTAACTAATTAGATGGTTGGCTCATATGGCCATACAGAGCGACCTTTATGCCATATGCATTACATGAACTAGAGTACTTGGTTTACATACGTTTACAAACTAAGAATACATTACATGACTTCATTAAACACATAAGATCCCTTCAAATGGGCACACACGACACCTTGCAAGCAAGAATAGGTTGCATCTTGGCATAGCTGACTCAAGTTCTTCCTGTCATGAAGAAAACCTGGGAAAAAGGGGAAAGAGTAGTGGGATGAGCAACCACACGCTCAGTGAGTGTTCCCCGACCCCCTTAAAGCCAAAACCGCTGCATACAATAATATCTTTAGTAGTCACATATCACGTATTCATACTTTACTATGATATTAGGCATTCATAAAACCCTTATGGAAGGATTACTAACCATAAACTTCATTTTAACCACTCAAACACATTTCTAGGTCCCTGAATGACTAAGTTCCTTTACAAACAAGCAGTTCAGCATATAAGCAAGCATCGAGGGCTAAGCATAGGGATCTTTCTTTTGCATAAACATAACTTCTTAGCATTCCATTTAAACTATGCATGAAACCTCATTCATATGATGTGCACATAAGGTTATCTCTTTTCATAATCATCCTTTCTTGGCATTTCATTCATATGATATACATAAGGCACACACACATTTCAAGTCTCATTCAAATCTCATTCATATGGGTATGCGTGAAACATGTTCATAAGGCTTTCTTTTTTATAATCGTATCTTACTTAGCATCTCATTCATAAGTTATACTTGGAATACGCACATAACGCTTTTATTTTCATCAGCATACTTTACTTAGATCTCATTCATATGATATGCACAAGTCATGCACAGGAAGCTTTCTTTCTTTTTACTGAAAACACTTCAGGAGGCTCATAAAAACTCTTCTCTTAGCCTCTTGAGGCTCTTATTCTTTAAAAGAAATCTCTTTCATGTTGTTCGCATACTGACCCTTATAAACTTTTCATATTTTGCATTTATCTAGCCTCTTATCGGCCCACAAAAATATTCTTCCTGAAATATATAAAATGGCATAATGTCGGCTGCTTTTCTTCGCTTATTAGGAAAATACATCTGGCATAAGATCATTACAGGGTGCTAGTTGGGTGAGATCTATTCTCAACCCCATAGTGAGACCTAACACTCACACTTAAGCTCTTACTCCCGGGATGACTACATATAACATATCGGACCATTACATTACCCTCGTTAGGGTCTTCTAGGGTTTTCTAGTACCAGGACTTATCCCCTAGGCTAACATCATTCACATTATATTGTCCAAAGCACATTATCTTAGCCAATTTAAAGCGTATTGGCCATAACGGCTAACAATTTTGCTCCTTTCACAGCGAAATCCTTTGTTCATACAACTCACGCTTTTATAAAACTCTTTAGGAATTCCCCTATTTGAGCGAGTTCACTCCCAAAACTATATTCATTTAGTCAAAAGAGGCCATCATGCACTAATAATTATGGCTACTTGTAAGGCCCGCGTACCTTTTTTTCTGTTAAGTTGTTTGTGACGCATTTTTGAGTTATAAAAACCTATTTTATTTAACGATACGAGTTAAATTATTAGTGATGTGCCTATGTGAACGATAATTTTATTAAAGTTATGATTTTGGAAAACCCTTCGATGATTTTAATAAGCGTTATTAACGGTTATTAACGAATACTAAATCGACTAGGAACCCGAATATGATTAGGTCGTCAACCTTAGAAGTAGTTTGATGTTATTAAATCGAACCTCGATATTTTTGGGAACGAGTAATCGACGAAGGGCCACGTTATCGATTTTGGGTTTAGAGTTCGGGTTACGAATTAGACTAGCGATATCGTATATGAGTCAGCTTGGGACAAAAAGAAAGAGATAGGGAGGGGTATTTTCGTAATTTACGCGCGATTTATTTTCTTCCTCCCCCATCCTCTCCACGCGTGACCCCCCTACCCCGACACTCTCTCTCTCCTCTCACGCCCTGCTGTTCTTCTTCTTCCTCCTCCATTGACGCCACTCCCAAGCTCCAACTGGGAGCTGATTTTCGCAAAAACCTCACCCATTCGACCTCCCCTTCGAGTTAGCTACCGTTGGGCGCGAATTTGGGCAGGATTTTGAGCAAACCCAACACGTGTATGGCGGCTCTGGGCAACGAATCGGGCCTCAAATGTGTACCCAGGTATAATCACGTAATTAACCTCTTAGTTGCTTCAATTTTCTATAAGTTAGGGTAGGAATCGTTGCTTGCATATACCCAATTCAATCTCAATCAGTAAGTGCATTTGGGTCGATTTTAGGGTTCAAATTTCTGGAATTTGGGGCGAGAGTTGGTCCTGTTCGAGCGTGGGAAAGCAAGAGGCGAAGGATTGGAGTTGTTCAAGCCTCTAAAGTCGAGCCACAGCCGTGAATCGAACCCCTAGCTTGGGTTCAAGGTGAGGGTTCCTTTCCTCCTAAATTATTAGTAATTTCATCTAATTTTACTGATTATGACTTAGTTTACGTTGAAATTTGAGTTAACTATCAGTAATTGGCGGATTTGAACGAAAATTGTGTAAATATGTCGATTATGCCGATTTAGGATCCGTGCATGTTGGGTTAGCGCGTGACATTACTAATTGATGAGTTTGGAGATTTGTGAAACAAGCTGAGTTATGCTTAATGCCGATACCTCAATTAATTTTTGTTTAAAATTCTATTTTGGGGGTTGTATGTGAACGTTATGCCCTTAGATTGCTAAATGGGTGGTTTGAGGCATTGTAGAGCGATTATAAACGAGTATCATGCTTATGGTTACTGGATTTCGAATTCGTTGATATGCTAAGTCATTCGAACGATTACAACTGAATACCATACATATATATTGATTTGTGAATGATTCGATTGCATTATTGTGTTGTTGAACCAAGTTCGGCAGTTGGATGATTTGAGGTGAAACTATTGAGTGAATTCGAGGTTCTTGTGGTCGTTGTTATGTGAGGAGGGAGCCTGGGTTTGAAATAACCGCAATCGTGTGGATTGCGAGGTGATTATGGAAATCGCTTTTACGAAGTGTTCATACGTGCTATGTGTAAACCCTTTTCCGCAATGTGCTATGTGATTAATTCTTGAAAGTTTAGACGTTTAAAAAAAAAAAGACAGGACATTTAGAAAGCTCGCTTTATATGCTTGAAAATGCTTTTAAATGTATTAGTTGACTATTTGCGTGTTAGGACGTCTAAAATGTTAAAAAGGTCCTAAACTGTCGAACTGCTCAGTTAGTGACTCGACTGAATAGTCGATACGTTTAGGAATTTCGAAAGCAAACTAAAAGTGAGCTCGAAAAGGTTTTTAAGGCATCGGTTTGGGTAATGACCCCTCCTCATGTTTAAAAGGATTTATACGACCCGAAAAAGAGTACCTTAAGGTGCTAATTATGAAGCTTAGCTTATTTGCATGCTTTTTGGTTACTTAAGTCTTTATTGAGTTTCGATCTACGATTTAGCAAACGTTTTACGTTTAAAAAAAGTTTTTTTTTTGCTGGAAATGAAGTCGTTTTACGAACTATCAAACGTATTACGTCTATACGAAACTTTCAAGTTAGAAACGAAGTCGTTTTTTTGATTTAGCAACGCTATTACATTTATACGAAGCTTTTTAGTTAAAAACGAAGTCGTTTTACGATTTAGTAAACTTATTATGTTTATACGAAGCTTTTTATTTAAAAATGAAGTCGTTTTACGATTTAGTAAATTTATTACGTTTATACGAAGCATTTAAGTTGGAAACTAAGTAGTTTTACGATTTAGTAAACGTGTTACGTTTATAAGAAATTTTTAAGTTTAAAGTGAAATTGTTTTAAGTATTAACCAACTTGTTGCCTTTATAAGAAGCCTTTAAGTCTAAAAAGAAGTCATTTTACGAGTTAATAAACTTATTACGTTTATACTAAGCTTTTAAGTGAGAAATGAATTCGTTTTATAAACTAGCAAACGCTTTACGTCTATAAGAGCTTCTTAAGTTAAAAACGAAGTCATTTTGCAAGTTAGTAGCCGTATTACGCTTATACGAAGCTTTTAAGTTCGAAACGAAATCGTTTTACGATTTAATAAGCTCATTACGTTTTTAAGAAGCTTTCAAGTTTCAAAGGAAGTCGATTTATGTGTTAATAAACTTATAACGTCTATAAGAAGTGTTTAAGCCAAAAACGAATGAACTATAAGCCTTTCAAACGATTATGGTCGTTGAAAAACGAGTTTCAACCAAGTAAGCATTTGAAACAGAGAAATGAAATATGTCTTTAAAGACTAAAAATGTGCTGGGAAGTTGGCCAGAGGGCGGAAACTGGACGCAAAGATGGCATGAGCTGTTTCCCCCTAAGATAATGTTGGGAGCTGGATGCAAAGATGGCGTGAGCTGTTCCTGGGAGCTGGACTCAAGATATGATTATCTTGGTGTGAGCTGTTCCCTGATGTGTGACGCGTAAGAAAACCTTGAGGGGGACTGGACTCAGGATATGATTATCCTGGTGTGAGCTGTTGCCCCACAGAGGACAGTATCGAGGTTAGAATTGCTGTACTAAGGCGCGTTTTGGCCAAAAGTTAAGTACGTACACCCCGGGGATAACGTAGATTAAGAGTGACGATCTCACTTAAGGGCGATGTTGACCTCCCCTAGCCAGCACAATGAGATGTTCTTAAGATAGAAGTATGTGCCTAATAAATAAGAGATTTGGCAAATTGCCATTCTAAGCAGTTCAGAAAGGAAAAGAAGTTATTTGTATTAAAAGTAAAACGAGCCTCAAGAGGCCAAGTAAGGCGTTTTTAAGAAAAGAAGAAAGCTTTCAAATACACGTAACCTACATATATTTTATGAATGTGTTCTGAATATAGTTTAAATGAATTTCAAGTGTAGTAGGTTGCAGCCTAGCAATGCATTGAACATTTTAAGTTTTTAATGGTGCATATCTCAAGAAAGAATGTTTCTTGCAAAGCTTTTATTACTAATTTCGGTGTCTCATAAGTTTTTAGAAAAGTTGTAAGTTTTAAAGAAGTTTACATGATTTATAATTCTTGGTATTTATCGAGAGTCACTATGTTTTCAAAGGTGAGTTTGAAAGCCTTTGTATTCAGTCCTGGTTGCATACTTGTTTATGTGCCTGAATGCCTGCAAGTAGGGAAGTTTGATCATTGAGGGCCTAGAATTGAGTTGAATGGTTGGAATGAAGTTTAAGAAGGGTAATCTTTCCTTGGGATCTATGATTGCCTAATATGATAGTAAAGTATGAATGTGTGATATATGGGTATTATTAGTATTATTGCTTGCAACTGTTTTGGGTTTTAAGGAGTAGGGGAATTCTCACTGAGCGTGTGGTTGCTCATCCCATTACTCTTTCCCCTTTCTCCCCAGGCTTTTGTTATGACAGGTGGAAGTCAAGCTACTTACGCTGAGTTAGAGTTTACCCCTGCTTGAAAAAGAGTTATGTGTGCCATATAGAAGTAGATTCATGTGTTTAACGATGTGATGTAACGTATTCCTGGTTAGTAATTGTTGTAAACTAAGTTTTCTAGCTCATATAATGCATATTGTTTATGAGTCGCTTTGTATGGCCGTGTGAGCCAACCATCTGATTAGTTAGATGTATTTATTCGAAATTAGCTGTGTTGTGGGATGTAAACCCCAGTACTCCGGTTGTGTAGACCGTTGAGTTATATCTTTTACTTTTCATATGTTAAAGAACTATTCTGTTTGGTGTACTCCGAGCGGGTGGCTCGTTGAATTATGAACTCCGGCGTGTGGCCGTTGAACTTATTTTAAATGTTACGCGCTTCCGTTGATTTGCAGGGAATTTTTGTAAGGCTTTTAGCCTAGAAACGTTCAGTTTTTAGGGGAAACTCTGTCCGTTTCACCCCAGAAATTAAGTAACAAATAAGAAAATGTAATGCTCTTGACCTTAGGGGCTGGGGGTGTTACACTACTATCATTTCAAAGCGTGAAATTCTTCTTCAAAAAACTCACCCTTATGCACATAATGTAACTTGAGGACATGGAAGGGAAGAGGGGTGCACTATACACATTCAAACACTTCATAATTCAACTTAGCAACATGTGCCACACTTGGCCTTGCAATCCCCACGATTGTGGTTAATTCATAACCCAGACTCCATCCTCACAAGCACCGTACCACAAAGAACCTCGAACCACTCATAGTTCTTCCTCAAACCATCTAACTACCATCTCGGTTTTCAATTCAATAATCATAACATACTTTCATGCTAGCTTATAAAGAGACGTGTAATAGGGTGACGTACTCACCTGGGCAAGCAGCACCATTCAGCGGTGCGTTACCGCAAGCATACATATAAATATATAACCACATCCACATATATAACTATAATACCTTAATTTGAAAAAGGCACTTAATGAACCATATTAAACCAACATGGCATGAAACTCGATTACATTCATGACTTACGTTTAGGAATTAAGCATGCCATACCCAAGTCATTTTGAAAGCATAACTAACCAACTATACATGCCACTTTCAAGCATAATTAAGCCATATAAGCATAATGCGATTCCAGGCGTTCATTTATTATATCGAAGTTACCATTCGAACCTAATTAAGTGACTTAAGCTTAATACGATTCTTGGCATTCATTTATTATATCAAAGTCACTGTTCAAGTTAAATTTTCAAGCATGTATCGACTGAGTATACTTGAATCGATTCTAAACATGCATAATTCATTTTGAACTAAATTTTCAGGCGTGTATTAACTGAATATATTTGAATCGATTCTGAACATGCATAATTCATTTCGAACAAAATTTTTAGGCATGTATTAACTTAATATATTCAAATCGATTCTAAACATGCATAATTCACTTCGAAGTAAATTTTCAGGCATGTATTAACTTAACATATTCAAATCGATTCTAAACATGCATAATTCACTTCGAACTAAATTTTCAGGCATGACTTAACATATTCGAGTCGATTCTAAGCATGCATAATTCACTTCGAATTAAATTTTCAGGCTTGTATTAACTGAATATATTTGAATCGATTCTAAACATGCATAATTCATTTCGAGCTAAACTTTCAGGCATGTATTAACTTAATATATTCAAATCGATTCTAAAC